>LPNX010476604.1:92100-171149 GCA_001517045.1 Pseudotsuga menziesii | reverse complement strand
GACCACCAGTCATCGTACTGGAACCATGTCTTGGTCCAGGACCATAACAGGGTCCCCCACACGATGTGCAGACGTGCGGCTGGCTCTGAGGCACATCGGATGTCGGTCTATACCCACCAACAGATGTCCCTCCACCACTAGAAGTTGGTGGTTGTACACCAGCAGAGGAAGAGGGCACTCTCTGGTCAATAGTGGCCGTGTGTCAAGAGACCATCTCAGCTAGAGTAAAAAATGCATCCTGTGTCTGGGCAACCATGTCATGTGCAGGAGGGATGTCCGCCCTCGGTAGCTGGGCACGGGGTGCAGGTATCTGTGGATTGGCATCTCTATGCCTAGCATGGGGTCGATGTTGGGGCATTCTCCTACCAACTCCCTAGAAGCCCAACATGTTAAAATAGTTGACATGTTTCCCCATCACAAACTCTGCATACAATTTTCAGAGGAAGTACATCGGTACTTCCCTATTGTTGTGAGGGGGGATGTCAAAAAACATGTACCACCTATCCATCCAGTTGTCTTTGATGGGTGGAAAAGTGCACCACTCAATAGAAATATGTGGCCTACTGATCTCTGGGATGTCATCCATCCCAGGCAGTCTAAACAATGAATATATGGCTTGTTTTGTTATTTTCAGCTTTTTTACCTCATTGTAACTCAAGCCATCAGCATATTGTTTCCTTTTTCTCTCCCTATAAGATGCGATGCTATACAAGGCATCATTCGATCTTGTGATCGTATCAACAATGGATAACAATGAATCTGACAGGGAGTGGCGAAGCTCATCTCCACCCCTCCAAGATGAACCTATCTCTCTCAAATGGCCAATGAACCTCAGTATCTCTGCATTGTTACGATCCATAGCAGCCACTGCAATCATAAATATAAATAAAATATCATTAGAAATATAAGCACATGATATAATGACATATATAAGAACTGAAAACTGTATAACTATTGGCATATAAACTAAATCTATCATGTAAATTTAAATATTGATCTTGAATTTTAGAGTAAAGAATAGGCGACATAAGCTATTTAGAGTGTTAGACTATTCATAAGCTATTTATTGTTAATGAGAGGGGCTGTTGTTGAATGAAGTTGGTAATCAATTTCTAAGCCATTTATTAATAATGAAGATTATTATAATTTTGATGAGGGTGATATTCAACCCCAAGATTTACATGGAAAGGTTGTAGGAGCTTTTTAACTCAACATGGATAATGCCTCACTGTTGTTTTGATTTGAATTTTTGTTTGAATAATGTATCACTGCTTGAACATAGATTTTAATGGAAATTCTTCACATAACATGCTCATAAATTATAGCAAGGAAATAACATTAACAATGATTTAAATGGCTAATAAACAGACACCCAAAAACATAGTAAGAAGGTGCTTTTTACATGCCTGTAGCAGCCCGTTGACAGATCTTTGGAAATGAGCGTTGAGATACCCAAGTAATGTGGCCATACAATGTGATAGCAGTGAGAAAATCTTATAATGGCTGAGATCTAAAATGTGCTGTAGATGACTATTGGGAAAACTTCATCTTTTACTTAAATATTCTGATCTAAAATGAGAGTTAAATATTCAGATCTAAAATTGCGTAGATTCACAGCCTATCTGAAAATTGAATTTGCATAGCCTAGATTCTTAAGATAGGGGAGGGTAAATGAAGTGAATGTGTACTTTAGGAAAGAAAGGGGTCTTTGAAAATTAACTATCATAGTAACTGAGTGTGATAGGTCTACCATTAACTTTTGGGAGCTAGGGTTTAACATTTTTCTTCCACTTGTGTACCTTATAATGAAATGCTGCCACAGATCACCTATCCTTGCACCTCTTTTTTGCGATCCCATTTTACTTTATTTTTCATTTATTTGAATTTCTTAACCTTTTCATTGACTTAGTCCCTTTACTTTAGATTTGGATTGGATAACATGGGACATAGGAAACCTATCTTTTGCAAGGGGAAATTTAATTCAACAACATAGACCTTAGAGTACTAGAATCTTTTTTAACTTTATTGAGGGGTTCATACATGGGAATAAATATGAGACCTTAGATAGTTACCGTGAGTTACAAAGGGGAACATGAAGGGGATGGATGAACTGACTAGTGAAATTAAAAGTGGTTAGGAAAAATGGTATGTGACGGGTTAAAACACTCACTTAACTCACTAGGGTACAACTTAACGTTCAAAATGACACACTCGTAAGGCGTAATGATGATAACACTAGGGTTAGACCAAGTAATGATTAATAACTTTAAGTGTTATGAGTCATTTTACAAGCATAAAAGTAACATCCCATGAAATCACATTGTCATATAAGCAAGCATTCTAAGTGTTAAAGAGGGTAAGAGATATCACAACACTAGCGCATCTCACACTATCTTTGCTAGGCACATCCAAGGCACATAGACCATATGAATATGGGGAAAGGATATTTGACGAATGAACTATGAAGAAGCCATAGATCTCATCTCAAGAACAATTGATCAATATATCACCCCTTTTTGAAAAAGCAGTAACACTGTATATATTTTGAAATTTGATTTGTGATAGTATTGACAATAATGTGGGTACTAATACAAGACTAATAGGATCCAATGTAAACAAGGTGATTATTAGACACCCTAATGCCACTTATTTAGTTCTTGGTGTTTATATTGGGAATCAAGGTGTTCACGAGGTTTGCAGCCATGCTTCTCATGGAAAGCACCTCCAACTTGCATTCAATTAGTGGTTGGTGCACTGGATTTTAGAGTTTTATAGGGATGTATAATTACAGTAAGTTTATTATTACGAGTCCATTCTTTAAAATCAACATTTATCTATTGGGATTAATGTTATTTGTATATTAATAATCAATTTTTCTATTCATGTATGATATTTGACTTGCTTGCAATTCTCATATTGCATTATAGAATTTTGAACCAAGATAATTCTTGTAATTATGCCTACTTCATGTTCCATCCTCATCTTTCAAAAACAAAATTGAATATAACCTGAGGATTGATGTAGAAAATGAAAAAAACATGAAAAAAATTGAAGAAAATACCTCACAAAGGGAAGGTTAATCCAAAGGTGGTGATGGAGGGCTCAAGCACACCAAAAATCACGTATTGACAGTCGAGGTTTCGTCTTCGTTCGTCCAATAGCCATGTCGATAATGAGAAAAAGATGGCCTCGACCGGTTTAAAATAAAAAACAGGTTTTAAGAATCACGTGCACGTTTTAGCAAAGGAAATCGCGCACGCGATTTCCTTTGCTAAAACGGGGGCGCAATTTTGTTTACTAGCCTAGTTGGCATGACCATTGCCAGCCTTGGGACTAGGCTTGGCAGGTTCGGTGTTGCTTGGGTTGATTTCTTTTTTTTGGATGAAGAGTGAATGACTTCACTCCACCATTGCATCTAAAGGGTCCATCAACTTCTTGCACACACCCATAGTTATATTTTTTATGTACTAATACACAATGACATGAATATGTATGCAGATCCCACTACACAAGCACGTTTGTGTCACTATCTCTCCATCGACTACCTTTTTCCCACCATATATGCCAGGTGTAGCCCCTAGCATACATGTCCCTTTCCCTGCATCCCTCCCCACCCCATTCCATCCATCCCTTTCCTCCCACCCACCACCACACTTCCATCCAGCTCCCCCCTTGCCCCACCCATCCACCCCCTCCCTTGCAGTTTCCCATGTTTCCACCCTCCCCCCTCCGACCACATTACACCATCAATCCAGATTCACCCATCCCTCCACCCCATCCCAGACCTCCTCCCCCTGCCCCATATTCTCCCACCACCCTCATTTCCTCTTCCAGGGTGGCTTGTTCCATTCTACAGCCAGTTGGAATTTATCGCCGTACATCACCACTTCACCCACTCCAGTCCACACCCTCTCCCACCATGCCCCCTAGTGTTTTATCCAATGTTGATGTGGCTACATCCTCTACTATGCCATCCACCCTAGCATCAGAGCGGGTTGTACAGCCCACTGCTCCACCTGCCACCCTTGAGGACCAGCCGATTTCTCCACCTACCATCCCCCAGGACCAACCTGTTGTGTTCAAAGTGAGATTGATTAGTTTATGAAAATATTGTGCAGTATTAATGAAAATTAACATAGCAGTAAATTGTATGAGTTATCTTATTGTTTAAATGTTGCAGGGTGGCATTGTCGAGAGACTTGGATCACAGAGGAGGGTAACCCACTCACAACTTACAGTCTCATCTCAGGTGATCTATTTAAAATTTGAAAATGTAATTTTGATATTTAAATTGTGTTTTATACTTGTATAATTTCCTGTAGGAGTTGACAATTTATTGTTGTCGTTTTAGAGCGTAAGGGGAGGTGGTCGAAGTGGCGAGAAGAACCAAGCTTCCCCTAGCTCAAAGAAGAGGAAGATCCGTTTTGGAGTTGCACCTAGGAGCTTCAAGGGTGGTCAGGAGGATTGAGAGACCCTCCTATTTACACTAGCCATGATGTGGCATTTTGGCACGACTTGCCATATTTTGTATAGGAGATGAGTTGCCATATTTTGTATAGGGCACAAGTTTCCATATTTTGTATATGATTGGAAATGTTTCTATATTAATATATCATGTTTTACTTCTTTATATTACTTTTCCTCTTATGACAGATTTGCATACATTATGTCGAATGAAGTAGTAGTTTATAGTTGATGTGCTTTCAATACTTATTGTTGACAAAGCAGTAAACTCCGTATGTTCACTATAAAATGCATAAAAAATTTAACACTATAGGTTAGTTAACAAAAAAATAGACAAATTCATAAACATGTACAATAACAATGATGATTGAACTCTAACTCCTATAGAACCCTAACTCATATTGAACCAACATACCAACACCTACAGTCTTATTCATTGTCCAAATTGCAATAGAAAGCACTTGTTTTCCTTTGGTATTTACATAGTAATTCTAACCTTTGGCCTTCTACTCCATTTTCTATAATTGACTAACCCTAGGACTGTCTATAAAACTAGACTATAATACTACCTATTAGGCAGCCATAAGACACACCTAAACCATTCTATTCTATCCTAACCCTTGCTAAAACCATTTCCCTATACTTCTACCTTTCCCTCTTTCGAAAGCAAGGCTTATTCCTTTCATTTCCACACAACGTAGACCCCCATGACTCTCCCTATAGCTCTGTCTATAATATCCATTTTGGAAAGCCCTAGAACACCACTAACTCATCCTAAGTTTCCCTAACTTATTCACTGTAATATCCTATTTAGGGCTGCCCTAATAGCCTTCTTACCCACCTATCATATCCTAAGGTCACTTCCTTGCCTTCCTATCTTACCCACTCACTAACACCTCACCTCAATTTTTTCCATAACCTAATTTAAAGCGGCACAAAGACACCCTAAAGGGACTTTATATAAACAATCATTCCCAACCATACTTAAACAAATTTGATAGTGGTATATAAACATCCATAACTTGGCAAAATACTAGAAAAGTTCTTGAATTGCTTGCAAGTCATTGTGTCATCAAAATCCAAGTGAATATACTTCTTATCATTCCTACTTGACTGAAAATTACATCTTGGATATCATAAGACATTTTACTTGACTGGAAATTACATCTTGGACTGTCATCAGACATTTTAATTTTCTGGAAATTACTCTTGGACTGTCATAAGACATTTTAATTGACTAGAAATTTGATTTGGTTTAACAGTCCCATTGGCTTGGAAACTTGTCACTTATAAAATTGTTTATCACAGATGTTTACTTAAAAATATTGTACCTTTGTCTTGACAAGCTAAAAAGTGAAATATAGGACTGTCATAATGCTAAATGCTTGGTTGGGAATACTTTTATGTTGGTTGCAAAAGAGTTTGACTTTGTACGATATGATGATAATGTCCCATCAACACCACTAACATGCTTCAACCACATGCATAATTGAAATGAAAACATCCCATAATGATAACGTCCCATAAAAACACCACTAACATGGTTCATCTTGATGGCCTACACAAGTGCATGATGACCTATCCAAAGGTTTGCACTTAGGATATCTAATGAAATAAACACCATTAAAGTTTACTTAACATATTCAACCCAAAATTATCTCAAATTAACATGCATAACCAATGCTAGAATCTACCCAATCATAAAGATAATCTAAGCTAAAATTCAAATCTCCACACTATAATTGTTTTCCTCGTTAGGGTTTATAAACCCTAATCATCTTTCATCGTAGAAGCACATGGAATTTTAGGAAAGTCTAGCATGTAACTATTCATCAATTATAGTAGTGTTAGCTAGGGTTTATGATAACAAAGAAATTCAATTCATAACCCAGGGTTTAATTCACATGTAACAATTTGATAATTTGAGTATTGTTGATTTTCCTCCTAAACTTCTCTAAAAATCATCCTAGCATTTGCACACATTGGTATTTGCATTTGTGAACATATCAAATAGTAAGTAGTTCATATTAATCCCAATAAAATTAGTTCATGTATGTGCATAGCCTAGGTATAGGGCCTTTTGGTTTCTACTTAAATGATGCTAACCAATCTAATGATATATACCTAAAGAGGCCATAAAACCCTAGTTCCATCTCTTAACTTGTGAACCCTAGTTATAATATGCAATTTGTAGTTCACGAAACCCTAGTTGGTTTTCTATTTGTAATTGTAGCCTAGGGCTATATGGCCTTTTTGTTTCTACTTAAATGATACTAACCAGTCTAATTTGATCTTCAAACCTAAAGAGTTCATAAAGCCCTAGTTTGTAGTTCCATGTCTCAATATGTGAACCCTAGTTTTATTATGTAGGTTGTTGGCTTATATTTTGGTACATGAATAATATAATGCTGCAACATGTGCTTTATTAGTGATCTCTAGACACATTGGGCCATGAAAATATGAGGGAGAGGGCCATTTTCAACCGAATTTATAACATGCAATTGTAGTTCATGAAACCCTAGTTGGTTTAGGATTTGTACATGTACATGTGTTTCTACTTCCATATCATAACTTTTAAAGAGTTCACAAAACCATACCAACTACTATAGCATACCATAACATACTAATATCATACGATTCTAACATACCATACCATACTAGCATACCATACCATACCCTACAATACTAACATCATAGTACATATCCTATGATACTAACATCATACCATGTACTAACATACCATACCATAGCATACTAACATATAACATACCATACAATTCTAGTTCGATCACATAAACTTGTAAAGAGGTCATAAAACCCTACTTCAATCTCATAACTTCTCAACCCTAGTTATATCATGCAATTGTAGATCATGAAACTATAGCATGCAATTGTAGTTCATGAAACCCTAGTATGCAATTGTAGTTCATGAAACCCTAGTATGCAAGTCTCAACTATATTGTAGTTCATGAAACCGTAGGTGTGTTTTTCTTTTCCATCTCATAACTTGTAAAGAGCTCATAAATCCATATTTCCATCTCATAACTTCTCAACCCTAGTTATAGCATGCAATTTGTAGTTCATGAAACCCTAGATGCTTTAGGATTTGTACATGTACATGTGTTTCTACTTCCATCTCATAGCTTTTAAAGAGGTCAAAAAACCCTAGTTCCATCTGATAACTTGTCAATAATAGTTACACTACAACAAAACCCTATGATTAGCGTCTCTTTTAGCTTCCTTTTTAGTGTCCACTATCAAATTTAGTGTATTTTTCATCATTTTTTAGACAAAGTGGATGCTTTTCCATGGGATGGCACTTTTAATGGCGTTATTTGCATCCCTTTTTAAAATTTGGCTCTATTTGGGACGCTAATTAGCGTCCTAAATATCCTCCCAATTAGCATCCCAATTAGAGTCCCAAGTAGTGTCCCAAGTAGCATCCCAAGTTAAAAGTTGGCGCTATTTTGGACAAATCATTAGCATCCCAATTAACATCCCAATTAGCATTCAAATTGTCCTCCCATGTAGCATCCCAATTAGCATCCAAATTGTCGTCCCACGTAGCATCCCAATTAGCATCCCAATTAGTGTCCCAATTTAAAAGTTGACGCTATTTTGGATGATAATTAGCATCTCAATTAACGTCCCAATTAGCGTCCAAAAAAGCATCCCATATAACGCCCAAAATGGCCTCCAAAAAACGTCTAGAATAGCACTATGAATTTCCCTAGGTTTAGAGCTAGGAATTGTCTTTGGAAAACGTCTGACATAACGTCAGATTTATCAATGTCAACGTTAGTGATCAATGTCAGTGTCGATGTCAATGATCATGATTTATGTGATAGTACTTTTGGATCTTGATTTATCATAATGGCACCTAAATGATCATAATCATGGCACTTTTGGATATTGATTAATCCTTATGAGGGGTAAATTACCTTAATGTCACCTAAAATACTCTAATGGCATTTGAGTGTCCCCAACACATTTTATAGACCCTAATGGCATTTGATTGGCCCTAACAACATGACGATGATGCATTACGATAATTATGATGGAGTGTATGGATATGATTTGATAAGTATAATACTATACCATCCATTCCTATGAGGTAGTAGGGTTCCTTCCTTAGTATTATTGCAATTATATTGGTGATGAATACAACGACGACAATGATGTTGATTTATTGTATGATGATGATGTGGATGTCAACAATGATTATGCACGTGGTAGCACTTTTGGATCCTGATTGATTCTAATGGCACTAAAAAGTCTGTAACGACATCTAAATGACCCTGTTAACATCAAAATGACTGTAACAACATATAAATGACCTTAACAATTACATGACATGAATCCTAATGGCGATGAGTGATTAAGAACACTAATGGCATATGAGTGACCATAATGACAATGATGGCGATGATTTTGTTAATGATGTACTTAATGCTGAAGATGAGGATGATAATGAGGATAATGATCAAGATGATGTTGATGTACCATATGGAATTGATGATGATGATGATGACAACATCGATGCCCCTGATGATGATGCATGTCATAATACTTCTCAATACAGACTGATCCTAATGGAACTTAAATGTTCATAATGACATGTAAGAGACATATTAATATCACCTAAATGGTTGTAATGACATTTAGTTGTTGCCGACAAAATTTTAGTGACCTTAATCGCATTTGAGTAATTGTAACAACATGACATGAATCAAAATGGTGATGACTAATGATGAACCATAATGGCATATGAGTGACCCTATCAATGATGATGTATTTGTTGATGAGTACAATGATGGCCATGACGTTGTTGATGATGCACTTATTGATGTTGATGTTGATGATGACAATGTCAACGATGATGATGATGCAATGTATGGTGTACTTGACGTTGAAATTCACTTGTCCTCGACAACATTTGAGTGACCTTAATAGAATTTGAGTGACCTTAATAGAATTTGAGTGACCTTAATGGCATTTTGAGCAGGGATGATTTTAAGGAACCATCCTTATTTAAAAGTGTATAAATGTTGGCGAATATTGCCAATTCTTAAAACGCCAACTATAAAATGATTGGCGATATTTTTCAAAAAATATTTTAATTTCCAAGGATTTTTTTATCGTTTATATAATAATTTGGTGATTTTTAGGGTGAAAAATATTTACCCCATCAAAATTGGGTGAAATAGGGCTTCAAAAAATGTAAAATGGCAAATCTTTTTTGGGAGAAAAACATGGAAAAATATCCCACTGGGCTAAAATTCGCCCCTAAAATTATCCCTGATTTTGATTGACCTTAATGGCACTTGTCCTCGACAACATTTCAATGATAGGTTGGATGTGGTAAATTTATGACAAAATATTAGCTATTGTATATAGATAACCACACTAATTGGAAAAATGTTAATGATAAACTAAGTTGTCTACCTCATCAACATTGTTCATTAGTGCAAGATGGAAAATTACTATAGTAAAGTTCATAGAATTATTCAATAGTGTGAATAATATTAACTAAACGATCATTGACATTTCATTATTCAATGCATAATAAAAAATGGGAACACATGTGGTTAAAATAAATTGAAACAAAAATAACATTTGCTAAGCCCATGATAAAATGACTATTTTGAACAATGATTTCCATGTACATTCAAGTGTAGAGTCGTTAGGAAGCAACCTTTTGAAAAGTTCTAAATCAATAAACTAAATCAAAATTACTAAGTCCATGTGATAAAAAAACAATCTCAAAGATTTGGACATAAGATCATAATTATTCATGTAATATGCATTAGAAATCCTGTAAAATTAGAAGTCTTCTTCATTTGCATTAGTATCAACATATATGTCATCCAATGATTCCTTATCAATATTGATATGGTCCTGTAAGTTTCTTATATTATTCTTTATACACCATCCTGATAAAGTGGTATTATAATCATCTTCATATTCACTTTCTTCTAACTCCATATCATCGAATTGATTTGCACCATCTTGATTCTCATCTAGCTCTGGATCATGCTGATTAATGGCATGAAAATTTTTGTCATGTTGTGATTGAACATCTTCATCTTCATCTTCTTGTGTTTGAACATCTTCATCTTGAAAATCACCATGGGTGGTCATTTCTTCATTGTTCTATAATCTCACATCTGGAATTGGTTGGATATCATTGTTTTGCTCAATGTTCATCGAGACATCATCAAATACATGTCTTAACCTTGGATCATAATGTATGACAAATATCCACTTTGGATCCATAATATATTCATAGAAAAACACCTACACATGAACCATAATCATATATTAGACATGCTAGTATAATTTTTAATTAATATGCACATTTATATTCATAATACACTATGAATTAACATATTGTATATAACCATTGATTCTGATGATTATAGTTATGTTATATTGATAATAATACCTGCTCACAATGAATTGGTAAGACATAGGGCTCCTTGTCTTCTGGTAGGTACCTCAAGGAATCTATAGAAAATAGTCCACTATGGGTATCATGTCTTTGCATCCTCTCAAATGACTCATACCATATACATTTAAAAATACAACATTTGAAAGACCGGTAATCCAACTCAATAATTTCTTGGTTTTCCAACGTACTGAAGATTCCCTTCTATAATAATTTTATCTTTTGAACTTGCTTGACTTGATTGCTTGAAATCAACCATGACACCACAATCAAAGGATCATCTTTTTAAGTCTATTCTTTCCACACGATAGTGTCGGCCATATAACCACATTGCAGGATACGTCCTCAGCTGTATCAGACCATTTGTTTTAGTTCAACTAGAAAAAAAAACTATATATGCATTATTAAATAGTCAATAGTGTCATCAATGTTTTGTAAAAAAATATTTTGAGAGATTTATATATGTACCTTTCTTTCACATCCTCTATACATGTTGATCTCATCTTCTATTATGTTTGCATCATTTACTTCTTCATCTATTTGATTTTGAATTTGTTCACTAACCCATTGTAATGTGCAATCTTTGTCCCATTACCCAAGCAAATCCATGGGAAGTGGTGTATTCCTTGGGTTTGATCTCTTAAATTGTCTCCTTGCTTCTAAAACATCTTCCCTTTTCTTTTCATACAAGTCAATCCATGTGGTAAAGAACGAAATTGTCAAGCACAATGCGTTCATCAACACCTATTGAAAATCAACATGTACATTTTAAATTGAAAATGCCATTATTATATTTTTGAAAAATAATAATTTTATAGAATAAATGATTGGAAAAATAACCACAAAGATCATGATTTTACTCACCAAATTCTACTTGAACACCATTAGATTGAGGTTTCTCTCCATCTATAATATATGTTGCACGTGCTTCATCCCATATTCATGGACCATCTTCATAATATTTACAAAGGAATTCACATAGAAAGAAAAATGGTTCATTCAATACATATCCTTCAGCCATGCAACCCTCTGGATGTGCCTTTTGTCGGACATATCTTTTTAGTGTTCTCATATACCTCTCAAAGAAAAACATCCACCTTGTTGATACAACACCTACCATTTCAATGTCATCTACTAGGTGTATAAGAAGATGAACTTGAAGGTCCATGAAACTTGTAGGGAGCTCCTTTTTCAATAAACATACAATTTCTGCAATTTCATTCTTCCATCTTCTTAATTCACTCTCATGGATCTCCTTGGAGGAAACCCACCTAATATAACATTGGTAAATTAACATGAATACCTAATGACAGTAAAAATGTAATGTATTACAACTTTCTCATACATACATAAACATTTCACACCCCATACCTTGTAAATGCCGACAATTGACTTATGGCACTCCTAAAATCAACGGTAAGGCATGAATCCCCCCTAATCACCAAGGGCATGACATGCTAGCAAATTATCAAATAAAATGAGATTGATTAATTATTTTAAATATGAAATATAAAAAAAGAACGGTAATTATATGATAACAATAACAATTAAGTTATGTTGATACCTTCATAAAATTATGGAAATCATGTGTTTTAAATCCAGTCATATGTCCATCAACTGTGAAAGCTTTATTCAATGATGCGCCATAGCCAGTAGGTGTCCTTATTGTACGTATAACATTTTTTAGTTTATCTAGCTCTTTCTTTTTCAAAATCCATGGAGCTTCTGCATAAGTTTCATTTTCTCTATTTGGCCACAAATGTCTTCTATCAAATTCAGTACGTGAAAGAGCAATGTCTCTTCTTGAAGATAAAGTGTTGTACAAAGGTTCTACACCTAGAGAGGTTTGGACATAATCTACACAGATTAACAAGGAGCTAAACCTGATATATATATTATGGCACTCCAAATAAACCGTGAAAAGTGTTTTATAAAATACAATAGGGTGAACGAAAACACGTACACCCATACGTAAATGACCTCTCGTACAACCTAAATAAAAAGAATGATTTTTCATCATTTAATTAGTCAAAACTTGAAAAAAACACTAACTACATACAAAAATAGTGGTCAAAACTCATATATTACTCAATCTATGTGAATGAGAAAAAAATCTAATACTAATTAGCATAGATAACAACTTCATTTGCACATCACATAAATTACCTTACAATGTGAATTGTGAACATGTTGAAATTTAACATTTATTTTTGTTTTTCTAACTTTTCAATATAAATATATATGAACATTTATCTATTCATTTTGTTATGTTTGTTTTTTTTCTCTATGTTCTTACAAACTAAGAGAACATTGTGTACAAATATTATTGTAAATAGAAATTTACAATATTTATGACTTTGAGTATGATAATCATTTATATTCAAACATTAAAAAAAACATTGTAAAAACACTTCTAGGTTAGTTTGTAGTTTAGTTAAATATTGTTTTTCAAACAATAAATGTTTTAGGTTAGTTTGTAGTTTAACAAAAAAAAAAGTTTTTTCTTAAAATTAGTTTATCTATTGTACACTTATTCTAAGATGAAAAATTACTCTTCAATTCAATTTATATATTAGATTTTTCTTCGACCTTTTATTGCACCTTTTCTTCAATTCAATTTATATATTCAATTATTCTACCACGGGGACTTCACTTAGTGAACCTCTCACATAGCACGTGCAATCATGGGATATTAAAGAATACCCTTAATTTCCATAGATATTGACCCAAACTCTTTTTGTTGAAACCCCCTCCCAATACTTAAAACCTCCTCCCTAGCTCTTTTTATACCTCAATCCTTATAAGCCACCCTACCCACCCCCACCTTAAACCCCTAATCCCCCCTAATACCTGCAATATATTGGTTCAATTTTTTATAATTTTAAAACCCACAATATGAACTAACGTGATAGGATATTGGTCAAAAAGTGAAGCCCCCGTGTATTCTACGGCCTTTTTATTGCCCTTTTTGCTAGTTATTACTACCACGAAGCTCACCCATCTATTGAGGGCCATAGCATTGACTCGACCTTCGGTCTCGTTGGGGGAAAAGGTAGGTTTTGATACGGGTTTCCACAAACTTATTGGAAGGATTTGCTATATTTGGTAGGTATGATCCTATATTTCATTTAATTATTACTGCTTTAGTTACTTGTTAATTATATTACTGTTGGCTGCCATTAGGACAATAAACTTGCTAAGAGAATCAACCATCCAGGGTAGATAGGGCATTTGGATTTAGGGACGAGGTAATTTCTAGTGTCTTTGGCCTTTGTAACTCAAGTGATCGAATTGAACCTTTAGATCCAAGTTCGAGAATTGCTTGGCTATGCTAGACATGAATAATAATAAGGGTTTTACGACATGGCACTGGCTAAAAGACAAGGAGGGAAAATAGCTGCTGCAAGCACTGGAGGCTCTCATATCTTGTGCTCTCTAGGTCAAGGGATTTCTGACATGGCTCGTTAAGGTACGCCAGTCTATTTTCATCCCCATTTTTTTCCCTTGTTTGATGTATGCTATTTTTGTTATTTGCATTTGCCACATCAAATTATATACTTCTTGTGTCCTATTTTAATACCTGATTGTTGTCCAAGGGTTTGTGTGAATGTTTATAGATTTTCATAGGTTTTCATTTCCATTGCATCTATTGCAATGGCTATCGACATCTTTTTTGATTGCCCAATATGTGTGGATATTTTTTCCTTGATCCTAGAATTGCAAAACCTGGTTGTTGCAGGGGGATTTTCTGAAACCCTGCATGAGAAATCAAAACCTATATTCGATGTTAGTGTTTAAATTGGAGCGATGCATTTAGCCAGTTTACCAAGTGGTTCGCTAGCTGATGCAAGATGGGTCGGTTCGAACTAGTGTACGCTTCCTACAGGACCAGGAATTCCTTCCGGTAAAGTGCAATAATTGAAATGATACTTTGTTCAACTAACTATCTTAAGAATGCTGTACAGACCAACTTCATATTGACCTTTCAGGCCCCTATAGTTATTTCCCTCAATTACACCTATATTTCTTCACTTCAAAGGCATTGGACTCTCTTTCTCCTTGCTTTATCAGGTTTTCCTTACTTACCATAAGCCGCTTAGGAAAAACCCCAGGGAAAATTAAAACCTCCAACCGATTCAAACCTGACCATCCTTACTGAGAATGATCAACTTGCCTGATCTGATAGTAAGTCAGCCAACCAATCAGATGTATTTCCTTAAAGTCATACAAGCAAGTCTCAATACAATAAGTGAGGGCCTCCCCCGATTCCTTTGGCAGGAACAGTAAAGGTATAACCTTGTCATATCTTGGTGGAATACTTAGAAGAGAGTTATGTCTTCATTTCTCAATTTTATGCCTTGGTACGCATGTTTCTTATTTTCATGTTTACCTTAGCAACAACCCCATCTTACTCAGAAAAACAACTAGGCGTAGTTATGACCTAAAATGGCACTTGTGTTGCTACTTGTCATAACCCCAAAATTTCATAAAAACTTAAAATTTTTAAAGGGACATAAAATGTCTGAAATCGCAGTTTAGTAACTGCTAGCGGTTAGCAGAAAATGAAACAATTTGTAATGATTAGTTTCAAAATACAGAAAAACTAATACAACTTTAATTTTTATAAGTTATATAAAAATGACTTGCATTTAGTTGCTTCTAGTTGTACTTAAGATTTACTTTTTATCAAGTAGGTGAGAAAGCATGTTTGAAATTGGGGCTTACTTAGCATTTTGCTAACTCAACAGGATTGCTGGTTCTTACAGGTTCAACAGGATTTTTTGATCAAGTAGGAGTTTATTTTGAAATAAGTTGAGAAGTACTTCTTAGCATGATAAGATGCTAGTATAAAATTGATTATTAAGATGCAAGACTCCGATGAGGTAAAGTAAATTCCTTCGTTGTTTTGGATCTATGACAATATTTATTTTTAATCCGTAATGACTTTTATCCTTAACATCGTTATTGCCATTTACAAGAATGAGTTCTTCCAAGGTTTCTTTCTATCGTAAGATTATAGTACCTAGTCCATTATAGATTCTTACAGTGAGCATAGAGCTCATGATCTTGGCGTATAATTACTCCTATTGTATCATGATCTTACTGCTATTGTCATGTTTAAAACTCAAGTGCACTACTCTTTATGTATGAACATAATCCTATATTTTTCAAAGGTAAAGTTTACAATGAGTTGTTAGTTTTGTTATGAGAAACTCTTACAATGAGTTTTGTCTTCAGTCTCCTTGAAGACTACTTCATTTATCAGGATCGAGTTTTATGTGAAAAGTTTAGAGCTATTAGTTTATAAAAGATATTGTAATTAACAACATATCTCTAGTCTAATTCTTCCTTACTAGTCGTGAAACAATACCAACATGTTTGATTTTTTTACAAATGCAATTATCTTCTTGAATAGTGAGTGGACAAGTTGTGTACATAGTATTTAGTTTATAACCACGATGCAATTGTTATTGTAATGTTACAATACTATACTGAGTTATAGTTTACAATATTAGGCTATAACAAAATACTACTTGTAACATAAGGTAGTGTCACTACCTAAAAACTACTATCATAAGGTCGAAACTAAAGGTAGAATACATTTTAAGTTTGTTCCTTGGCAAAAAGCATGATTGACATAATAAGCAATCATATGAATTTATCAAAATGATCGATGGCAAAGTAGACATGAAGAGCAATCATAAGTAACGTTATATTATGGTTGATAAACTGATTGTATTATTGGCAAATGTTATGCACCTTTATACTAGAGTCGATAGCATGGTTTGTAATAATTGGCAATAATATATTTCATATTTGATGTGCAGTGTTGACTATTGAAAATGACCCACACTTGGTTAAAATTTCTAGAAGGGCACATGGACAAGTCTCCACCATGCATTGGTTGACTTATAACGACAAAACCCTATTCCTTTGCATTTGTCTCCAAGGGTTTGTCTTCCTGCAGGCTGCGCTGTGAGACTTCTTGCGGCCATGAGAGGCCTGTTCCTTCCTCGTTTGTTGGCTTTGTAGTCTGCAATACTGTGCTGCATTATCGTGCAAGTGTTTTAAGTGTCCGTGGTTTGTGCTTTCAGTTTCTTTTGTGAGTTGAGAAACACAGTATGTGTGGTTTTAACTTCCTCGCTTGGCTCAAAGCCTGTAAAAAGATTTTACCCTTGTATCTGTTCTTTCTTTATCTTGGCATCGTATAGCTTGAGTGTTGTATCCCTGCTGCCTTTGTCATAGGGTTGGCATGACGGTTTTCTTGCTTCTCAGTTTAGTTCACTCGAGCTGGTGACTGCTTATTCTTGGATCCAATTACTTTTACTCACATGTAAGCACTTAACTCTACTCACATTCCCTTTGTCAATTTAATTACTAAGTTTTAGAGTTTTAATAAATCATTACTCTGTGTTTTGAATAGTGTTTGGTTTTTAACTTGCAGGCTCAGGCTGATAGCTCTACACTTGAATGGAAAAGCACTCATGCGTCGGTTAACTTCATGGGCTTTCAAACGGGTAAGCTTCCTGGTCTTCTTGGCTGAGAACTGGGTGGAAAATGCAACTGTAAAACCTCTATCACCTGACTAGTTCAATTACCTCAGTAATAAAAATATGCTCTTAGTAGTATGATCTTTAGCTTAAAATCTCTAACTAGATCAATCTCAATAGTTATCCCCTCAAACACATTCGAGACTCCCCTCCATTGAATTTCTCTTGAGTAAATTCATTCACCCTGAATTATCACTTCTCTAGAATGAGTAGCCTCAGCTCTCTTCAATGGGAAATTTTATAGAGATGCCTAGGTCTTCTGGGTCATTTTTCATTAAATGAGCCACCTGCTCTGATTCCACTTTCTTGGGGAATCATGACAACAAATATAGGGAAGTTGCAACCTACAATAGTTGGAAGTGGTTTGAGGATGCTGCCACATGTCAGTTTGCTCTCCACCCAGTCCCTTCCACCAATTGAACAATAAAAACTCTTTTAACATCTCTCCTAAGTTGTTGTCTCCTCATTTATTTATTTATAAATAAAATATTATGAATTTACATTAAATATTATTGACCCCACTGGGTCATCAATTACAACTTAGCATAAAATTTAACACAATGTTCCTCAAATATTATAAAATTGTTTTTGCAAATTGGGGCATGTGACACTACTGGAGCGGCAGAGGCACTTTTGGAAAGGAAGGATACACCTGATAGATGGGCCAGAAAGATTCTCAAATGGTACTTGTGTTGCTACTAGAGTGGTAGCGGCACTTCTGGTAAGGAAGGAGATGCTTGATAGATGGGCCAGGCAGATTCTATTATTCATGCCAGTTAGGATGCAAGTTTTAAAATTCAGAACTATGTGAAATGATTCTGACATTGTTACCCCATCTACATCTATGAAATATTTTATAGCAGCTGCACAAGCTAAGGGGGAACACGCATATTCTGTAGCTCTGCCACTTCCTATTTCAATTGAAGAAACTGAGAATTCTATTATGTTTATTTCATCCCTTCACCAATCCGAGGGAGTAGTTCAGATCACAGTTCACCACTCCAACTTCACTTAGATGGTGAGTGTTATCCACCTGAATGGTACCTCTCCATCCAAGTTCCGACATCCCTCATGTTGGCACACAAAAGGACATCTATGGATTGAGGGTTGCCCAAAACACTATAGACGGGCTTATTATGATTTACATTTTTCATCCATCCAGTTGATTATTTTTACCCTTTAGCTATGTCAAGTCATGTACGTGACTCTCTATATATGCAACTCACGTGTTGTATGCGAGTATCGGTTGGTGCATGTCGCATACAGATGTGTACGCGGGTTACCCTTAGAGCAACTCGTAGGTCATACGTGATTTTCCAGTATTGATACCTGCGTACATCTACCTTTGACATTAAAAATAAAAACATGCGATTACTTGAGATTAGTTAAGCACTTAACCTTAATCTCCTTAACTATCTCAACCTCCTCAACCTTCGAAACTGCCTTATTTCACCAAGTATAAATACAGGCCTTGGGGAGGGTGTTGATTACATAGACTTGGAGAGAAAAGTTATGCTGGTGGAGTTTATACATAAGTCTTTGGAGCAGTGGAACTCAAAATCCTTTGGTTGCAGAGGATTCCTTGTCTCAGGCGTTGGGTTGTAATCTGAACTTTTTCATTATTGTTAATAAAGAGAATCCTTCTTTCATATGTGTCTTGAATGTATCTCATATATTGTGGTTTGATAAATACTTATGTTTCAGCATTTTGTATATGATTTATCTAACTTGTTTATATATATGTATCATCTTGTATTTGGAAGATTGAATCTTGACAGGTGAAGGAGAAAGCATCCCTGAAGACTTTGGAGGAGAAGCAGAGCGGAAGAGGACAAGCTAGGATCAACTGTTGGGTATCGGGTGAGTCTTTCCCATCCTCCTATTTCCTTTACTGCACTCTAGAGTCAATTGTCTGGAAGTCTTGAGTATGTTGGTAACCCCAGATCTTCAGTTATAAGGTGTTTATTCCTGTACAATAGAACTGGCAACTCCACTGGGGAGCCCAGACTGCTGTAGGTTGTTTCTGTCACCCCTGACCAGTCTTTGCTTTGAAATTGGTGTGTGGTCTTTTATCCCGGTTCATACTTGCCACAGTGTTTGAAAGTCTTGTGGATTTTTCTTAGTTTTTGAGAAAAAAATTGTACCTATACACGGGTTGCTCTTTTGCACAGTCGCGTACAGAGGCCTGCATACACGGGTTTCTCTCTTGGACAGTCACGTACAGTACGCGAGTTTCCCTTCTTTATAGTCGCATACAAGCCTGAAAATAGGGATTTTTTAGGATTGGGTTTGTTTGTCCCTCTCTTTGTGTAATTCTTGTTTGTGAGTTGGCTTTCTTTATGAATACTGTGTTGTTTGTTTGAATACCTTTGGTGACCACGCTTTGTGCTTTTTCGAAAGCCCTTGAGTTTCTTTTGCTTGGATTATTTTCTGTTTGCATGCTGAAGTAGCTTGGCCTGTTTGGGTTATAGGATGAAGTGTCTCTGTCTAGATCAGTGATTAGGGTCTTGGGAATTGTTTTTCCAGTCTATCTTTTGATAGTAGTTGGTTATCACTTGCCTTTATGAGTTTACAATGATTTTTGTCATTGTGTGCACCCAAGCTAGGGTTCCTAGTATCCCTTTGTTGGTTGTTTCTTGGTTCTGTTAGCCTGTTTACTTCAGTTTGTTGGTTTTTTACAGTTTATTAGATCCAAGTTTACTCAAGTATAGTGCATTTTAGGTGCATGGTAGAGTTTGAGCATTTTTTAAAGTGAAAAGAAAACATTGTCAAGCTTTTGCATTTTTCTTTTGCATAAGTAGTGTTCATTTCAGTTTAAAAAAATATTAATCTCAAAAACTACAAAAACATAGGCTTAGTTTCTTTTATCGTTTGCATTTGTTCATCAATATATATTTACAAAAAGAAAAGAAGTTTGCTTTAATAGTGGTAATTTGCTTTGAATTATCGAGTCAAAAACACCATAAGTACATCACTCCATTTCCTTCTGAGTAAGAAACAACCCTTTAAAATGAACGCGTAATTAAAATTTACTAGTAATTTTTTGTTTTTAGGGGCCTTTCACCTACTAGCTTAGGCTAGAATTGTGGGATAGGAAGTGTAAACTTCCCATAAGTTTTAAAACTCAGACGTAGTGGACCTTTCTTTAGGTAAATCCTTGACTTTATCAATTGTATCTGGGAATCTCCTCTCAAACGGGAGTCAAGCACAAGGCTGCGTGGAGGCTTGGACAGAGGAGATAACCCTCTGAATCCTTATCAAAATGTAAATCAATACTTTTACACAACTGGGGATTCTTTCCTAGATAGAGTTTCAGGCTCAGCTACCCTGCCCATGCGTACGAGTCAGGCTTGCGACTGCCCCCCCAGACTGTTGGTATAGATAAGGTAGCCTTTAGTCTCTTGACATTTAGGGTTCATACCTAGGTAAATCGGAAGGCTATTTATGGTTCACCTTGAACGGGCTTGGAAGGTAACCCTTGTTGAAAGTGTAGGAGGGCGGTTGGGTGATTCCTCTGCTTGTGCCTAAGAACCACTTCAAGGACGCCAAGTAATCATTCATCAGCTTTCTTCAGGAAAGTATATCTTTCACCCTTGTTTGATTGTTTGAGGCTTTAGGATTTTTATACTGTATGCTCTATGGTTTTTTCTGTGTTTAGTTGGCCTTAGGGTGTCATTTGTCAAATTTTCAATCATGGAGGACCAACCTTTTATAAGGTCAAGAAGGTTGAGAAACCTTCCTCCTCTCGTCACATTGGAGCCTCCACCTTCGCCCCAAAGGCGGAGATTGGACACGGACGGTTCATTTGAACCGGTAGGAATAAGTGAAGTTGTTGGTGAACTAGAACTGATTGCTAACCATTTTGATCTTGATACAGTTGAGATAGAAGAATTGCAGACTGACGAGTTTGCAAGAAATTTTAACACCTCCTTGATTGATTTAAATGATCCTTTGATCATTCAGGTTAGACCTTTTGATTCACCTGTATTAGGTGTCCCTGTGGGTAGGATCATGTCTTTTGCAGAAGAAAGTCCTTTTGTGTTCACCTCAGCCGCTCCGGCTAAAGGGGTACTACCTCCCTCGGTAAGTGCCCCTAGATCTAGTATACCTTCTACACCTTTGACTCCAGCAAGCTGGGTGGTTCAACCGCCGGTTCACTCAAACCTATCAGGTACTTCTAGTGACATGGTTACTGGGATCCCCAGTATACCTACTATTCCTTCTTCCTTTCCATATACTACCCAGAGTGGTCCGGTAGGATCCTCGGCATTTGTCCAAGGATTTCCTTGGAATGGGGGGCACATTCCCCCATCCTCTCCATACGTAGGCCCATCACCTTCCTATGTAGGAGTGGAGTTTGGGAACAATACCTCTTATGGGAAAAGCTTCCAAACCCCAATTTCGGTCTCGTTCACGAGCTCTCCCTTTTCATTGTTCAGTGGAGGGATACCGACTCCTATCATTTAGACCCCTATCTCTATGGGGACGGCCTGAACTTATTACACTGCACCTCCCACACACAATCCTATGGCTTACGAATGGAATCTGTTTCAAATTAATCTTCCCACTTCGCAACCGGTGACAGGGGGAAACCCCAATTTTACCCATGGGAATTCGAGGGCAGGTCCCTCTAATCCCCAGGCTGGCACATTTAGTACCCCGGTTCGACCCAAACTTCCTTTCTTGGCAACCTTAAACTTGCCATATTTGTCAAAATTGATGAATGACCCGGTGAGGAATGACCCCTTGTGGCTACCTGTTCCCACCAAATTGCCATCGGACATCCCTAAGTTCGAAGGCAAAGTTGGTGAAGATCATGGGGCTCATGCCACCACATTCCATTTATGGTGTTCTTCAAATTCACTGAATGAAGATTCAATTAGGTTGAGGCTGTTCTTAAAATGGTATATTGAATTGCCTTCTACTGCTTTCAGTAGTTTATGGGACTTGGCTAGTGCATTTCTTAGCCACGTTCAGCTTCTGGTATGATATGATTTCGGAACGGACTTGTTGTCTACTTTTAGGCAAAACAAGGCCACCCACATCTCGGATCATATCCAAGAGTGGAGAAGGTGAAAGAGTCTTATAAAAGCCACTATCCCTCCTGAGTTCCTTTTAGAGTGGTTCCTTAAATCCCTATTGCCCTACATATCTAAGGATGTATCCACCTCTGGAGTGACGAATGAAGAAGAAGCCATTATCAAGGCCCAACAACTGGATTTGATTTATTCACAATCTGGGTTCTTATACGAGATTTTCCCTGAGGCACTGAGGCCTACGCACGATGCAGAGAAGCCTAAGCTAGGACCCCATGCCGATGGTGTGGTTGGGTCCGTCAACTCTCCCACCATAGAGTCTTTGGCTAAGCAACTTCACCAGTTGTATGTCAAGCAGTCTACGGCGGAGGCAGCAAAGGCTGCCCCCTCCCCCCAGAATGCAAATGTTTTTGCACAAACCTCTCAGAAGGGAAATAAGCAGCCCAGTGGGAAGAAAAAGAAAGGTAAGAAGGGAGAGGGAAACCAAAAAAAGAAAAAGCCCACAAACAATGCTGATGGGGGGAAAAAAGAAAAGAATAAGGTCAAGTTCCCGTGTAAGTTGTGCTATGAGTACCACCTTACTCACCTTTGTCCCCTTATGGACCAAGCCCAGAAGCTGCCTAAATCTCAACAACCGACTGTCCTGAAGGATCCCTTTCCCCAAGGACAGAACTCAGCTTCATCTTCTAACGTAACAGGGGGCACTCAAATTTCCCCTGACCCAAACTATATCAACATGGTTCGATCTTCGACTTTGTTGCAGACAAGGAACAAAAATGATGAGAAAGAGACTCTTGAGAAGGGTAAAGCTATAGGTGAAACTTCTAACCCTCTCACAATAGAGAAGCCTACCGAAACTATGCCGAAGATACTGAAAGGTGTCTTCAAGAAGACCTTGCATAACCCTAATGCGAGGGCTTCTTCAAACTACTCTGTGGTTGAAGATTTAGCTCAAACCCCGTGTGCAATGTCAGCTTTAGAGGTGTTACAGAGTTGTCCCACTCAACGGGATGCCCTCTTAGCAGCTTTAGGAAACATGGACTCTTCCAATCTCATGGATAATTTTCATTTGTCTGATGTTAAAATTCCCCTCCCTTACCATGTAGCCTTATCAATAGGTTTCGTCCATGGTGGTAATACCATTAGAATGGCAGTTGTTGATGAGGGGGCTTCTACATGTGTTATGTCCTTGGCCTGTTGGAAAGCTCTTGGATCCCCAGAGTTGGTCCCATCAAACACTTTGCTTACTGCTTTTGATGGAATATCCTTCCGTTCGCATGGTATCTTGCCGGCTTTTGAAATTAAGTTGGCAGGCAAAGCAATGTCTATTGAAGTAGAAGTGATTGATGCTCCTTTGGACTACAATCTGCTTCTGGGAAGGAACTGGACTTATGCGATGTCCGCTATTGCGTCGACCATTTTTTGTGTAGTGGTTTTTCCACATGAGGGCAAGTTGATTACTATTGACCAACTTGATTTTACCCGAAAAGGTCATTTAGAGTTTAATGAGTCCGCTATGCCATTGGTTGATTAGGTCAAACCTGCTGCACAGAGCTTGGGGTCTGGAATGTACACATCATTGATGGGCACATTTGATCTTCTAGCCTCGGTTAATTATATTGGTTCTACTAGTGTGGGGAAGTCCCTAGCTACGGTTGTCGATAGGACTGATCCTTGGGTTCTCCCAACCCCCCACGAACTGGAAGTGCCCTTATCGATAGTGGAGGTCGCTTATCAAGCTATCACTCAAGCCACCATTGATCCCATTCCAGATCCTCTAACAGTCTCGAAAGATCTGGAAGAAGTCTATTTGCCCGTATGGGAGGAAAACTCTTCGCATTCTATAGATTGCTTAGACATGGTTTTACCTTTCGATGAAGCTATTCTGGAAGCTATGAGTGGACGTGATAAGATTTGTGAAGATCTTCATCATCGATCCTATTTTCTTCCAGAACTAAGCAGAATAGAAAACCAAGAGTTTCACGTGAGATTGTCAGAATATGTTGATATATATATCAATCCCTTACCTAGGGAAGGAATGTTTGCTGAGGGGAATATGGAAAATATTTCCGCCACTATACCTATTAACATATCTATAAACCCTGATGTCGTGGAAAACATATACATAGGTGCAAACTGCTCTCATGAAGAGATTGCCATCTATACTGCCCTTTTTAAGGAATTCTGGGATGTCTTTGCCTGGTCATATGAGTAGATGCCAGGCATAGATCCATCGATTGTTGAACATGAAATCCGAACATATCCTGATGCCAAGCCGGTTCGACAAAAATTAAGACCTGTTAACGCGCGTAAAGCGGCGGCTGTGAAACCTGAAGTTGAAAAGCTGTTGAAGGCTGGTTTTATATATCAAATCGCTTTGACAGAATGGGTATCCAACCCTGTTCCTCTTGATAAGAAGCAAGGGACTATCCACGTTTGTACAGACTTTAGAGACCTCAATAAAGCCTGTCCTAAGGATAACTATCCCACACCATTTATAGGCTAGATCATAGATTCTTGTGCAGGAAATGAGGTGTTTTTGTTTATGGATGGTTTCTCCGGATACAATCAAATTCAAATAAAACCGGAAGACCAACATAAAAATGCTTTTATTTTTCCTTGGGGTACCTTCGCGTACAATAAAATGCCCTTTGGATTGAAAAATGCTGGGGAAACCTTTCAACGGGCTATGAACTTTACTTTCCATGACATTAAAGCCATTGTCGAACCATACCTTGATGATCTGCCCGCACATTCTCATAAGAGGATCCAACATCCAGATCATTTACGGTTGATATTTGAAAGATGCAGATATTATAAAATCCACTTGAATGCCCACAAGTGTTTATTCTATGTTGAGTCAAGAAGATTAATCGGATTCATTATCTCTAGTAGAGGCATCCAAGTGGATCCTTTGAAAGTTGAGGCCATTTTAAATCTGCCTCCTCCTCGTTCTCTCAGGAAACTTCAAAGCCTGCAAGGAAAGTCTAATTTTCTTCGACGTTTTATTGTTAACTATGCCAAGATTACTAAAGGTTTCATGCGCCTGCTTAAACAGGACACCCCATTTGTATGGGATGAAACCGCAGAACTTGCATTCGAGGCATTGAAAAAAGCTTTGCTATCGGCACCCTTATTACGTCCACCAGATTATTCTAGGGATTTTATATTATATCTGGCCGCGTCGTAGTTGACCATTGGGGTAGTTCTAGTCTAGGAGGACGATAAGCTTGTAGAGCATGTCACTTATTATCTTAGCCGTGCTTTGGCCAGACCTAAACTTAGATACTCCCACGTTGAGAAATTAGCCTTAGTAGCTGTTTATGCTGTGCATAGGTTATGTCACTACATTTTACTGAGGACCACCACAGTAGTGGCGGATGTGAATCCGTTCCAATATGTTTTATCCCGATGGATTTTTGGGGGAAAATTTAACAAATGAATAGTCATTCTCCAAGAGTTTGACTTGGATTTCCAGTCCGCTAAGTCTAAAAAGTCCTTAGTTTTTGCTGAACTTATAGCAGAATTTCCTACCGAAGAAGATGTAGTGGTTGAAGATGATTCATTCCCAGATGAGCACATCTTCCTGATATCCACCTTTGATCCTTGGTATGGAGATATTCTTATATATCTCCAGACTTTGAAGTATCCTACAACTTCCTCATGGGAGGAACGACGTAAATTACGCCTTCATGCCAAGAACTACCTCATTATAGGAGATACATTATATCAATGAGGGGTAGATTCTGTTTTGCGTCGTTGTCTTACTCATGAGGAAGCGGAAATTTTCCTAAATGATTCCCATAGTGGATCGTGTGGGGGTTATTTATCTGGGATAGCAACGGCCCAGAATATATTGCGTGCCGGTTATTTCTGGCCCACGATATTTAAAGATTGTGTGGAAGCAGTGAAGCCTTGTCATTCGTGTCACCTTTACACTAGGAAAATGTGCTCACATCCTGCTCTGTTATTTCCCATTGTATCAGTAGGCCCCTTCATGAAATGGGGGATTGATTACGTGACATGCAAACCAGCCTCGACTGGGGGCATAAATACATCATTGTCGTTGTTGACTATTTTACGAAATGGGCAGAGTCAATGCCTACTTTCAAAGCCGACGGGGAAACAACAACTTTCTTTGTATTCAATCAGATTATTGCACAGTTTGGTATACCCAAAGTCATTATCACTGACCATGGAAGTCATTTTCAAAATGACATGATGACAGAATTGACTACCATGCTCGAATTCAGACAAGAACATTCTTCTCCATATTATCCGCAAGCAAACGGTCAGGTTGAGGCTGTCAAAAAAACTTTAAAAACTATCCTTAAACGTACAATTGATGCAGCCCTCTCTAACTAGCACATCATGTTATATCCTGCTCTTTGGGCATACCGAACTAATGTAAATACTGCTATGGGTTTCTCCCCTTTCCAACTCGTCCATGGAGTGGAAGCAGTTACTCCGATTGAGTGTGAAATCCTGTCTCTAAAGATAGCCATTCATGTGTTACCTGATACGACTGAGCTTGAGGAACGTATGATACATTTAGAACACCTTGATGAACAACGTAGAGATGCGTTGACTGCTAATCAGGCTCATAAAAATAGGGTTAAAAATCAGTATGATAAATCGGTCAAACCTAGGGTTTTCTCTGAGGGGGAACTTGTCTTGCTTTGGGACCAAGATTAAGAACCTCTGGGGGCAGGAAAATTCAAGGCTATGTGGTTAGGACCCTATGTCGTCTCAAAATTATTAAGTAAGGGTGCATATGAGTTAGTTGATTTTGATGGGAATAAGCTGCCTAAGCCTAGAAATTGGCTCTACCTGAAAAAGTGCTATGCTTAGGCTTAGCACTTTTTCTTGTATTTTTATTGTATGTATTTTTATGTACATTAGGTTGTCAGTTTTGTTTTTTATATTATCTGCTAGTTGTTACAGATGTCTTCTGAACGGTATATAGGGTTCGCTGATGGCGCCAACCTTCATACTTATAACATTGCTTCAGCAGCATGGGTTATTTATTCCCCCACAGGACAGCTTGTTGCCACGGGAGGCGCTTGTTTAGGTCCTGCTTCTAATAATGTTGTTGAGTATAGGGCTGTAATTGAGCTCCTATGGGATGCTTTGTCATGTGGCATCACCTAGCTTGAGGTCCGTTTGGACTCTCAGTTGGTGGTTTCCGAGCTCAATCGAGCTTATCAGGTATGAAATCCTATCTTATTACGTCAGTTCATGCAAATTCGTTTATTGGAAAGACATTTTGAGGTTATTACTTTCAATCATATTCCACGAAACCAGAATTCATTGACTGATGCATATGCTAATTACATTTTGGATTGGAATCTCACACACATTTTATAAAGATATACAACAAACATATGAAAAACATTTGTAAATAAACTGACAACAAACACTAATATATATATATATATATATATATATATATATGTATGTATGTATGTATGTATGTATGTATGTATGTATGTATGTATGTATGTATGTATGTAAAATATCTGTCCATAGATAGGTCTAGTCTGATCCTCAGATCCCGTCATATACAAAATGTACAAAAATGTGGATCATAGTCCATAAAAATGTCCTAGATCTAAGCAGGACCGCCCTGGTCACTAGGACCACCTTGGTCCCCATGGTCCCTCTACACTCTGGCTTCCTCAGCCTCCTCAGCTTCGACAGCCTCCACCGCCTCTATATATACGAGCACTGCTCTAACCACTCGTCTGAAAAGATGTAGCCAAACTGGTGGAACTCCAACAACGAACTCCTGCATGGCTGTCGGGATATGCTCTATCTGCAAGGTAGGTACTCGTTGGGTCAGCGTGGTCAGCTTCCCCTCTAGCACCCTGATCAATCCTGGATCCTCGCCCACGACAGGATGAACAAAAATGCAAGGGTTCCCTTTAGGGTGGACCGGTTCAATATCTGCATTTTGACACATTTATAGGATTAATACTTGTACACATGTATATATCTATCATTCTAAAATTCATAAAAATTTGATAATGATAAAAATTAAAAATCATTTACCTAGCTCTCCCCATGCTCATCCTGGAGGGAGGACAAGGTTGGGGTCACCTCGGAAGTCCATCCTGGCATATGGAAACTACTCCAGTGCTGGTAGCTGTCGTTCCCACCAGGTATAGAAATCATCATCATATACACTATGTACTAAGTCTCCTCCTCCTTGATAGAGGAAGATGTCTCCCCACCTGCTCAGCCTCGACTGACGTGGATTGGTAGAGGTATGGCAGGGCTCAATGCTGGTACTCTCTCTCAAAGAAGGCCACTAATATGCTTTCATAACCAAATTTTTTCCGCCTTCCTCTCTTGTAGTCAGATATTTGTCTCCTCATGATAGGGAAAACTCCCGAACACCAGTCATAGAGAGCACCTTGAAAACAATAAACTTCCAGCCTCAGTTGGTTCCTTGTGGCCAAATGTAAAGATGAGGATCCTGATATTCTCACAATGGTGCTAGCTAGTACCTGGAGAGTAAAGTCTCGGATATGTACAACAGGGACACAGCTCCCTCTCTTTTGAGTACCCAGTGTGTAGAATACATCTATGTAGTTTTGGACATTTAAGGGGTCACCACCCCTGCTAGTGCCCTCTAGGTTCATTGGTGCTCCTCGACATGACAAACTGGTTATGAAATATATGTCTTCAGTGGTAATCTCCAAGGTTTCACCCTATAGGTTGAACATCCCCAAGTCATGATCCCAATAATTTACCATGAACTCAAGTATGCGGACATTGGCCCGCATGGGTGATGTGCAAAAGAATTTCAGTAGCCCACTGGTTCGCAATGCCTGTATAGTGGGCGCACTTTGGAGTTCCGCTTGGTCCATTATTTCATGCTCCCTTTCCCTCCATTCCAGAACCATCTTTTACCTAGAAAAAACAAGTAATTTGAAGAAATAATTCCATATCAAGATTCATAAAAATTTTACTATTTTTACCCTTTTCTCCTCCACGCAGTACACGTGACTGTCTGTTTAGACATGTCGCGTACTGTACGCAACTGTCTAGTTAGGCAAAACTCGCGTACAGAACGCATGTACGCGATTTTTCATATTGGCAACCTGTGTACGCGCCGTGCTACAGTTCAGGATGCTTTTAAATATGGAATTAAGACTCAAACTTCATAATTGCTTGGATCAAAATGAAGAGCCCAGGGTGTAGGCCTACCTACAACTTGCGGATTTCGATTTCATTGGTTCAATTGTCCACAATGATCGCACAAAGGTAGAAGGTAAAACTTGCTTTTTATGGCTCAAAAGTTCAAATGGTGAGTTTTGTTTTAATTTTCAACTATTTATAGAAATTATATTTCTTTAAGTGGGTCTTTTTATATAGTTTGAAATGTCAATCAACTAGTACCATACTTCTTTGTGCCTTGGAACAGGTTTTTCATCCTTACAAAATGTTGTTGCTCCAATAGGGTGGTTTTGTCATTTCCAATACATTTTTGGCATCTTTATTCAATCCACATTAACCTTAGCAATCAACCTTTTTCCACGGACTATGGTATTCTAAGCCATTAGTTCCCTGTTTTTACCATTGTTTTTCCGCGGATAGGACCCTTTTTCATGAGTATCCTTCTTATATGCCTATGTCATCCTTTGGTACTCATGCCACAACTGTTTCAGGTTCAGGGGTATCCTCTTAGCTATTTTTCATGCCAAATAGAGCTTCTTTTGAATCTCTTTTTACAAGCTATTCATTTATAGGACTCCCCACCCTTATGGAGTTTCTTTAGGCCCAGGTCTGACTCTTTCAAAATAGACTTGACTGCCGAGTAAACTCGTCCGTTCAAGCTCATTAAGAATATTTGAACGGGCATCCGCATTGGTGGTAGGTTATCTATTTCTCGGACCATGTGGAATAATACGAGAAAGGATCACTCTCTTTTCTTTCTGAATTGAGAAGAGTATTCTCAGGTATAGGTTTATCACTTTTCCGGACCCGAGGAACTAAATTTACGGAAAAGGAACACCCGGTTTGAGCTTAGTTTTCTCTTTTTGGTGCTCTAGACCTAAACATGAAAAAAATTCCAAGTGTACTTTGTGTCTTTGTCATGCTCATTAAACACTTAAGAACAAAGCAACGAGTTTATTGTTTAAGCCCCATTTCTCGTAACCAAATGGATCTTTCCGAGTGATATTGATTTCCTTCACACTCGTAAAACTCAAGCTATTTTATGTTTTTTTGGAAGGAGCGTTGGGTAGGTGGTAATTTAACCTTTTTCGGACCTCCCTGACTAAGTACGAAAAAGGTTCACCTTTTCTTCTTCGAAAGTTAAGAGAGTTCTTCTATGGTATGTTTTATACTTTTTCGGTCTCAAGAGACTAAATTGGATGAAAAAGGACCCCCCTGGAGTCTTCTTTTGAGTTTTCAGACTCTCTAAATGTGAAAACACCAACTGAGCATGTACTAGTTCGAGCTCATTAAATCCACGAATCAGCGACACTATCAAGCATTATTTTCCCGTCTCTTCAAGCTTGTTAAAAAAAGAAGAGGGAATGGAGTTAACTTTCCTGGAATCGTTAAAATTTAACAGGGAAGGTAAGGAAGAAGTTTTCTCTTGTTTTTAGTAATGGCAGCATGTCATCCTTGAACATAGCACTCTTTGTTTTTTCATATATCCATGTTTTAGTGTTCACTTTTGTTCAGCTATTACTTTGAGTTTCTTACTCCTCCTCTTGTCAGTTATACCTGGGGAATTTGATCATGTCTCCTACATGACAGATAAGTCTAGTTGTTCTATCTATAAGTTATACGCTGCCTTGGGTCATCTCTGTGTTGTGCTCATTGTTTAAGGACTCTACCCAATGTCTGATCTATAGCCTGATCCCATCATTGTTATATCTATTATCTATTGTGTCTCCCTTCTTTTGCCCAGTTCCTAGTCACTCTTGTGATCCGTTGGAGGATCTATTGCCTTCCTTATCACAGCATGGTTCCGTTTCAATACTTCCTGATGACGAGGACCTAGAGTTTTGACGATCGTACCTCAGGATTCACTTCTATCATTGGTGAATTCCTTTGCTTCAGTTGTCGATTATCACCTATTGATTGACAAACTGTTGAATCCTTTCCATGTTCGACTTCAGCTTACCCTTATTCACATGGCTTGGATTGTACTAGTTCTTTGGGATCCTTTATGAAGACCTTAGTTCCTCACCTATGGACTAAGTTGCACAAGATTATGTTCTATTCATATACACAGCTTCCAGATCTTTGAAGACTCATCATTATTGTATATTGTGGCTTCGATCCACCTTTGTAATATACGTGGTTTCATACCCGTATCATATGATGTACTCAAAAATTGTAAAGGAGCTAGTGTTCCACTAAATTGAACATAGCATCCTCAGATGTAACTTTGTATATGACATTACTATGTATTTGTTATCCACCTGAATGGCACCTCTCCATCCGAGTGCCAACATCCCTCATGTTGGCACACAAAAGGACATCTATGGATTGAGGGTTTCCCAAAACACTATAGATGGGATTATTATGATTTACATTTGTCATCCATCCAGCTGCTTATTTTTACCCTTTAGCTATGTCAAGTCATGTACACGACTCTCTATATATGTAACTCGCATGTTGTACATGAGTATCGGTTGGTGCATGTCACGTACATATGTGTATGTGAGGCAACTGAGGATACAAAGGATGCCATTTCCCATACAGAATCAAGAAGTCCTAGACTTAATGTGCAGTAGTGGGGGGTCTGCCAATTGAGATTTACTGACTTATATATATATGACCATATTTCAATCATAATCTATTCTTACTTAACTGGTTTATATATATATAACATTAATATTTATGAATTTACAAAACGATTACATGAAGAGGATACGTTCTGCTATTATTACGTTATATTATTTGTGTTTCTTTATATATAAACAATTTCATTAAGATTTGGAAACTTAGAAAGAATTAGATGGTTACAATTGCGTTCTGCCTATAAGAGAGAAACATAAAATAGGAACAAGTAACTTAAGAAACATTAACAAAAGCCGAAAATCGGTTGGAGGGATGAATTTACAAAACGATTACATGAAGAGGATAATGCTATGCCAAATTTTGAGAAGCCTCTTGCTTCCATTCACCATTCTTGAGTTTCCTTGGCATCATGATGCCCAATTTTCCTCTCGATGTGTTCATTGCATAATGGGGGTTTAGCTAGGTTTATGCTACATTAGCCAATATTGAAAAGTCCCTTGCTCCAATATTTTATTTGTGCTTACATAAGTGGTCATGTTTACCATTTCTTCCTCTTATTAGTCCATTTCATAAGGGGAGGCATTGTGGGATTTCTTCCAAATCAAATAGAGGCTAGTGGAGGAAACAAGGAACCCTCCCACACATAGAGGTTGTAGAATCATGCAATATTTTTTTCATGTCTTTGACCATTCTTCCTACTGTTTACATGTTGCCTTGATATTTTTGGGCATGTTTGTCAATTTTATGTAGCTTTTCAAACATCTTGTATTTATTTAATGCTATGATTATTCCTTCTCTCTTTATCATTTTAGACGGCCTTGATATGTCTTAGTTTGTTTGACAAGTATGATTAGCATAAGCCTGAACATTTATTGAACTAAATCATCAAAATTTTAGAGTTGTTTGTTCAAAAAAGAACATATTTTTAATATCGAGTTATTCCATTAGTGTAACAGTTTATCAGACTTCTCATGCAAAATTTTGTGAAACACCTTATCATTGCATACATTGAATTAAACAATTTCTAGAGCTATTACACTATTTTATTTGTGTGGGAGTCTATCCTTGACCCAATTGTAGGTTCAAGAAATTGGAAAGGGAAACAACAATGTCAATGTTTGAATTCCAGTTCACATTGTACAATCATGTATCGATATCACACATCATTATATTGAATTGAGTAGTTTATCACCTCGAATTATTTCACAACCTTGAGACAACTAGGGAACTATTTAAAGGAGTAGAGAAAATAGTGTAGGGATGGTATCAATTCTATCCTATCTGTTTTGTTATTGGTACATGATGCACATTGTGGCCCAAATAAACTATTAACAACAATGATACCACATTCTTTTCAATTAATTCATTAATGGTCATATAACTTTCTAAAATGCAACTATCATGTAACAAGGGTCATATAACTTTTATTAGTGATAAAAACTTTAAGTTGTTGTTTTGTATTCACCACAAAAAACAAATTTATTGGGAAGGTATCCTCCAACATAATTGAATTTTGTAGGTTTAATTCACCCTTGGTATTAGAGCTTCAGTTAATTTTCATTTTGTTGTATCGTTTCAAAAACAAAAACAAAAAAATGTCAAGGATAAAATCCTAATATATGGCCAAGGAAGAGTTGAATGAGAGCTTCATAAAGTTTACATAAGACATGAGGTAGTTTCATAATGTCTATAGTATGGTCTCCCATCCCATAGATAACCATCCTCTAGCTAGGATGTTCATCTAGCACATAACCTAAACATGGAGACCATACTATAGATAGCCTCTCACTATTGTTATGTCAAATTAATTGTATTGTGTATTAGAGACAGTCTGTAGTTCAATTTTGTAAGATGCAAAGAAAGTTGTCAATGGAGTGCTAGATCAAACAAATGCAAAGTATTGGAATACACACTATTACCATATGAACTCCTCAAGTGAAGTGTCCCATGTTCCCAAGTTTGGAATATTCCCTAATCAGATTGCGTGCAGAATGTTGAATGTGACTTCTTTTTGATACAAGGACATGAAATCGTCTTATTAATTGGTCTATTGCTCAATCTACAAAAGCTTTTCACATTTGGGATTGGAAAGGCTTTGCTCAAAGTTGATGCCTATAGCCTATCTTTTTGCAGCACTTGTCTTTTTTTAATAGATCTCACCTTTGTTGTCACAAACAATATTGTCCCATCTAAATGATTTAGCAAGAGGCCTTAAAATCTGTGAATTTTGGTTGTATCAAGCTGTACTGACATACATCATAGTTAAGTTTGTTAGAGGCAAAGAAGCTGGACTCTTTCAAGTGCTAGATCAAACATATGCCAAGTCTTGAAAATGGTTGGGGACTTTTTGAATATACAATTCCCTATCTTTCTTACTATATGAACTCCACAAGTGATGATATCCCTTCTTCCCAATGTGGGCGTATCCCTGATTGAAATTTGAGATTGTATGCAGAATGTTCATTATGATTTTATTCTGATACGAGCATTGATTAAATTGTCTTCTTGAATGCTCTATTACTGAACCTACAAAATCTTTTCATGAAGGTTGGCTTGGAAAACCCTTAGTCAAGTAAGAATTATGTAACCTATCTTTTGCTGCACTTTTATGCTTTTGAAGACATTTCATCATTGTAGCCATGAGTAATCCTGTGCCAACTAGTGATTCAGCAAGAGGACTTCAGCACATGGATTCAAAATGTGTTTATTTTGATAGCATATTGACATGTTGCAGCAAATTGACTATTTGGTATGATAAATACAACTGTTAATAGTCTAGTTTTGTTAGTTGCAAATGAGCTTCTTGAGATACTATGTAAGCACTTGGGGACACTAAAGCAGTCAAGATTGTTGGTGCAGTTTATGCTTATGTATTGGCATGATGCTTCAAAATAATGCTAGTTATCAAAAAGTGTTTGAATTTTGTTGATTATTCAGCTCTTGAAATTCCAACAGTTTTTCCCTTGCATTGTGTTGTATAGTTAGTTCGATTTTCCCAATTATTCTAAGCTTCAATAGCCTGAGGTTTTTGTCTGAATAGAGATTTTGCTAGCTGACCTCTTTCCACATTTATTTATGGTAAATAATATTGGAATTAATCCAAAGACAGAGTTCATCATCTTGAATCTACCTTTTAGTCATTGGATGCAAGAATTTTATAATGAGTTTTAATATAAACTTTTATAATGAGTTTTGATATGACACTTTTCCCCATATTTTTAAGTTTGGGATATTTGTTATACTATTGAATTCCTTTAATTTTTTTTAAGATGATTGTTTAAGATGAGCAACATGGTAATTCAGATTCTCTATAGAATTGTAACTCTGAGATTCCTATATGTAGGAGTTGTTTAAAACAAGACTTTCGAGTAGGGCTTGGGGACTACATCGTCTTAAATATGGCATGAATTCTTGTTGGTAGATGTTATTTCCTAATTGTTACGCAAAACCTGCTATACCTATTATAAAATGGGAACTTGTGTTTATGCAGGTTGCTGGGGAGACAGAAACAAAGGGCTAGATTAAACATAGGTTCAAACAGTAGTAGGAAAGGATGTAGTGTGCATATGCTCTTTTCAACTGACCCAAAAAGCATCTAATATGGAATATAAAGCTATTGAGAGCTATTGAGAGTGTCCTATATACAATTAATCCTCACACTAGAGAGGTATGTGTTTCTATTTTCCTTTTTCAAATAATAAAAGTTAGGAATTTTGAGGGACTTTTCATTACTAACTAATACTTTTGTTTCTAACTATTCTATTTACAAACATATTGCTAAAAAACAGATCACAAGAAGGATATATTAGTTGTGGATATCTAAATCTTCTTCTTGTAACGACAAATGAGTGCACTGGAATGATAAAAATGATCTGTAATATAATTGTTTGCCTGATTTTTAGAATCAGCAATTTATCAGAGTATATACCTTCCCCAATATAAAATAATTTTGCAACTATTGCATGCAAGTAGCTTGGTCCATTTTGAGGAAAAATTTGCGCTTTTTTTAAAGTTATGCATAGAAAAGACTATTTATATTTATATATCAAAACAACACCCCACCTATACCCAAAAAGTTACGATTACGTTCAAAATTGGGGATTGATTAAGTCATTTGATAGAAGCCCAATACTTTTTTTATATCATCATTACTCCCTAAGTACAATTATTGTTTCTTCTACCATACATGTCTGTATACTGGTATAGAAATTGTAGACATAGAAAATTACAAAATGCACATATTGACAAAATTCAATGATGATGACAGAAATTATGTGGATCTCTCATTGTCGTTGCCAGTGGCCTTGTCTCTCTTAGAATATTGGGAGAGTGCTCATTCCTGCTTGGCACTGGCTTGTCATGTGTCCCATACACAACTTGCAATTCCTGAATATTTTCCAGTATTCTCTGTCTTGTTCCTGTAGGGATGCAATTGAGTCCTAATTTTGCCAGTTTCTTCCTTCCAATTTTGCAGCACGCTTCCCCTGTTCATCCCCATCTATACCCAAAAAGTTAAGATTAAATTCAATATTGGCGATTGATTAAGTCATTTGATAGCAGCCCAATACTTTTTTTTATATCATCATTACTCCCTAAGTACAATTACTGTTTCTGCTACCATACCTGTCGGTATGCTGGTATAGAAATTGTAGACATAGGAAATTACAAAATTCACATATTGACAAAATTCAATGATGATGACATAAATTATGTGGATCTCCCATTGTGGCTGCCAGTGGCCTTGTCTCTCTTATAAGATTGGGAGAGTGCTCATTCCTGCTTGGCACTGGCTTGTCATGTGTCCCTTACACAACTTGCAATTCCTAAACCTTTTCCAATATTCTCTATCTTGTTCCCGCAAGGCTGCAATTGAGTCCTCATTTTTCCATAAAAGGTTCCATCTCTTCCTTCACATCTCAGCTGATGTGATTCATGGAAACCATGTACTAAAGAACTCCCCTTATTTGTCAGTAATAAATTCAATGAAGAAGGATCTTGGCAGAACGGGCCTGTTAAGAGCAGATACATTCTTTTCTCCTCAAGCTAAATTCTGGAAATTTGTTCTTCAATCAATTACTATTCAATAATCCCAACAAGTTTTCGGACTTTGAGGGCTCCCAATATTTTGCAACAAACTTCATAACTTCTGTTTCACTCTTTCCAAAGTCCACACTATACCAACTCAGAATCTTGTTAACTAAAGAAATATTGATTTCCACAGGAGCAGGATTCCACCATTGTCAAAAAATATCCTTTCAGCTTGCCCTAATTCCTCATCATTACTTCCCAACTAACTACATATGATGGCATTACTTGATCTTGAGCCACACAGTAAGACAAAATGAACAAAGGTTATGGATTTAGCAAGACAACTTGCATGGTTTTTCCTTTCAAGTCAAAATGTTTAAGCAAATTGTAAGGGGGTCTTTGGTACCACTCAAAACTCCATTTTGGATGGATGAGTGAATAAGAATAGCCTTGAATGACATTTAAAATTATAAAATTCTTTTTTTCTATAGAGGCCCTTCAGGGTAACCCCACAACACACTTGCATGAATTGCACCATATTATACAAGTTGATATAGAATGCAAGTTTTTCTTCTCTGGATAAGTCATGCAAATAATTTCTGTGAAGTTCCTTAATCACTTTTATGTACCTTGAATTTTTTTCATTGACCTCAATTCTTCTCTAAACTATATTCTTATTATCATTAGAGATAAGCTTCATAAATTGTTTGAGTTAGGCTCCTTAGTGTAGTTGCAATTTTAGTTGATAGGTTTCATATAGTGGTACACTTACAGTTGCTAGGGAATAGTGATTTTTGCAATCCCATTAAGCCAATTTCTTGAGTTTTGTTTAAAATTCATAGAAAAGGTTTATGAGTTTCATAACCTTCTTGATCATATATTGTGAACTTATACAATCTGTCATCCTTTGTCAACCATTAGATACTCAAAGTTGTGTATTTTTCCTTTTTACCATTATAGAGGACTCTGCAAGTTAGGTTCCCAAATTCTTAAAGGGTTCTAGCTCAATGGAAGAGTACCTACCTTACAAGCAGGAGGTTAGTGGTTTGATTCCTCCATGCCCTAACGATATTATAATATCGGTTAAAAATAAATAAATTAGTTAGCAAAAAATAAGAGATAGGTGACCAAACAAAATGACAAAAACTCGTATATAAAATTACTAGAAATGACTAAATTAGTGACCAAAACATGAGAGATGTGAAACTAGGAATTAAAAAGGATGCAACACGTGGCCCTAATGATGAAGTGAAACATGGCGTTGATATAGTAGAAAAATAATACGTTACTTTGGATGCAAAACATGGCGCTAAATAGGAAGAAAAATATGGTGCAACAATAGAAGAAATATTTGGCGTCATTTTGGTAGCAAGACACGATACAAAAAAGGAAGAAAAAATTGGTGCAAATTTGGTGGCAAAAATTGACACATATTTGGAAGTAAAACATGGTGCAAAATGGGATGCTAAAGTGGTAGAAAAAATGGATGCAATATTGGATGTGAACATGGTGCTATTAAGGATGCAAATATGGCGCTAACGGGGATGTCATTTAAGAAGACACTCGCTAGGAAGCAAACTAGGACTTTATTTAGGAAGCAAACCTCGATATTGTTTAGGAAGCAAAGTTGGACGCTATTCTAGAAGCAAAACTTGACGTTGTTTAGGAAGCAAAGTTGGACGCTATTTTGGAAGTAAAAAAGAGATGTTATTTTGGATGTCATAAAGGATGCTATTTAGGAAGGAAGCAAAAAAAGACGTTTTTTGAGACGCTTTAAGTTTTGTCCATTATGCGTCCCATTTAGTGTCTAGTTTGACCACTCAATGTAAAAAAGAAAAAAATTACACTAAAAGGGACGCTAAATTGGACAATAATTCTAGGATTTGTTGTAGTGTTATAGCATGCAATGGTAGTTCACAAAACCCTGGTTGGTTTTCAATTTGTACATGTACATGTGTTTCTACTTCCATCTCATAGCTTTTAAAGAGGTCACAAAACCCTAGTTCCATATCATAACTTCTCAACCCTAGTTATAGCATGCAATTGTAGTTCACAAAACCCTAGTTGGTTTTCAATTTGTACATGTAAATGTGTTTCATCTCATAACTTCTCAACCCTAGTTATAACATGCAATTGTAGTTCATGAAATGCTACTATGCAATTGTAGTTCATGAAACCCTAGTATGCAAGTCTCAACTAGATTTCAGTTCATGAAACCCTAGCATGCATTAAGGTATCAACACTATAATTGTTTTCCTCGTTAGGGTTTGTAAACCCTAATCATCTTTCATCATATAAGCACATGGCATTTCAGAAAATTCTAGCACCAGTTTCGGCGTTAACATGTTTACCCTAGGATGATTCCTCAAACCCTAGGTAATTTTCTATTGCATCAACAAAAGCACCAAGACCTCCATGGAAAATCAACTAAACTTAAAAAAATCTTCTTCTAAGCAAGGAATCAAAAGAAGCTCGAGACTTATCAAGTTAAGTTTTCCATGGTCTTTCCCTAACCTCCATGTATCACACAAGAACAAGACTGCAATATCACCAAAGACATTATCTCTTTTCTTTGTATCTTCTATAGGGTTGGAATCCTAATTCTACCTCCTTTTCCTTGACAACAAGAGCTATAGATTCTGCAACACAACCATCAATTCCTCTAGTATTATATCTCCTTCTCCAAGGTTTGCTTACATATATAAACCCTAGTGTCCTCATGCATATCCAAGTTTCATCATGTAATGCATTCCTCCTCTAGTTGTGTACCACATCTTCTTGTTCCCAATGCTCCTCGACATATGTGGTAGAGGTGGTTACAATGCTCCAATGCTTATCCTCAATATGTGTTCCAAGGTGGTTACTATGCTCATTTTTTCTCCTCAACATGTGTGTGAAGGTGGTCACTATGGTCCAATATTTCACTTATATTCATTCTAATATCACAAGGCAACCCAACAAAATAAACCCTAGTCCAATTGCACATTAACACCATGAAGATACATCCCTTTAGGGCACTCTTTCGAAGCATATAACATATCTAGAACCTCTTATTACAACAAATTACAACATCAATAAATCTACTGAGCAAAACCCTAGTTTACGAAACCGATGCACAATGGAGTCACTAGGCCATGCAGACATGGTGGAGAGGGCACACTAGAGGTAATGGCATGCCAAGAGACCAATGAAGTCAACATCTCATCGATCCGACCTCCGGTTGTTGAGTTATGTCGAGTTGCAAGTCACATGAAAATGTCATTCAAGGACACTTGGTCACTCTCGGTCCGTGAGCGAAAAACCAAATGGAGCAGCAAGATTGCATGTCGTTGGCTTTGATAGGTGTGTATGTCCAATGTCGACATGGGAACACCACCAAGACTGGCACGGAGAACGGTTTTGTAGAGTTGACCCACCAATGCGAGAGATGCATTGAAGGAAACTGAGAAAAACCTTAGTTTATGAAACCGATGCACAATGGAGTCACCGGGGCATGAAAACATGGTGGAGAGGGATATCTAGAGGCAATGGCATGCTAGGAGACTAACAGACTCAACGACTCATCGATCCGACCTCTAGTTGCAATTCGCATGAAAATGTCGTTCAGGGACACTTGGTCACTCTTGGTTCGGGAGCGAAAAAGAAAATGGAGCAGAAAGATTGCATGTTGTTGGCTCCAATAGGTGTGTATGGATAATGTTAACATGGGAACACCACCAAGACTAGAATGGAGAAGGTTTTTGTAGAGTTGACCCACCATTGCGAGAGTTGCATTGAAGGAAACTGAGAAAAACCCTAGTTTACGAAACTGATGCACAATGGAGTCACTGGGTTGTGCAAACGTAGTGGAGAGGGCCCTATAGAGGTAATGGCATGTTAGGAGGCCAACAGAGTCAACGGTTCATCGATCTGACCTCCGATTTTTGAGTTATGTTAAGTTTCAAGTCGCATGAAAATGTCGTTTAGGGACACTTGTTCACTCTCGGTCTAGGAGCGAAAAACCAAATGGAGCATCAAGATTGCATGACGTTGGCTTCAACAGGTGTGTGTGGCCAATGCCGACATGGGAAAATCACCAAGACTAGCATGGTGGAGGGTTTTTCAGAGTTGACCCACCAATGCAAGAGTTGCATTGAAGGAAATTGAGAAAAACCCTAGTTTACAAAATCGATGCACAATGGAGTCATTAGGCCATGAAAATGTGGTGGAGAGAACCCTCTAGAGGTAATGGCATGCTAGGAGACCAACAGAGTCGACCGCTCATTGATCCGACTTCCAGTTTTCGAGTTATGTCGAGATGCAAGTCGCATGAAAATGTCGTTCAAGGACACTTGGTCACTCTTGGTCTGGGATGACATGCTAATTGTTGGGAATGGTAAGAGAATTATTGAAAGGTTGAATAAGGACTTGGGAAGTCAATTTGCAATGAAGGATTTGGGTCCGACACAACAAATATTGGGCATGAAATATATTTCTCCAAAAAAGGATAGAAGAAATGTTACTTGGAAAGACATAATCTGAGTTTTCCTAGAAGACTTAAGATGGGTGTATTTAGCTATGGTATATGATAGAAATTGTATCTCTTAAACATGAACAACTCTTTGACCTTTCTTTGTGTTATTCCTTATGCTTTCCCATTCAATTCTAATTATTGAATCAAATAGAAGAAGGATAAAAAATTACTATAATAGAAATTAAAATTTAGATATGGAAACATAATGCACAAGTCAAATACCATTTAACAATATTAGAGAAATTATTTTTTGATTAGTAGCCTGATGCAACACAAATTGGAGAGAAAGTTGCAAAGATAGTGGTTTACCAGGAAGGACATGTAGAGAACAATATAAAGTGTGGAGTTAGAAAACCTGTGAAGGACATGTGTTGGTTTCCTAACAATATTTTCACCCTCCAATTTTGAAAAAACTTTAAACCTGAAAAGATGAAATACAGGCCTAATGAAAGACCACAAAAATAAGCATGTTTCAGTTAGCTGCAATAATATCTCACTTTTGACCAACATTTTTATTACTCACATGCTTAAGCCTCTTGCACCACATTAGAAGTTTTTTCCAATATTAAATGGAAACCCAAAAACCTACTATGGATTGGTCTTGTATTGTTTATCATAGCAATGATGCTAGGCATATATTTTAAACTCCTGTAGCAAAGGTAAGAGAAACATGGGTGAAATATTAAACCAGTGAAGGGTGTCCATTGAATATACATGCACCAAACATTTTCACTTGAAAGTTACATTCAAATAATTCAATCTCTAATTAAAAAGAATAGAAGGAATTGAGAATGCAAATGATGAAAATTTGTATTCTTGCATAGCTTTAGTGGCTAACAAGAAGTAGTGTGAAAGGGATGGAGAAAAGAGTCAATTGTCTCTAGTCAAAATAGTCAATTGTATAGAATCGTGTTCTTGTGCAAGCTAACACATCAAAATATGGATGCCAGTTCCAAGAGTGATTGAAATTGACAGCTACTATTAAAAGACAAGACGGTCATGATAACTTACTCTGCTTTCTATGTGAACTCTGCAAAATCCTTTCCCTTTCCATATATATCAATATCATGTCTGAATATATAGCATGTATACATACTTATTACCAATATGGTGCATAAAATATATCATACTTGGTAATAAGTATTTATACATGCTATATATTCAGACATGACATCGATATAGATGGAAAGGGAAAGGCTTTTGTAGAGTTCACATAGAAAGTGGAGTAATTTATCATGGACGTCTTGTATTTTAATAGAAGTTATCAATTTCAACCACTCATGGAAATGGAATCTAAGTGGAGTGTAAGAGAAATTACCCAATCTCATTCAATATAGCCAGCTGGATCCTCTCAGTTGCTAATTGCCTCCATCAATCTCTCGTGCTCTGAAAGAGGAAAGAAGTAACGTACCTTGGTTGAGTTCTTCGTTGACGTTGTCTGTAGATGGATGTTCTTACCAACAATCAAGTTTGTGAAGTGATAGACCACATAACTTGGTTTGTAATCCATGAATACATGCCCACTAGTTCTTCTTAATTTCCCATCTACTATAAGATATTCACCCTCAACCACCATCGAGCCAATAGGAAATTCATTGCCTTCATCATCAATCAATGATCCGTTCATTATTTTCTTACCTTGAATGCATTGTTCCAAACAATAATATGTGCCCCATTCATTGTCTTTCGGGGAAACAACTGCATATATGTGTCCTAGTTGTACAAGATCTGAGATATGGTCGTAGTCTATCGAAATAACTAACTGACCCTCCTCTAAGTGGGTTGTTTCACCGACTACACATGAGCCTACTGCAAGTGACAAATGATCCCAATCATCAACCCAATCCATGCATTCACATTCATCCCATTCACCACTGCTACAAGGGCTGCAAAATCAAGCAAGTTTCCATGTCCATATTTCAAATAGAGGGTTGTTTGAGCTTCGAACCAAATGAAATACACATGTTCCTTGTATTGTGCTGCAACTATAGGAACGTGATCGATTTATGTTAACCACATGCCAAAAATTCATGACTGGCCTTCCTACCACTTTAGTTTGGTCTGACATTGTTGCAGAGCACCATTGAACTATGGATTTTGCATCTTTGATATGGGGGTTTCTGGAAAACCTCATCTCCTCCCTTCATAGTGTGGTCTTGATGCATGAAATGGCCTCGTCATTCTCACCTTTTCCGTTCCCGGTCTCAAATTAGTTCCATATATGCGGCACATTATAAGTCTCATGTAACATACTCATCCATTAGAAGACTCGAGAATTTTTGAACTCGCCCGCACAACCATCTGACCATATCCAACGCTAATCCATCTGTATATATCCCTCCTTTAGCTGATCATAGAAAATTTGAAAACAGTGTTGCACATAATGCAGATCATGGCAGTTGTCATCACTTATGTAAAAGTTTGTCTCCTTCTATATTATCCTATTGTTAATGCTGCTCTCAGGGACATGCCTATACGTAATATGTACCATGATGTTGACTTGGTCAGAATGGTAGTATTGACTCTGAATTTCATTTTGTGGCTGAAGGGTGTAGTTTTCTGCAAAATCCAAAATTGACAATATGGTCCCAATGGGAAATTTGTCCCTACATTTTCTGTTTTGCTCATCCTTCCATCGCGCTACATGCACATGTTGAACATACTGCTCGGTTTTCTTGTAGAAATCCATCAAAAAATCACATACCCATACCTGTTGCCATGAAAACAAGGGTCATATTAGAATGCGACTTTTAAATAATGTATATGTAGAAACTGAACATGTAAGAGGAAAGACATGCAATAATCATTTGCACCTGTGACTTCACCAATGCAATCTTTTTACTTTTCTTCGCACTATCTGATTGATAGGTTACGCACTTGAAGCTCTTCATCTCCATGCTCACATTTCCAAATTGATGCTCATCACTTCCATGAATGCAACGATTCAAAAGAGAAAACCCACTGCACCTGGAACAATTCCCATACAGACATGATTTTCCATAGTATTTTTGTCCTCCATGCCTTGGACACATGATTCTGACAACAAAATCTCTCAATGCACTCGGTGGTATTACGTATTCATTGCATCCCTGCTCAAGGTTAGTATGCAAATCACAAATTATATGTTTATATGTGTCATAAAAATATTCATATTCTACATGGTATCTACAACATCATGTGTTTCAATCAATGCATATACGAACATACCATGGTTTACATTTCTCAAAGGACCTTTGGCCCAAGTTCAATTGTGTGTCCTCATTCTTGAATCTCTCACAGAGTTTAGTCTATGTTGTGTCAAGGAAGTGTTTGACGTGGGGTTCACGTTCAGTAGAACCTTTTCTCAACTTTAGCAAATATCTTTTATTAGATGAATGTCTGGTATGATCATGCTAGAACCTTTGTACTAATTCCTTAACAGCATCAATTATCTTCATATCTCAACGAGGCAACCTGTCGACAAAATCCCAACAATCTTTTCCACCTGGAGTCTGCAGATTTTCTCTTATAACAAAGTACTTCTGAACAATTTTTTATTTAATTTAAGTATATGAGAAGTGTGTAAAAGGAGGCGACGTTTCCGTGTGGACTTGCTTACAACTGATTCTAATAACACAAGATGAGCCACACAAATATATTTAGTATGAGACGTCTTCCCAATCATATTAAAAGGATATTGGAGATTTCTAACAATATGATTGTTAGCCTCTGAACTTCTAACCATCTTTATGCCCAGAATTCTTGTGCCTTGGATGTTGGTAAAAATGAGGGTATGGATGGGGGGGTTGTCCAAAACAACCTTGTATGGTGACATTTTGGTAGCACCATGATAGGTGGTATTGTGCTACCTTTCTGCAAGGGGGGTGTAGGGGGGGTGGTGGTGGAGGGGTGGGGGGTGGGGGAACTACTAAAATCAATTTCCATATTAGTCAATGTAAAACCCAATGGATAACAATATTTTTATGGTAAAAACCTCAAAACCTCTATTACTTGTTATTAACTCCAATATCTCAAGTCCTGCAGTATAAAGAAGTATTATGACATGCATAATCATCATGGACATCAACGTTGTCATCATCATCATCAATTCCATATGGTACATCAACATCATCTTGATCATCCTCCTCATTATCATCATCATTGTCAGCATTAAGTACATCATCAACAAAATCATTGTCATCATTGTCATTATGGTCACTCCTATGCCATTAGTGTTCTTAATCACTCATTGCCATTAGGATTCATGTCGTGTAATTGTTAAGGTCATATATATGTCGTTACAGTCATTTCGATGATAATATGGTCGTTTATATGTCGTTGCAGACATTTAGGTGCCATTAGAATCAATTAGGATCCAAAAATGCTACCACATGCATAATCATCGTTGACATCCATGTCATCGTCACCATCATACTATAAATCAACATCATTGTCGTTGTCGTAGTCATCACCAATGTCATCATCAATATAATTGCAATAATAATGATCAAGGAGCCCTACTACCTCACAAGAATGGATGATATAGTATTATACTTATCAAATCATATCCATACGCTCCATCATAATTATCATAATGCATCATCATCATGTTGTTAGGGCCAATCAGGTGCAATTAGTGTCTATCAAATGTTGTTGGGGACACTCAAATGCCATTAGAGAAATTTAGGTGGCATTAAGGTAATTTACCCTTCATTAGGATTAATCAAGATCCAAAAGTACTATCACATAAATCGTGATCATTGACATTGGCATTGATATATCTGACATTATGTCGGGTGTTTTCTGAACACAATTCCTAGCTCTAAACCTAGTGTAATTCCTAGCTCGGTTCTTTCAAAATTTCTGGCATTATTCTAGATGCCATACCTAGCTCTATACATGCCGTTATGTTGGATGTTTTCTAGGTGCAATTCTTGGCTCTATACTTGGCGCTATGTTGGATGTTTTTCGTGTCGATATTCATGTCACAATTCATGTTGCTAAACTTGGATTAATATATGGTGCTATGCTATTTAGGACATTTTTTGGAGGCTATAATGGACATTATATGGGATGATTTTTTGGATGTTAATTGGGACATTAATTGAGATTCTAATTGGGATGATAATTGTGATGGTAATTGGAACACTAATTGGGATGTTAATTGGGATGCTAATTATCATCCAAAATAGCGCCAACTTTTAAAAAGGGACGTTAATTGGGATGTTATTTGGGATGCTAATTGGGACTCTAATTGGGATGCTAATTGGGACGCTAATTGGGATGATAATTAGGATACTAATTGTGACATTAACTGGGGTGGTAATTGGGATGCTAATTGGGACACTAATTAGGATGCTAATTAGCGTCCAAAATAGTGCCAACTTTTAAAAAGGGATGCAAATAACACCATTAAAAGCGCCATTTCGTGGAAAAGCATACACTTTGTCCAAAAAATGATGAAAAATACACTAAAAGTGATAGTGGACGCTAAAAAGGAAGCTAAAAGAGACTCTAATCATAGGGTTTTGTTGCAGTGTTGATATCATACCTATTTAAGGGCATGCTACTTTGATCACAATCATATCGATGTTTGAAATATGTTTTGAAGAGAGAAACTAATTATGAGTTTATGACAGAGTATTTTAGAGTCCTCTAAAACATATCCTTATGGAATATTTCCTTCCAAGTTAAAATGACTAATATCTATATATTCATATTAAGATGGATAGATAATAGGATCAATATTTTGAGAAATATAGGAATTAGGAATTAATATTAAGACATAAGAATAAATATGAACTTTTTTTAGTTTACCTTTAGACAAGAGGAAGCTATATATGTACTCATGTTATATAGGATATGTAAAACAATTTTACAAGTACTAGGAAGTGCAATAAGGTATTGAGGTTGATGGAATCAAACTATATTTACTCAAAAATTGAAAAACATAAATCAAACCTATCAAGTAGTGGGTGGCGAATTTGGAAAAGCAAAATAAAACATTGTTTTCATTCATGGAGAAAGTTCAGAATTAGGATCAATCTTAGATGTATCAGGAAGAACCATTGTAGGATATTTCGGTTGAGAATTATCAACAGGTCATAATGGTCCAACGACAATCAAGTTTCAAGACTTATACATGCATTCCATATTTCTAGTTGTATCATGAGTATGAAGCTTGCTAATTCAGGTATTCTATCATTGAGCATGAACCCTACATGTCCCAAACCAAGGTCCATAACCCTCCCTAGTTTCTATAGACCTCATTTGTCCCATCTCCGGCCCTTATTCATTCAGTAAGCCATCACTTTCCAAGGAAACCAAAAAACCCCATCTATTATTTATCCAATGTGTGTTTAAGAAGTTTTTTTTATATCGATCGAACCAACCCCAAAAGATCAAAATCATCATGGCAGTTTCAAATGGGCATAATCCCTAGTTAATAGTAGTACCCAAAATATATAGTGGTACCCAACAACATCGTAAAGAAAGTGTGATTCCATGATAGTTAATGTTGTATGTAAGGAGACGATCCAATAGATTTATAAGCCTCGTTCCGTTCATTTAACATTGTAAGCTTGGGGTATCATAAGTTGGGTGAATGAGGCAATATCCTAGTAAATAGAAATGGTGGTAGCAATAGGTCCAATTGAAGTAAGTATTCAAGTAGGGATAGGACCTTATAGCATGTTTACAGTATATAGTTTTATAAATAATAAGGAAACACAAATTCAAACACACATAGACCATAACAAACACAACAAACCTTCAACCTTCATGTAATTTTTTTATGATATATAAACTAAATACTACAGTTAAGGAGCCTTGGATGTACCTAGAAAAAGACTAATCCCAAGTCCACATCTGTAGGCTATCAAAAGATGAATACGATGTCCATGTTCGCAAGTTGCGGAAAAATGACAATTGAATCCATGTCCACGGTTGTCAAAACATCATTGTTGAATCCACGTCTGCAAGGTTCCCATACCAGTTGGCCATCCTCAAACACAAGTTGTTGGGTTTCCACGGTGGTCATTTGGATGGGATAAAGAAGGTTGTCTAGGAAAAATAGGCTAATGGGTGTCCATGGTGGCCATTTGGTTGGGATAAAGAAGCTCGGTCGGTGTAAAACACGTCGATGGGTGGCCACGATGGCAGAACATGGTCCCCACAACATATGGTTGTTAGGGAATGTCATTGTTGTTTAGTAGAAAAATGAATGATAACGAAACTGGGACTGTTATAAGTAAGACTTATTTTGGTTGAACGTTTTGTTGTCAAAAACAATTGCTAAGTTGAATATTTTTCGATCGAACAATTGTTTAGCCAAAAAAATTAACAAAAAAAATGATCACTATGAAATTTCCCTATTTGACACTTGTCGTCTACATGCATTTTGGGGTCTCCATTACTTTTAACATTTGACAGAAAAATATTTTTTGGCCGAAAAATGGAGTATATTTTTCAGCAAAAACTGAACATAAATTCGGCCAAAAAATATTCATCTAAAATTTTCGCCCCTTAATTCTCTTGGAATAGACACACAACTTCATGAATTGTCCCATAACCATGTTCTAAGTGGTTGGATTTGATAAATGATGGTTGACCATTGTGAGCGTTGTTGAACCATAGTAAAGGTTGGTGAAATATGGTCTATCATAATCAAATTATGAGAATAAGAGGTTTATAATATATTCATTTTGGTTGATTTATTATGTTTATTATTGGTTATGTGGATTTAGAATGGTCATCATCGATGTTGTAGAAATGTGACATTGTTTAACTTTTTATTTTGGACCAAATTACAATGTTTAGCAAAGATCTTGTAAGAATGTGGCACTGTTTAATGGTTATGTTGTTCTATGATATTCTTTAATGGTTGTGTTACACTGTGTAATACCCAAATGCAAATATGAACATAAATGGATATTTCTCTATCCTTAATATAAAATGTTTATATTAACAATAATTTTATACATACCAAACAACACAGAACTCAATGTTTATCAATACCATTGCTCTAGACATATCAAAATTATAGATTTTTACAATTTTTAAATGTTGTAGATCCTTAAGTATGCCACGTTTTGGGTATGATTTCTCTCATGAATAACACAATGTACTAAATTACTAATGCCATAGTTTGCATCAGTATTGATAATGTATCTCTTTAGTTCTAAAGGTTTAATTTTATTATATCTCCAATATGAAGAAAGTTATAATTTTATTATGAAAGCTATGGAAATAATTGTACTATTTGAATATTTACCGGAATTTCATAATGAGAAAATGATCAAGTTAAAATAACTTTAATAAAGTACAAATTGTAAAACAAGTTTAAGATGAAAAAATGAGATAGTGAAAGGCTAAAGGAAGTTGGAATGCCAAACGACATCGGACATATATCATAAATGAACTCTTTGTTTTCCTTGGGGTGGACGTTGGGCTTATTCTTGTTAATTACTTTATGAAATTAAGATGAAAGAAGTTATTGTTATTGTTGGCCAAGCTATCTAGAAATCAATTTTGGTTTTGAGACTTTTAATGCATCGAAATTTTTTATCTATACATTGCAGATACGCATTGAGGTTGGAGTCTTGGTTTGAGTCCATAAATTTACTAGAAACACTCTCCATTAAAACCTAACCTATTAAGGTTTTGTTGTGCCACAATAGGGTTAGGGTCTTAATATATTTTGAATCTATGGATTGCTTCGAGCTTGGTTCATCCACCATCATTCCAAAGTTATCCATCGAATATATAACCTCAAGCTTATCATGCTTACCCTAGACCTAGTATTACATAGCTTGAAACCGAGGCTAAGAAGAGGGAGACACCAGACCATTTTAGAAGGCTCTAGCTTTATCCTACTCAGATAGAACGTGCAACATATGAGAGTGCTTGGAGTTTTGAGAAAGCATGCACTCAATTTTCCTAACATGTACCATCTTCACTTAAGATAGATCCAAGAATGCATAGATGTCTTCTTACTATTCTTTCAATTTGAAGTTGAATGACGATTTTTATTTCACATGAAATCGTGTCAAATGAACTAGGTAAATCATTAAATTATTTGTTTTTTTCACTACTCCCTCATAATTTCATGTCATTAAATACTTGCAATTGGTGTGTTGATTGTAGGGCAAATTAGGGAGTCCTTCAAAAGTTTTGTCTAAAGGTAGGTGAAGAATTTCTTAAAACTTGTCTCTAAGAATGTTGATAGTGGAATAAGTTCTTGGATGAATAATGATATCAATGTATCTTGCAACACTTAGATCATAGATTAAATGTCTCTTTTATTTTTACCAACAATACTTTGGATTAATTGAATTGAAATTACATACGTCTAGCCATCATTAGCTTTCTTTGTAGTTGCACATATTGTGTAGGACCCCCATAAGTTTGTACGGATCCCTGGGTTGATAATTAAAGTAAAGGTTTAGATACAACACTCTTGTTGGCATCTTGTCCCAACAAGAGACAATATTAATGATGATTGATTAAGCCCGTCACAACTTCTTCATAACACAAATGAATTATGACGCATATATGTTTCTTAGCCTTAGCTTTGGTTACAGGTTCGTATTTTATAGAGCTTGAACCCAATAATGCATATGTGTTTACGAAATCCATTAGGAAGGTGCATTTACAAAACCTATGGTGGCACAAAAAAGTGGACCCAACTTTGTGTGACCACCCATGTAAACATTTAATATAACATATTGGATCACCCTTCCATCAATTGGTTTTTGAAGGTGCTGCACAAATAGAGAAGGCTCTGGAAATACATTTAGAATCGTGTGTGAACAACACATTTCTTTCGTTATCTTGAGGAAAGCTACTGAGAGCAGAGAAAAGAAAGCATCCCATTATATTTGAGGGCCTAGGTTCTTTAAAATCTTCACGTGGAAAATTTATTTAGAGAGATTCAATTTCACACTTCGGTCATCAAACTCAAGTAGATTAAGCTCAAGATCTGGTTGATAGAGAAACAAAACCAACAATAGTGGGGGATTCAATGTCTAAAAAACCGAAGGTGGAGGAACCTCACACAACACAAGAGGTAGTACTATGAAAACCATAACTCATTGATATCTATTTTCTTTTCAAACATGTATATGTTTGTTTAAAGCGTCTATATACAATGGAAATTGATAATGCAATGGTACTTGATTTTTATACGTTATTGTCGTTTGCCTATATACATGATCCATTTTCAAGAGATTCACATGAACACTTCAAATTATATTAATCACCACATATGTTCAAGTGTGCATAATTGCATGAATGTGCCCTTGTTGGTTTGTTTCCATCCTAAAGATGTAACGTGATCATCATGTTATTTAGTTAAAGAAAAAGCAATGTTATAAACTGTTCTTTATTTTTCTTTACCTTATATATATTTGAATTTAGTTATGCTAGTGGAATGGGTTTGGATTTTGGCTTGTTATATTTATTGATGGATGTTAGAATGTTTTGATAATAAATGTAAAATTTGTCAATTACCAAAAAATGCATTTCATAGTGGTGGACAATTTTCTAATCTAAGTAATACTAATGAAATTTATATACAAAGAGTTTAAAATTTTCAACTCTTTTGCAATCATTTAAAAACTCTCATTTAACATAAATCCATTCATTTATTAATAAATCAACATATATCCATCTAACTTAAAAATCCACATTAATACTAACAAACCTTAAAAAGGGGCGACAGGAGGGGGAGGGATTAGATTTAGTATGGATTAATCAGACTCCAATATGCTTGGTGTAAACTCTCAATGCTTAGTGTAAACTCCCAATGCCTCAGCATTTGGTTTTTTTGTTAATATAAAATACTATTTTTTTCTTTAAAAAAGAAACCTTAAAAATTAAAATTGTAATAAGTATCATTATATATACTATAAATGAGCACATTAATTCCAAAACACTATTTTTAAATGCACGTATCATTGATGTTAGGTGTGGCGAAAATCCCTACATGTAGACCTTTTTTTTCTTCCTATATTATCTTTTATTATCTCATAAACGTTTAAATTTACTTCAAAATTATTTTTATTTTTCAATTTATTTACTTCACCTTGTTTTCTTATGTTTTATTGAGGTATTTAATCTTATTTTTCTTTTTTAATCCTTTTAATCCTATGTCTCTTATGTTTTGAAGTGTTAATTGCGTGATGATGTTGTGCATACAAGATGTCATATACCAGAGAGAATTTCAAGTATAGCAAGATGTCATAGAGATAATTTCAAGTATAGCGAAAGTTAATGGTTTGGGAATCGATTTTTGGAATATTTTGCCTCCAATTACCCTTAAAAAATAGTCTAGTCCCTTTGGATAAGTGTAAGAATTAAAGTTTCAAATATTTTAAATGTAGATGGATATGGTTTGTTGGAATCAAATTAAGTGGGAACATCTACTTTTATGTTTCTATTTAATGGCTATTTTATTAAAATTCACTATACTATAGGTAAAAATAAAATCAAATGATGTAAGTAGTTAATTTCTTTATAACTAATACTTAATAGTATGATTTAAAAAAATATATATATATATTTTTTAAAATATATAATATGTTGAATTATTTTTATGATCAATCTCATAAAACTAATCACTCATTCAACAAACTTTTGGCAGAAAAAAAAAAAACTATCATATAACTAAGAGTTGTGAAAGATATAAACGAGTCTTAAGTACAAACACAAACATAATAGAGGGACCAAAATAAACATATATTTCTAGTTACATCAAATAATAATGTAAGGAACCACTATGCTCCAAAGTATTATCAACAAATTCCTCCCTACATAGAAAGATTTCATCACCTTCAAGTGCCTCTTTCGACAAAAAATCTTCTTCCAAATTTGGTTCACAAAAAATGTGTTTGATATTGATGGAAGCAAAAGAAGATAGAAGGACTTTTATTCTCCAACACCAGTTTTGGAGTGCAATCACTTATAAGTTATAAAGAACAATTTCCCACTTCATGATCACCATCGAGTCCCCATAAAATTTTAAGGAATCAATTCCAAAAGGAGAAGCTGCACTAGAAAGACACCTTAATTCCATTAACTTAGCCTTTTGTGTTAGAACCATACCTACAATTTAATTTGAATTTGAAGAAATGGTCCTTGTTGAGCCTCAAAACCACCCTTGTTGCACATATCCTTCCCTATGCAGCCCCATCAGAGAAACTTGTAGCTTCATGAGAAATAGGAAGCTCCACCACCTGTCTAATTCTATACTTTTTAACCTGTACTTCAAAAAACTCTTTATATAGTCCAACTATCAACAAGCAACAAGCATAAGGGTTCAAATTATTTTCTTCAAATATTGTGTAATTTATGGCCTTCCATATTTATATGGTTCAATGAAAGCAAATAATGTACTATGCTTTGAACAGTTATTGAACCAATCAAGAAATTTATGTTCAAAGGATTGGCATCCCTAAGTCTAAGATATGTTAAGGGCATTACAAACAATCTTCCAAACAAGATTCGTAAACTTACACTTGACAAATATGTGATCAATTGATTCATCATCAACTCTGCACAAAACACACATATTTGGCCCAATCCAACCTCTATGAATTAGATTATCCAAAGTTTTCAGGCAATTTTCAAAGGATATCATAAAAAACTTTTGATTTTCAAGGGAACGTGTCAATTCCACATATTATTGTAGCACCGCATGGGCACATGTAAGTGCCATCTTGAGAAATCATTGAGTAAGCAACCTTAGCCGAAATATGTGATGTAGCAGCATTAAAGGATCGAAAAAGATCATCTTCACTAATATTCAGCCTTATGTTTGCAGAATTAAGGTAAAAGATATATCTATCCCATTCCATAGCCCAACAACTGTCCAACCCAAGATCAAAAGCAAAAGGCCAACAAGAATATGAAGAATTGAGCCAAGTAGATCACTTAGTGTGTGCCAAAGTGATAAAACCCAGTTCTACAAGAGAAGCCAATAAATATAGAAACAACATATAATATTCCTTTAATTCAATAATTAGATCAATCCCAACTAGAACTTTTGAACCCATTAAATCAATCCCAACTATAACTTTTGAGCCTGAACCAACCTTCCAACTAACCCTCTACCCATCCATGGGTATTCTTTAATGAACCCATACAAGAAATTAGATATTTAGATATCTTTAATGTATTTTTTTCGTTGGAGAACTATAACTCTATAAGCTTGTCAAGCTCAGAGTAATCTTCAAGCTTAGAGTAATGCTAAACCTAGATATTTTTAACATCTCAGCCACCTAAACATTTTAGCATGGACAACCTTTCCAGCTAGCCAGTTGTAACTTTCCCACTTCGCTTTAATTAAAGATGTGAAAATGTGGAAAAAAAAAACTAATTTATTTTATTTTCTTTTTGTCATCTTATTTATATTTTAATTTTGTTACTATATATTTATACTCAAAATTAAAATTAAGACTTGCAAATTTAAATGTTAGTTTCAGTAATCCTTAATTTTTTTTTAAGTAACTGATTACAAAATATATTTTTCTCAAAGTTTAGGACCTTCAATTGGCTTCAAAAAGATTTAACACAGTTCTTCTCCAAAGAAATCTATTCAATATCATGGTTAACTGCGAAACCTTACATTCTCGGATAAAAATTAATTGCAACATCAAGTACGTTGTGATCATGTTTTTTATTCAACAACTTTAAGCTGTAACTTCAGTTTGTAAATTTCAATACCGGTTTTGTTTTATATTTATGAGCAATGAGATTCATAAAATAAATATTGAAAAGAGTTCAGCAACATTATTAATGTTCAGAGAAAAGACCGTGATACATATTTTGCATGAATGTTTAGAGAAAAAACCATGATACATATTGTGCATGAGTGAATAAACTTTATAAAATGGTCACGGATACATGCAGGCCGTTTTTCTTTTCTCGGCATGGCATACCAAGGGGTTCAATTGTAGTGGGTACAGTGCAGTGGAGTGGGTATAGAAATTCTCTCAATCAAATTGAATTCTGCAGCCGTGTCTTTTTCAAACTGGCCGACAAGTCAACGTTTTACAAAATGCACCCACCGCATATACTGTTACTAGCTTTCTTGAAAACAAAGACTGGTTATGTAAATTTATGTGACAACTGCAGCAGGGACAGGTCAATGTTTTACAAAACGCACCCACCGCATATAATGTTACCATCAGCAAGTTGAAGTTGAGTATTCAACCAGTTATCTTAAAAATGTAAACAAGATACCAATAGTTCATGACTTCCATTAAAAGTGGGACATGAATGTTCAGAAACAGCATGACAAAGATAAGTTTTCACGCGCCTAAGCTTGTTTGTCTAATGGGTGTTGTTTCTCTCTCACTATCTCCGAGCACGAGACACAGGTAGGGCATTTGGATATTGGAAATTTTGAAGTAATGGGCTTTAAGAATATGAAAGGTGGACAATCAAGTTACCTTCTCGAATATATAACTTTTATTTATGGAAACTAAGTATAAATCCCAAAAAACGAGGTTCTTCTAAGGTTGGTATGTTATGTTATATTTTTTCAAAAAAATAATGAATATGTTTGCGTTGTTCCACTCTTTTGATATGCAAATGGTGGAATTTTGTGAAAACAATTATATAGAGTTGTAGATAACAAGTGTGTATAGTGCACTGTTATTTTTCATATTAATTAAGGAACACAAGGTCGAGCGTTGGTTCACCACATCTTGGTCTTAACATAGTCAATGAACGATTTTTTTTTAGGATGTAGGTCATTGTGTCTTTTTGTGTGGGTTATTTTCCGTTTTCTAAATATGTGAGCCAATCAAAATTTATAATCGAAGCAAATAGCATACCTTTTGCGTTAGATTGAGGTTAGTCCATTTAAAATTAAATAAAAAATAGAAAAAAAATAGATTTAAATAAAAATTATATATTCAAAATCTACAGAAAGAGTTACACAGGTATATGAATTTTCATTCACAGTGGACAAGTGTGGCATATGGAAAATCATGCACAAAATAGGAGAAGTGGTACAAAACAAGCACCTAAAACCAAAGTAGCCAAGTCATCCACCATGTTGGTTGGAAAAAAGGTGCCACCAAAATTCTAAATTTCAATCATGCATGCACATAGTTTAAAAAATAACGCGCACGTACTGGAAGCTCGATCACGCTACTTTGTGCGCATGCACTAAAAGCATGATCGCGCTACTTTGTGCACACACATTAATGACGTGTGCACGCATTTGTTAAGTAAACACTTTGTTTTGATTTTATTTTTAAGCATTTGCAATGGAATGATGAGGAGGAGGAGGAGGAGGATGACAATGATGATCAAATGAGGATGATGTAATGTTCCCAAAAGTGACATGCATGCAAACCCTAAAAGTCACACACATGACATATAAGAATTATTTAATGATGCATGCACCCAATTAAGTCTCCATGCACATGCATGCAAGTCAACTGCAAATTAGAAGTTAAACTGACCTAATTAGGTCAAAAGTTACGGTTTTCGCAGTTGAAAGTTATAAAAGAAAGATAAAGTGAATGGAGACTTTACTTTTGGATTATTATTGATTTTGGATCTCTTGAGTAGCAGCACAGTGTGTGGCCACAACAGTTGGGGTTGGAGACGACGTCTTCAGCTAACGGGATTTCGGCAGTGAGATATTTGCCCTAGTCTCCTTCAGGATAAACCATCTAGGTTTGTCACCGTGTCTATTGTAGTCATCATTATCTAGTGTTCTAGTATATGTCTAGAGGTTATTTGCAAGTTCATCCATACAGTTGGGGCATTTAGCTGAGAAACCCTAGTGATTCACTAGAACTTTGGATCACTATATTTCTTCTGCATGTGGCCTGCATCCTCACTGATAGGATCACTCAACTGCATTGGGTGATTATCAGCTATCAGATTGTCCATCCGGGGCAGCTAGCAGTAGTTTACAGGGTTGTGGGGGCGTGAGCAACAAATTGGGAGATCAATTTGCTAGGGCATCTGGAGAGGTCAAAACTCTTGCATGCTCCGGTTATCCTCTCCGGCACGGGCACACCTTCCTTTCGACTTATTTCCAGCTAAAAATGACCATCCCTTTAGCAAAAACATCACACTTGTTTGATTCAGCCATCTGAGGTATTGCAGCAAAAAACAAGGTCATTTCTTCATCAGCTCAGCTCATCTTGCATGTGTATTCTCTCTGGAGCATATTCAGTCGGATTATTAGTGGTAAGTGTTCATTCTATCCCACAAACCCTAACCCTAATTTCAGTTATAAAATAAGGAAATTTTGCATGGAAGTTTGCATGTCTGCCTGTTTCAGTAAATTTTCATAGAAATACAAAATATCAGGATTTGGGATATTACAGTGGTATCAGAGCTATTTTCCTTGCCAACTGTGGGCATGCAAAACTATAAATGAATTCAAAATACCCATACAACATTACTTACTGGAGATAGGTTTAGAAATAGTAATAGAGGAGGAAGGGAGTTGGGGGACAGAGAGTATCAGTTTGGAAAGGGCAAAGAAACAATGGCTGATGATGATAAAACAACTTTCAATAGTCTCATATCAGCCATAAAAGAACTCACTACTGGGAAAAAAGAAATGATGAGTACCTTCATGCAAATGACAGAGAAAAATGGACCCACCGCACACAACCCCTTGTTTCCCAATAGTGATAGGGTATCCACCAGTAGTAGTGGGGAGCACTTACATACCAACATACAAAGCCATCCCCACATATACAACAAGCCTTCTCGACCTACCATACCTCAATTCTTAGATAGTCCAACTCCAATGCCTTTAGCACAAGTAGAACCAGAAGAATCTATGAGTGCCTATCTGAGAGAGTATAGAGCTTTAGGAGATGACTTCCATTCAGCCATGACCTTCACTGACTTCTGCCACTTTAAAAGTAAGAACAAACCCAGAGCTTACAATAGGCCATTCACCCAGAACTATGAGTTAAAACACACCATAGGGAAACTGACAATCCCTACCTTTGAGGGTACCCGAGGTGGCCCAGCTCGGAATTGGGTGCATAAGTTGGATACATACGTCCAACTCGACCCCGTGATTGAGATAGATGCCATTAAATTGGCTACTTTGCATTTGGATGAGGATCTCCTTAAAGGCATAGTTGGGGGAGTGAAGAAATATGAGCATGAAGTACAAGTTGTTGGTGAGCTTCATTGGGAGTTAACAGTACATGATGAGGATGTGCATGAGGAGATAGCAATAGAGCCATCATGTGAGTCTAGTGACACAAGCACATTCGCTAATCAGATTGTGGACAAACCGTGTGATGAGTTGGAGTTGGTACACTCTTCATCACCTACAATAGGAATCCAGACAGTTATGACAGGCGAAATACATGAGGTGCAAGGCAATGAGCACAGCAGTCGAGACAGTGAGCCGTCACACATGGAGGTTAGGGAGAGTTTATACATGCATGAGATAGAGCTTCCAAATGATAATCACCAAAAGAAGATTGAATGGGTTAAAGAAAGCATTCTAGCAATGAAAGAGAAGACCAAGATACTTCGAGACACCATAGTACAACGAGATGTTGAGCTTACAGTTCTTTGAGTTGTATGTACCGAGTCAGAGCTCGGGATTTCTAGTATTGAAAAGTAGTTGGATTCCTTGATGGGGCAGCAGAATAAACATACTATTGCATTTCAAAGCAGTCCTCTTAAGGAGTACATAGACAGGGCTTGTAGTAGCTTGAGTCCACATTTGCATAATGGTGGATGGTTTTTACAGGTTGGCCAGGATCGGGAAATTGACCAGCAGTATATGAGCATTCCAGTTGAAATCAGAAGGGTAGAATGTTAGCTTGGTGGGATTATTCCTTGTGATGGTGCTTATGGACAAGGTACTTTTCGGGGGTTGGATTGGAGAGAGATTAAGAGTTGGTGTCCTATTGAGTGGGCGATTCTTGGGAAGACATTCCTAGCCAAGGGTATAGTCCCACAAGAGCCTTCAGATATTTGGGATGAAATATGCACAAGTTTTCATTGGGATCTAGGTGGAAGACCTTATGAGGGATGGATACAGTGTTTATTGATGGTGTTACTTGGGATTCTACATGATGCTCAGTGTGTCAATACTATGCAGGGTAGCGGTGGATGCATTTTGACCTCTGCAATTCTCAGATTGTTTTGGGACCCTGGGATTACAGTGACTGACAGTTTAGTGATTGGTAGAGGGTGCTTTTAGGAGGTCTCTGGTGATGGTACCATATAGTGCAATGTTTTGAGCAGAGGGTGCTACAGATCTCCTAGGGTAATTTGGGACCCTAGGATCATCCCCGAATTCAGTTGGTTCAGTTGATTAGCATTGCTTGAGGACAAGCAATCTTTGGCGAGGGAGGACTGTAATGTTCTCAAAAGTGACATGTATGCAAACCCTAAAAGTGACATGCATGCAAACCCTAAAAGTGACATTCATGACATCTAAGCATTATTTAATGATACATGCACCCAATTAAGTCTCCATGTGCATGCATGCAATTTAACTGCAAATTAGAAGTTAAAGTGACCTAATTAGGTCAAAAGTTAGGGTTTTCATAGTTGAAAGTTATAAAAGAAAGATAAAGTGAATGGAGACTTTACTTTTGGATTATTATTGATTTTGGAGCTCTTGAGTAGCATCACAATGTGTGGCCACAACAGTTGGGGTTGGAGATGGCGTCTTCAGCTAACGAGATTTCGACAGTGAGATATCTTCCCTAGTCTCCTTCAGGATAAACCATCCATGTTTGTCACCGTGTCTATTGCATTTATCATTATCAAGTGTTCTAGTATATGTCCGAAGGTTATTTGCAGGTTCATCCGTACAACTGGGGCATTTAGCTGGGAAACCCTATTCATTCACCAGGACTTTGGATCACAATATTTCTTCCACAGGTGGCCTGCATCCTCACTGATAGGATCACTCAACTGCATTGGGTGATTATTAGCTATCAGATTGTCCATTTGGGGTAGCTAGCAGCAGTTTATAGGGTTGTGGGGGCATGAGCAGCAGACTGAGAGATCAATTCGCTAGGGCATCTGGAGAGGTCAAAACTATTGCATGCTTCGTCTATCCTCTCCGTCACGGGAACACCTTCCTTCCGACTTATTTCCAGCTGAAACTGACCATCCCTTTAGCAAAAACGTCACACTTGTTTGATTCAGCCATCAGGGGTATTGCTACAGAAAACAAGGTCATTTCTTCATCAACTCAGCTCATATTGCATGCGTATTCTCTCTGGAGCATATTCAGTCGGCTTATCAGTGGTAAGTGTTCATTCTATCCTGCAAACCCTAACCCTAATTTCAGCTATAAAATAAGGAAATTTTGCATGGTAGTTTACATGCCCGGTTGTTTCAGTAAATTTGCATAGAAATAAAAAATATCAGGATTTGGGATATTACAGATGATGTCTATGATGATGAGGAGGAGGATGATTCCAATGATGATGATGCTGATGATGAACAATGATGGTGCCGATGATGATGAGGAGGATGAGGATGAGGATCACGATGACTATGATTATGATGACGATGATTATGATTACGATGATGAGGATGATGATGTTGAGGATGACCATGATGATGAGGAGGAAGATGGTAATGACTATGATGCTGAACAATCGGATGGTGATGATGATGATGAGGATGATGAGGACGATCACAATGATTATTACTATGATGACAGTGATTATGATGATGATGATGATGATTGCAATGACGAGGATGATGATGTTGATGACGAAGATGAGGAGGAGGAGGAGGAGGATGATGACTATGATGATGAAAAATGATGGTGGTGGTGATGAAGATGATGATGAAAATGATGATGAGGATGATGACAATGATGAGGAACAATGATGATGATGATGATTGTGATGATGATAAGGATGATTTCAATGACGATGACGGGGATGATGACTATGATGATGATGATGAGGATGAGGATGATGATGATGATGACGATGATGATGAAAAATGATGGTGATGATGATGATGATGATGATGATAAGGATGAGGATGATGAAGAACAATGATGATGATGATGATAGGTTTAGTTGAAACTTTGCTTTGATTTTATTTTCAAGCATTTGCAATGGAATGATGATGATGAACAATTATGAGGAGGAGGAGGAGGAGGATGACAATGATGATGAGGATGATGATGATGATGATGATGATGATGAACAATGATGGTGACGATGATGAGGAGGAGGAGGATGAGGATGATGATGATGATAATGATGAGGATGATGATGATGACGATGATGAACAATGTTGGTGATGATGATAATGAGGAGGATGATGAAAATGATGGTGAGGAGGATGATGACTATGATGATGAAGAGGATGAGGATGATGACGATGATGATGATGACGACAACGATGATGATGAACAATGATGGTGATGATGATGATGATGACGACGATGATCAGGAACAATGATGAGGACGAGGATGATGAGGATGAGGAGGAGGAGGAGGAGGATGACAATGATGAACAATGTTGATGATGATGGTGAGGACGATGACAATGATGATGATGAGGATGATGACTATGATGATGATGAGGATGAGGATGATGATGAAGATGATGATGAAGATGATGATGACGATGACAATGATGATGAAGAATGATGGTGATGATGGTGAGGAGGAGGACGATGATAATGATGATGACGATGATGACGAGGAACAATGATGATGATAATGATAGGTTTAGTTGAAATTTGCATTGATTTTATTTTCAAGCATTTGCAATGGAATGATGATGATGAACAATGATGATAAGGAGGAGAAGGATAATGACAATGATGATGATGAGGATGATGACTATGATGATGATGAGGAGGAGGAGGGTGATGATGATGATGATGACGACGACGATGATGATTATGAACAATGATGGCGATGGTGATGATGATGGAGATGATGATGATGAGGATGATGATGATGATGATGTTGATGATGAATAATGTTGGTGATGAGGATGATGAGGATGCTAATGACTATGATGATGGTGATGATGATGATGAAAATGATGATGAATAATGATGGTGATGATGAGGACGATGAGGACGAGGATGATGTAGAAATTCTAAGGCCTTGATGGCATAAGGAATTTCATAAACTGGCTAAGGATCTAAGCACACAATTAACCTCACATAGAATTGTAGAGAATTAGCATAATGAGAGAAGAAGAAGAATTAATGAACACACATTAATGAATGATCAATAAATGATAATTGATATTATTACATAAGTAATACATCCTTATAAAGGAAAAAGGAGTTGCATGAAGAAAACTCAAGCTAGCTCATAAAAGCAGGCTTACTAATTATGATAAACCCCTTAAAGCACTTTCCAATCTACCAAGCACCTCACGAGTTGGAAAAAGCATGAGTGAGTTGTCAAGGAGATGGAAATAATATGCTAATGGAGAAAACTAATGGAGGATGGGTTGGAAACAAAAGCACCCAGTTTCCTAGTTGACTAGCTTTTATCTTATCCATAGAAAAGCAGGATAAAGCATAAAAAGCAAAAAAAGCAGAAAAAGCAGAATCTGCTATACGGTCCTGTATACTAATTCTAGAGGAACCCAGAATCAGAAATAAATCATTCCTAGGATATGGATGGCACGCATTGACTTTAAGTGGATGCCAACTAATTAAGCTAGTGGGTGAATAATTAATCATTATTGATTAATTATTTTATCCTAAGTGTATGAGTGGGTTTATTATATCCCAACACCCCCCTATAAGCCTGACTTTATGATGATATTCCTAAACTAATCAGAAATATATATGCATATAGGGCCCAGCAATAAAGCTATGGTCACCCTTTTACAATTTATATTGTCCAAAGAAATGAGGAAAGAGGCAAAACCTCAAGGGGAAAATCCTCCCTCAAGAAGGACATGAAAAGCAAGACCAAAAATGTTGAACTGCTGGTGTTGCTGTTGCTCCAAACTAAATGCTGATGTCTGGAGGAATCTTCTTCTTGGGAAGAAGATAAATCTGCTCACCTGGATCAAAGACAGCTGCAGGATGGAACCTAGGACCATGTAGAACAACTGAAATCCAATGATGTGAAGGCAATATTGAAGGATCTTGAGACTTGTAATCAACTCCATGATGATGATATGACTTGAACTTCGAACCAGTAGAGATGAAATGAGCTCTAGATAGGTGGAATAACTGTCCAAGCGAGTGTATCATGTCTCCATCTTTATTTACACAGAGAGGATGTGTGCAAGTGATCGTGTAGGAACATAGAGAAGGCAATGGATCAAAGAGTGCGAATGCATGGGCTCCATGGGTTGATCTAGCTTCCAAAGAATCCAAGAGATCACAAAAAAGGCACAACAGTAGACTCATGGAATATACTGGTAAAGAATCCTCTATGGTAGAATAATGAGAGGAGGAAAGATAGTGATGTTCAAGATCTTCAAGGAGGCTCTGAGAATGAGTGCCAAGAACAATGGAGGAGCTGCAGAAGCACATGGGATCAAGTATGGTAAGTGGAAAAACACTGGAAGGACTTTATTTGGCTAGGTAAGCATCCTGGAAATCACTGGGTTGCGCACCATCAAGAGGAGAAGCATGCACAAGGTGTGAGAGGTCTGGCATATGGATCTCAGAATCCATGATAGAAGACATAGAGAACACTGAATGTGTGAGTGAATCATTAATAGCAATAGCAATAGCATTAGTCACTTCTTCATGATCAACTTCATCAGAGACTGTAGAGGTCGAGACATCTTGAGAGAGAGAAATCATTGAGGAGCTAGAGGCACTCTCCACATAGCTAGAAGGATCCTTATGATCCTTTCCCAAAACTCTATCAAATGTTGTCCAGAGATCCTTTGGGGAATCAATAGAATCAATAAGGTAGCCCATGCATGGAGAGATAGATAGGCACATTAGTCCAATTGCTCTGTCACAGTCATTCAACCAATCACTTGGCTCTTCATAAGATTCTTCACCAGCTCCAATAGATATCTCATAGAGACCTTGTCTCTTTAGATATGAAATCATCTTCAGTTTCCACTCTGAATAGCTTGTGAATGGAGAAAGAAGAGGAACTGATATTCTTGAATCCATTCAAAGTTGAACCTGCAAAATAAACCTGCAAATCTGAAAAGGAGGATTAATTAATGAACTCTCAAAGCTCTGATACCATGTAGAAATTCTAAGGCCTTGATGGCATAAGGAATTTCATAAATTGGCTAAGGATCTAAGCACACAATTAACCTCACAGAGAATTGTAGAGAATTAGCATAATGAGAGAAGAAGAAGAATTAATGAACACACATTAATGAATGATCAATAAATGATAATTGATATTATTACATAAGTAATACATCCTTATAAAGGAAAAAGGAGTTGCATGAAGACAACTCAAGCGAGCTCATAAAAGCAGGCTTACTAATTATGATAAACCCCTTAAAGCACTTTCCAATCTACCAAGCACCTCACGAGTTGGAAAAAGCATGAGTGAGTTGTCAAGGAGATGGAAATAATATGCTAATGGAGAAAAACTAATGGAGGATGGGTTGGAAACAAAAGCACCCAGTTTCCTAGTTGTCTAGCTTTTATCTTATCCATAGAAAAGCAGGATAAAACAGAAAAAGCAGAAAAAGCAGAATCTGCTGTATGGTCCTGTATACTAATTCTAGAGGAACCCAGAATCAGAAATAAATCATTCCTAGGATATGGATGGCACGCATTAACTTTAAGTGGATGCCAACTAATTAAGCTAGTGGGTGAATAATTAATCATTATTGATTAATTATTTTATCCTAAGTGTATGAGTGGGTTTATTATATCCCAACAGATGATGATGATGACGACGATGATGAGGAACAATGATGATGATGATGATAGGTTTAGTTGAAACTTTTCTTTGATCATATTTTCAAGCATTTGCAATGGAATGATGAGGATGAACCTTGATGATGATGAGGAGGAGGAGGATGACAATGATGATGAATATGATGATGATGATGAGGGTGATGATGATGATGACGACGATGATGATGATGAACAATGATGGTGATGATGATGATGAGGATGAGGATGAGGACGAGGATGACGATGATGATGATGATGATGTTTATGATGAACAATGTTGGTGATGATGATGATGATAATGATGATGACTATGATAATGATGAGGATGATGATGACGATGACGATGACAATAATGATGAACAATGATGGTGATGATGATGACAATGACGATGAGGAACAATGATCACGATGATGATAGGTTTAGTTGGAAATTTTCTTTGATTTTATTTTCAAGCATTTGAAATGGAATGATGAAGATGAACAATGATGATGATGAGGAGGAGGATGATGACAATGATGGTGATGAGGATTATGACTATGATGATGATGATGAGGATGGTGATGATGATGATGATGATGATGATGATGACGACGATGATGATAATGATGATGATGACGATGATGATGACAATGATGAACAATGTTGGTGGTGATGATGATGAGGATGATGACAATGATGATGATGAGGATGATGACTATGATGATGATGATGATGATGAAAATGACAATGATGATGAACAATGATGGTGGTGGCGATGATGAGGATGATGATGATAGGTTTATATTATATTGTAGTTGTAATGATGATGATAGGTTTTAGACTATATTTTAAAAATACTCAAAATAATCATGAATACTAAGTCGTTGTTGAAGAACGTTAGTCATTAAATGAAATAAATGTTAATGAGTAACTGCTCTAAGTGTTAGGAAGGGGTGCACGCACGTTCTATTTTATGTGCATGTCAATGCACACACGGTATTATACACCCCTGTGCGTGTGCCTGTTAGTAGGTAAAAAAATAGAGATCTGGATTTCCGAGATTGCTACCAATTGTCACGGGTTTTCTTTTGTTGTTCACGCATTTTGTGCTTTTGAACTGTGCAATTTGGCTCACAATCCTTCACCACTCTTTGATATATTATATAAAATCTCACTCTTGGAATCTAACAAACATATTCAGTGGTCTTGGAAGTTAGTGGAAAGATTCACACTACAAGTTTTCATTGCAAGAAGAGATCATTTTGAATAGGTATGGTGAATTGTAAACAATTGTTTTAATTCACAAGCTTTCAGATCATTTCATTGATTTATGTTTTATGATATGCCTACAACAATATATCTCCCATAAAAAACATTTAATTTCACAAGAATAAATCCCAACTTCACATCTAAACAAGTCTCATATTCTCCATACAAGATGAAGTATGCAATGTTAACTAATTTACATTTGCACATGAATATATTTTGATTTCACACAATGATGGCATAGATGAAGTTATCTCTTGATACTCTTCAATTAAAAAAAAAAACCTTTGAAGTAATCATGGTAGAGGGTCCATCTTGAATAGTTCACCAAGTTGTCCATACTCTCTATACAAGATAAAGTATGCAATGTAGACCAATAATCATTTGTACATGAATATATTTTAATTTCCCACAAGAATTGCATAGATGAGGTTCTCTATTGAGACTCTTCAATTTGTATAAAAACCTTCGAAGCAATCATGGGAGAGGGACCATATTAAACAGTTCACCAACTTGTCCATGCTCTCCTCTTCATGCTAGATTTATCATAACATTCCTTTGAGCTTGATAGGGATGTCTCCACCTCAATTATTTCTCCTTTTTTCAAGGGATTTGCAACCTCCTCGTTTCACTCACCTTCTTTTGACTTCCAATACTTTTTGAACACAAAGGAAGTCAGAATCCTATAGCTATAATACTTGCAAACTTGACTGTCCTTACTTGACTCAAATTGAGTATAGAAATGAAAATTTGGTTCGAACATAAATAGAAAACTTCAATCAACATTTATGTATCAATGACGATAATTATCATACTAACATATATGTAATTTAGTTAATTATGTTGGAACACGTCATGTATCTTGTATAATGGAACTAATACCTCATTTGTTGCTTCTTATGCAGGGGTATACCTCATAGTTTTGATAAAGAAACTTTTGGATATGGGAAACTCACGTAACAGAGCAAGAAAAACTAGAAGGAATATGCCAATTGAAAAGGAAAATGAGGTAAGAGAAAAGACCATATTGGCAATGGAGAGAGTGAGACATGGTCCAAACATTTCCACTAATACTGCGACCGATCCTAACATAGTTGACGACATAACAAAATCTACTTCAGAACCACGGGTGAAGAGGTTGCGTCTAGCGGACCCAACTTAAGTTCCAACATCAACACAGTCTCCAACCAACAATCCATCAACAAGCCATGTTGAAGCTCTTGAAGACATAAGTGTATTGAGAGATGTCGAGTATGAAGCATTGGACCTAGGAGCAATGATTAATTTGCAATCTCTCCAAGAAGACCACAACCATGTCAAGCACACTCCCAATATAGACCGACATGTGAATGAAGCACAACAACAAAGAAGCCCTGGGATCCATAGCTCATGTCCACATTCCCTACCTCGATTTTCTACTGCAAGAAAAAGGACTCCTAGATGTATCCATGTGGATGAAAGTTGTCTGTCAAGACTTGAAGGTAAGTTTCCCAAATGCACTATCGATTGGCAATGCAACAAATTAATGAAGGAATATTTTGAATCCAAAGGCAATGTAGGTAAATGTCAATTATTACTATGTTTGTTAAAGTCAAATTGTTTAGTTGTTGTTAGGAGAAGTGGATATCAATCTTAACACAAAAGATAACTTTCTTTGTACTCTTAAGGACATTTTTGTCTTGGTTTAAAATGGAATGAAGCAACAAGCATTTCAATCATGCTCATAGTGTTACTTTGAAGAAGTGGATCATTTTTTTTACATCTTTGTCCTTATAATCAGACATCTCTTAAGAAAAAAACAATTATTTTCTCAAGTTTTATGGCCCCTATCAAATCTTCTAGCATTATGCTACACTATTGACCAAAGTTTGATTCCCATGGGATTTATTTTACATAGTAAAAGAGTGATTTAAAACATAGAGGTAAATTCCCAACTTATAATACTAGAAGATGGGAATTCACATGAACACACACATTGCATATCTAAGCTTGTCTCTATGTACTCTTCGAGAGTGACTTTTACTTGGTACTTTAAGTTAATAAAACAGGAATTTAGAGATACGAGTTGAACTTATAACACCAAGACACAATGACTTGTATAACTATATTACAAACCTAGGGTCACCTCCATATTAAATTTAGGTCTACCATTTTTAATGTGTAGGCCCTAATTTTTATCTACAGTATTCAAAGATGAATTGAATAAGATTTTATCATTCACCCCCTGGGACCTACCTTTTGTCTACAATATTCAAATATGAACTAATAAGATTTTATCATTCACCCCCTTTAAGAAGGTAATGAGCAAGCAAGTGTCTCAAGTCATTGAGACCCGTACAAGTGTAATTGTGAAAAAAATAGATTAATTTTTTCATTACATTCATATTTTCGTTAACTTAGTAAAGGGACAGGACCTGTATCCATACTTTTGGCCTACTATCCATCGAAGTCCATTGCTTCTACTAGACTTTCAATTCATGTAGATATTGGTTTGTATGGGTATAAAATATTTTGGATTACATGGGTATTGTGATTGATCAGATCCCTTTGTTCAGATACTCACTAGATGCACTTGGCCATCTCTTACCTACCAGGAGAAAGTTGAATAGATTCATCCAAGATGGCATTTACAACTAGTTTATAAATATTGCATAGATAAACATTGATGATAGGTTATGACTGAAGATGGAATTCTACACTAAGTACTTCTTCGAGCTGAGAGACGAACTCATTGTCCATCCTTAGTACACACTTCACCATTGGATGCACATTCTTTGTATTCTCATATGCCAGTTTAGAGTGGTTTCACATAGACTTCGAGTGGAGGTTGACTACCATATTGAGAACCCTATAGTTAATGGGTGAAATGTTTTTTAATTTAAATCATTTGAAATTTTCACATTAATTACATGACAAATTCATTATGTAGGGATTGTGGGTTTCCCTTGGGTTCCGTATGTCACCATCAATTGTATAAAGAACCTATTTGGCCTAATACATGAGATATTTTCCTTATACCATGGCCCATGAATCCAAAACTATCTACAAATTGATATACCTCAAAAAGTATCCCTTACATGATAAATATTATGTATGCAAGGATTAGTTGTGTATTTGGGCCTTGAGCATGTCCCTTCAACCTCGCAAACTAATGTTACGATCTAAGACCCAAAATTTTGTACATGTACCATGGCATATGTTTGAAGAACCATCCATGGTATACTAAACCTCAAAATGACATTAATATCTTGCTCACATGGGAAGTTTTTACTATGTTGAATTTGTTACATGCTCTTTGTCCCTATGCATAGCCAAACAACCATGTACACAAACACCATCACTTAATACCCCCCCTTTTATCCCTAGAGCATGGATTAGACCTTGACAATTATTCATGGTGTGTTACACCTCAACATGACCAAGATATCTTACTTTGTATACTAAATGTTCCTTCTTTAGGGCTCTTGTTGAGGAATTTGATACCACGTATGGCCCACAAGTCACAGACAAAATTTATGTTTTAAGATCCCAAGTTTTGGCCCTATAACAAGGAATGGATCTCAAGAATCATGTACATCCAATGAGTCCATTAGGTCATTGGTATCCCCCCATAATCTAATTTTTGGCCATAAACCTTGAAAAATACCATGCAAACAATTGATAGTGTACTTAACAGAATTAAATGGGAATAACATCCTACATGCAAGACAAACATCCCATAGATCCTAGCTTGATTAAATACGTATAGACCATAATAACTATAGGAAAATGATATAGACTAAAAGTACAATTTTTATACCTTGGACTAATCTATAAGAACATTATTATGTACCAAACTTGAAATGCCCAACATATCCCATTTATGTGACAAAGATATCATTTTTAGGGCCAATGCAAATGTTAGGGTATACGACTGTTGAAAGCTAGGCTTTCACATCACATTCAAGCATGCAATAAATGCTCATACACAGCCATCAAAGACCAATACTTGGGAAGGGACGTCCAATCCACCTTTGTATTCATATTTGATGCTTATTTATACATTATGAGATAGGTTGGGGTGGTTGTACCCACTCCAACTACTCATTTGTTAATATCCATTTATCCTTTAAACTATATAATTACATGATGACATTTAGGAGGTAAGTATCCCCCTCTACAAATACCATCCATTTTTAGCATAAAAATTTCCCTGTTCATGGTTAATTCATTGAGACCCATCAATGCATCATTTACACATGTGGATGCGATGGATCATTTATGTGTGTGGGTTAAGTGTGTCATTTATGTATTTGGGTTAGGTATGTGACATGGGTTCAATAATGCATCACAAAAAAAAAATGAAGTTTAGTGTGCATGAGCCACTATGGAATTAGTAAGGGTGTGTATTCATCATTCAACCCCTTATCCCATTAGAGCTCTATAGTTGAGGCACTCGGGCTAGGGAAACAATTACCTCTACATCACAAGCTCATAGGAGGCAAGGATCACCTTTTTGATGGAAACTCCATAGGCGACAAGGATACATTACCTTGTGGAAGTCACTATGTAGCCTATGGGAGGCTCCTAGGGCATTGCACTACATCATTTAAAAGGAGGAGGATTTATCATTGTAGTCTAACCACAATTATATCCACCCACTTTCCATAGTGAATAAGTATTGGTTCCCAGAATATTACAAGGATGGATGGAAAAAGGTTTGAGTTGGAAGGCACTCACCTTTAATTTACTTCGCAAGGCTGTAAGTGGCAATGGACTATTATATTTTTAAGGTCATGGGTTAACCTAGGGTAGGTTCTTAGGTTATTTCACAACATCATTTAAAAGGTGTAGGGTTGCTCATTCCTTTCTATCCCATCCTTGTTATTTCATTGTGTGGCCTCTCTCTCACTTATGGTTGTTTTATTACGTATATAAGAATTTTTACCTTGAGCCTTTGGCTTCAACTTACTCTACGTTTCACCCTTTGGCCTCTGAACCAAAACAAGTTTATGGCATGTGATGGGGTCAAAACGTTATATAGCGTGCATAATAACCATCATATACAAGTGTCTTTAGTGAGTCTGGGTGGTCTATAATAGTGTGTCATATAAAACCATAACAATTGACAATCAATAACAAATTCCAGTATGATCTCGCTACGCTACAAAGAATCAACCAGTGTTAGAGCAGTACTCCATCATTGATATGGCTATCGACTACACCTTGGCGGGTAATAAACTCAATCCACGGTCGTACGTTAGACACATGAAACCAACAGCCTTGCTATGGTTAGCGGGTTACGACTAGGACATAAAAAAGATCCAGGCTTCAAAGAAGAAAAATACTTGTAAATTGCTAAAATAGTGACAAATCTCGAGGTCGTAGCCTTATTCCATATTTTATCCCAATGAATGTCTTGAAACCTAAGCGGTCTATAGTTCATTAGATCAATGGAAGCCTGGTTCTTGATAACCAAGGAAAAGGTAAAGGTTACAACCCAAGAATTTTGAGATCGAGATTCTTATGCTAGGGACGATGAAGAATCAGGTGTTTCAGATCAAAAGGAAGAGATTGATAGGATCATGGTCTAGTTCCTTATTATTGATAGCCAGATCCAGATTATTGTGTTGTTTACTTTGGCTTGGATTTATTTGGTGCCTAATAGAAATGGCCCATACAACAAGACTCCCACCATCTCTAGCTCGTCTTTATCCTTCAACACATTCTTCAATTTTCAGCATTCTGAAATGAAACCGAGGTTTTCCCTTCAAGTTTTTGGGTTGCCCCCAGATTGTAATGAAAAATAATCCACCAACACATAGAGGAGCCTCCTATCTGAAGACATGGTAGGCAATTCTTATGGTGCTAGGAGTAGTTTCAACTTTCCCGCTCGGTTATCATTCTTCTCTTGCAAAAGTTTTGATAAATGAGACATGGAATTTGATAATTGAGATCGATATGAGGACTACAATCTCCGAAATCCCCACCGATATGGAGTGCTATGCTCTATGTGAGTCACTATGTATGTTTGTAGTCTTGTTTTATTTTATATTCCCTATAACAGTCACATGAACACTCCTTTCCTCAAGCATTTTAGTATTATATAAGGGGCTTGTGTCTCATTACATTGTATCCATTCCCCCTGTTGCTTTGTGTGTTGTTTTTGGGAGGAAATGGGGTTTTTTGCATTTGTGGGTTTACTTCTTGTCATTGTATTATCCTCAGTTGAAGCATGAAGGCCATGGCCTCAATATTTCAATCAGACTACTACTGCTTTAGGACTAAAAAACAACCCAACAAGGAAGATTTACAGTTTGGGGCTTCAAAGAAGCATGAAGGATCTTCAACGTTTGTGAATATGAGGTACCATATGGGGCTTGTGTTGAATTCTACCATCAATGTCCTAACAATTTGGTATGGTAGATGGAGCAAGAAGGAGAAGAGGGTTATCAATGATTTTCTGCAATCTATCTCTAATAATACCAAGAGCCCTTCTGTGGGTTAGTGGTAGAAAACAGTGCAGTTCTATACTGATCAGATCGGTGCCAATATTAGAAGAAACATAGTTATTGCTAGTGAGCATGAGGATTACTATTCCCATGGTAATATATTGAGTAAGCTGACTGTTCGGGAAGTGATATAGAATGGCATAAGTGCCAAGATTAGTCCCCTTCCTATTGATCCCAATAATGGCCTTTATATTCTCCTCACTTCTAGTGATGTTGCTTTCTAGGACTTCTGTAGGGAAGTCTATGGGTTTCATTATTTTACATTCCCTTCCATTGTAGGATACGCATTGCCTTATGCATGGATTGGGAACTTTGGAAAACAATGCCAATAATTCTATGCTTATCCTTTTGCAGTGCCAAGTTATATGACTGGAATGAAGGAATTCAATCCCCCTAATGGCGATGTTGGGATTGATGGGGGATAAGTGCGGTTTCCCATCAAAATCAAGGTAATGGGAAAACATGGAAGCTGCAATCCAGTCACCCACTTGATTAGTAAAAGTTTTCAATAGTTTCTCATAATTTTCTGCACAAGCCTACAGTTAATAAGCAAGCTCACTGAAGACTTTGGTTTAACTATAGTGGAAATAAATAAAAGATTCAAATCCAATCATATAAAACATAAACTTAAACAAACAATTCCAATTGAAATGAACACTTAATGTTTTCCTTGCTAATGTTCCATGTCTAGGGCCAGGCCTTATGGGTCCTCAATTCAAGACCTAATTTTTTTTTATAAAACTCCATGTGCAGATGAATAGAAAGCATCCATAGCAGGTTCCAAATCAAGTTGAAAAGGTTGAAATGTTTGTCACGTCATGCGATTATGCGGCTTTAATGGGGCGTGCTGGGAATATGGGGAATGTTGGGTATCGCCTTTCTTGGTACATACGTTATTGTTTCCAGCTGCATTATATATGATATTATACCAATTGTTTTAGCTTCTCAAAAATGGTGATCATAAGTAAGATGTGCATGGGTTCCCAAAAATAAAAGAATATGTTCTCCCATTGGTTCCAAAACCTAAAAGAAGCCATCAACTCCTGGCATGTCCTACCAGTGAGTATCGGCCTCAAGTGAAAAATAGCAGAGTCCTTAAGAAATATCATAGGCAGTCTGGCTTAGAGAAAATTAACCAAGGGTAATTAGATAAGCAGTTTTCTATTCGCAAGCATGAGCAAGTTTCCCCTATAAAATCTAGCATTGAACCTTCATTAGAATCGGTGACAGGTTCATCAAAATTTAAGGTGAAGACAAACGGTACTGCAAAAATGAAATTGGATGGTGTGTCACTATCTATAGAGTTGCATTTAGAAAAATCAAACATGCTTAGACAAGTGTAAGTCTTATATTAATTCAGCTACTTTTCAAATTAGAATTTTCTGCCTTTTGTTGGTATATTTAGATTCCCACTTATTAATGTTCATATTGTCCTATGGGATTGAAATATATTTTTACAATTATTTGTGTCATACTCAATTATGTAACATGGCTTCTTGCTTTGATAGGTTATGCTTGCTCGCACTAGTCATGCTACTTTTTACCTGAAACATCTGCAGAATGTAAGCAACGTGCCTTGGAGCTAGCTTTGCAAGAGGATGCATGGAAGCAAGGAATTATAAAAAGGAAGGAAATTTATACTTCAAAGGAAATCTGGGTTGGCAAGATACCAAGGTGATAAGGGATTCCTAATGCTACTTTTTGGATCATGCACACATTTCTTCATGCTTACTGTGTATATGCATTTTCCTTGATTTTGGTAGATTACAAACATACGATCTTGGGTGTAAAGCAAAAGTGCCCTTTTTTTCATATTTTCTTAATGAGGGTGCTTTGAAGTCAATATGCTACTATAGGTAATCTCTATTGTGGAAAACCTCTTTTGCTAATATTTGTCTTGTAAAACTGTTTTCTCAGACAATGGAGTAAACCTTGGGAGAGGATGTAGCCAATCACTGAGATAGATAGAAAATTACTGAAGCATCATCGAAGAAAAGATTGGAGATGGTGGTGAGCAGAGGTACTTGAAATAATCAATATGTTTGAATGAGAAAGAATATAATGGTATATGTTTATTTCTAGAAGCAGTCAACAATTTTATATTGAATACTCTCTTGCAATAGGAATCTCATGTATTTCTCTTATATTTGACACATTTTTCTTTTCTTAACAGATAATCGATGCTTTGTTCTCTATTTTCTCCTCGCAAACCAAAGTATTTGTTTCCCATACATGGTTCAACATCAATATAGTGTGATGGGTAATCTCATGCATGGATTTCTGTTATATATACTTTGCAAATTCTAGTACTATAATTATTGATGTCATTACAATGTGTAACAAAAGTAGGATATTTTAAGGAATAGCAAACAATTTTGGGTTTGCAGTGGAATTATTTTCTTAGCCAACTTCATTTATTAGTTCATTCATGAATTGATTTAAGAACTAATTAGTTAATTATGTAAATGATAATCTAGTTAGTACTTGATCTACTAATAAGTAATTAATACCTTTTATGGATTGATCTCCCTATTACCTTGCATCAACAAATTCATTTATAGAAAAGACAAGACATTAACATGCAAAGCATCCAAATCAAACTCTAAAGGTAATTTGGGGTACATCAATCATACTGGGTAACTCAAGTCAAGGGATATAACACATGCCCAATAGCAAACATCCTATTTGGAAAAATTCACTTATGGAGACATTGCAGTCATCAAAGAAACCTTTTGAAAGAAAATGACATTAGTGCCCCTAATCTTTGGTCAATTCATAATCTCATGATCTACTGGACCACATATAATGTAGACTATCTGGGTTGCATTCTTGAAGTGGCATTGGTGTAAAGTATGTCTTCACATACCATAGTCATGCCCTTGGAATTTGGTGAAGCATATTAGGTTTGTTCTGATTCTGTTCTTGAGGCTGCTTCAAAGCTTGAGTCCCAGTTTTTGCTTGTATGGCATATAAATTTCCCCAATCCGTTGGATCATTATTATGTATGAGCCCATGATGCTTGCTAGATTGTTGGAGTCACATATTTAATTGCAAACATGGAATCGAATTCTTGACATTCTGTGTGATTGGATGAGTAGGATGTTGCATGAGAACAAATTGGATGGGATTAGGTATAGCATTTTGCACTGATATTGGTTTAACAGTCACACAGTGGTCAATTTTCCAAGCATGTAATAAGTGGATATTTGCATTCTTTATAACCTAAGAAAGAGAATATGTCTTTTAGGGGATTTGTGTCTGTATTCCATGTCTTGGACATAGTCATGCTAGAATACATGTCCATCACATGCTGGACACATGGACTAGACATGTTATGCATGTATGACGCCTAAAAAAGTGAGCTAACATGCCTCTAAAAAGTGATTTTCTCATTCATTTCTCACTTTTAGCAGAGGGAAAGAACTCTCACGGATTTCCATTTTTCATGTGAAGGGTAAAATCAATATTTGAAGAGATTGCAAGTGTTAAGGTGGATTTGCAAACCGTATTTTCCATTTCTCCAACAGTAGCAATTTTCTTGATTCATTCCATGGTTTTTATGGCTCAATGTTTAAAGGAAGCTGGTAAAGGTCCAACGAAAGTAATGAATGTCACTGCTGGTGTTGTTCCCCTCCCTCCAAGCTCGTCTATGTTTGCTAGTGCTCCATTTGCTCCAAGTGCAGTTTCCAATGCTGAAAATAGCCTTGCTCTAGAAAGACAATACGCTCAAGAAAAAAACATCTGTTGTGGAAGTATGTAGCAAGACAACAAGGGAATGAGGCAAAGCTTGTTGGGGGAGGGAATATTTTTTAGACATGTAGTTTCTGCAACACTACATATAAGAGAATCTACTAGCAATTCTGAGTTAAGGGCCATATATTGAGCACTGAATGTGGACTGTATAGATAAGAGCCCTAGTCTTGATCACCAAAACAACACACGATGATTAAATGGAGGTCATAGCAATTGACGTAATTAATTGATAAAAGCATATCATGTAGATGAGAGCTCCAGGGATGATCACCAGAATGAGAGGTCTAATACCCAACATGATGATGATACCTAAGTGATGTGAAAGGGATCTCTACATAATCCACAACGTCTGTGAGCAGCTGCCAACTAACTCCACATGATCTCATCCTTTTGTGTTAAGGAGACCGCATCTATTTGATTTTCATTTTATTTACAGTGCCAATAAAACCAGACATGCCAAAAGTTACAATATTCCATATCGTTTAAAAAGAGACAAAATTGAAGTATAGGACACAAGGACATCATGGAAAAACACATATTCAGATAAGACTATGAGAGCCATCATCCAAAGTAGATTCCTTTTTTCCTTGGTAATAAATTCCAAGGAAACATTTGGCACTTTCCCTCATTCCGAGGATGGTAACCAGTGTGAAGTAGGCTATATAGACTTAGCGTGCCAAACCCCATGGGAATCAAGCCAAAGACCTGCATAGTGTTCCATATTACTGGCAATATCCTAGCAACAGTTGTACCAACTGATTGAGATAACCCTTAGGGCCAAGCAAAGTAGATTCTTGATAACATATGAAATTTTTTTATAAATGGTCACTTGGGCATTGTTTGTAAGTTATATTTGGAGCATTAAATCTAGAGGGGTTTTCGAAACTGGGAGTAACTAATCCCACCCTACTTTTGGCTTTTGGTTGAAAGTTAATGGTTCTGTTTCTATGTCTATGAGTTCTACTTCATTGCAATGAAAGTTCTAGTCACAAAATAACCACGATGTGAATAAAATCAAAGAACTAATCTAGAAATTGCATTGAAGGCAGGGCCAAGCATAACTGACTAGTCACTATGTCATTATATAGTTCCTAGAAAGAGCTCTGTTGAAGAGTGTGACAAAAAGAATTTCTGAGTTTCTTTTTTTAAAATAAAAATTTTAGAAAGGGACAATTCTCTAACATTATTGTACTCAGCAGTCCCATTGACCTATTTTTGTCGTCATTAGTTGGACATTAATAAAAGTATATTATCTTTGTGATGACATCGTTATACTCAGCAGTCCCGTTGACCTACTTTTCTAGTCAGTAGTTGGACATCAATTCTTATCTGATCTAACCAACAAGCCAAATATATGTGCAACATTAGTGGAGTTGTTTAAGTGGTTTCAATTTTTTGATTGTAACTTGCTTTCTTATCAGTTTTGGCATGAATGGGCAAGTTGAATATAATCACAAGGNAAACATTATATTTAGAAATTTTATTTCTAAAATAAAGTCTGAAAGTCAAAACATTACTAATATATCTGATGAAAAAATTGTCAAAAATTGTCAAAATTAACATTTTATTCAAAACATGAAACTATTCAACAATATCATGCATGCCAAATTCTTCATCGACATTGGAATTTTTCGGAGCTTGAATTTCCTCAGGGACATCAATGTCCTCTTCCATTAGGTCTTCTATGTCTGCAAGATCCCCAAAGTGATCCTTTCCAAACACCCCTCCTAACGGGGGTTGGGGCTCTTTTGACATCTTTGCCACAAGTGTTTCACTAAACTCTCCTTTCTTCAAACCAACTTCTTGCAGTTCCACTGGAAGAACTTGAATAGCCTTAATTCTTTGTTTTATGTAATTGCATTGGAGTGGATCATTATCAATCGATATGCAATTTCTTCCTTTCTGTCAGGAGCATGCTATT
>LPNX010476604.1:65390-80054 GCA_001517045.1 Pseudotsuga menziesii | reverse complement strand
GGGGTGTTTTTGGTGTTTTTTTTGCAAAAATCATCGTTTTTATGGGTAGAGTTCTCGTTCATAGTATATAGTTCTCGTTTCATAGTATAAGTGGTTGATAAATTTGATATATTATTTGGGTTTCTCATTGAATAAAGGTATAGCAAATCCACACTTTACTATTTAAAATAAATGCATGTTCTAAATTGTGCTATGTTGATTATCATGATCTTGTAGGAAGTTTCCAAATTGTACACATATTTGCCCTGATATATGCCATCCGACACCTTGTTCATCAGCTGAAACATGCGGCCATAAAAAGGTGTGCTTTTGGTGATGAATAATCAATCAAGAAACTTTATTATTACTTTAACTTTATTCTTTCTAATATGATACCAACTAGAAATGTTATAACTTCATACTTTCCTTATGCATAATATCAGTGAGCAATACAAAATTAGGATGATTCTATATTTGGTATTTTAAGTAATCATCCTTGTTTTTTATCATAAACATGATCATGTGATGCAAGATTCCAATTTGTTAATCTGTAGTGTTTTTTTCTTCCTTGAAGTTGCTTTTCTTCCAACCAGAATGATGCATTGTATGATGTAGCATTCTCAAGGCATTCAAAAATGAGATCTTCATACTCTCCTCAAAGTTGATACTTTTGTTCTCTTTTTTTCCACTGAGAAAGTAAGATTTTGGTGGCATTTGACTAGGTTACGGTTCGTTGTTCTTGTCAATGCCTGAAAAAAGAATGGATTTGCATGGATGTTCTCGCTGCACATGTTAAGTCAAATCATTCATCAAAGGAGGCTACAAAGAGCATGTTTGGATTAGGACTTCTTCCTTTAGACAAGGAGTGCAAAAAATTATTGGAACAGATGGCAATCCATTCAGATTTGTAATAGCGTAAACAAGTGCTTGCTGAGGTATGCACTATAAATCTTTGTGAACTTAAAGAACACAAAGATCCTGGTTTACTATTTAGTGTCTAGTATGTCTTCCATCTTCCCTATTGCATGCATTTTTATAGGGTTATCTAATCTCAAAGAACTGGACCATGATAATGCCAATTTATCTTAACTAAAAAATCATGATTTCAGATTTCAATGTCAAATATAAAAGCCTATAAACTAGAATTTGTAATCTCTAGAGCTCATTCGGTGCAGGGTGTTACAAATTCAACTGGCATGTGTGATTAAAGCCCCAAAAATAGGCTATCCTAGCTACAAGCTAGAGGTGTTACCCACTGTTACCTCGATAAATACCTCTCTACACTTCTAGTTGGCTCTTCTCCAACTCAATGGGGGATTCCCTAGGATAGGATTGCTAGGCTATGACGATGAGGGATCAAAGGTGATTTGAAGAGCTATCACTAGAAAAAATTGAGGTCTTCTGCTGTAGTATAGGTGATGGGAGGACCAGGGAGACTAGTGCCAATTCCCAATGAAAAAATGGAGTCAAGTGGAAACAAGACCAATGTAAGAAGGAAGTTCATGAATGGTTAGACATAATTGGATTGAAAGCTTTTGGTGTTCAAGCCCAGCCCGGTTTTGAATTAAATTTATGGAAAATTTTAAAGCCCAACACAGTTTAGAAGAGTGTTGTAACTTCACTAAAATTTCAGACTTTGAAATACTTATTGAACATCACTTTTAATAGGAAGGATTTTAATAATAAATGCACACCATGAAATTTCAAGACTCAGATTTTTTTGGCAAATTTGACCAGGTGAAACCCAGAATGGGAAAACCTGTTAGAGAGAGAGAGAAAGGAATTTTATTTCAGTCAAATTCAAAGCTACAACAATAATGTACATACCTGAGTAGCTAAGCCATCTAGAAGTCTATGGATTTCTATGCTACAAATTTTCTTCTTAGAGCACTTAATATCACGTAACATCTTATTTTTGTGATATAAGGAGTTGAAAGTCCCATAGCATATCAAATCTGCAAATCAAATCCAAGGATCCCCAGAAACAAAATCCTTGCATTGAAGAGATCTGCAGAAGATACTGAAGCCAAGAACTACTGTAATGTAAATGCTCTCTTACAAACATACAATGTCCAAATATGTGCTTCATGTTCTCTTTTGTACCATTGTACAAACAAGCCATTAGAAAGCCCACTTTAATATTTATCTAGCTTGTGTGCTTGCTAGACCATGAAAGAGAACCTACTATCCAAGTAATCTAAGCTTGTAAAGCATAGACATGATCAACTTAATTCTCTTCAAACTAGCAATATTCACTATTCGTAGTTGACCGTATGTGATTAAGCTTGTCAGCAATGTTGAACGTGGGTATAATATATCTTTGTAGAGATCTTTTGAGTCAAACTGAAGTATTAATTTGCCTCTGTGCCAAACTTGACTTCTCCATCTTTGTTTACTACCCCCAATTGCCACTTTAATGTAGAATCATGTTAATAACCTCCATAGAGTTTGTACTAACTCTGTTGACTTGTAAATTCTAGTTATACCTATTAGTTTCACCTGATAACCCTATTTTCTCTACTGGCTTATACTTGGTCACTTTCGAGGATGGAATCCTTTCAGGTACTAGATTTACACTAATTGAAGGATTTCCTTTCTTTAACTAAAGTTTGGTGTTGAACCAATTTGAGCCAAGTAATCTTTTACCTCTTGAAACTCAACATGTTCTTTTGACTAACTATTGAACTGCAGTGACAAACCTTAATCTTTTGCACTAATTTTCTCTCTTCTTCAACTTGCTTGGGGCATGATGGAAGATGCAACTAATTGACCAACCTCGAGGCGAAGTATGCAGTTGAAGGCTGTATTTTCATAATATAAAACTTGTATACACTTATAATAATATCGATTCATAATTGTCTTCTTTGGTAATGCTTTATCCAATCCACCTCACAGAAATTCCATCAAAAGAAAGGAGCCCTTGTCTTTCCCTGCTTTCAGTCAAGAGAATGGATTCGACTAGTGAGTTACCCACTGCTTCCAACAGGTATATAGGGATATTGACTTCCTCACCCATACAACCATGGAAGAGATAAGTGTGTTTTCATGGTCAAAATCTCGAAACCTAGGTTGGAAAAAGAGGCCAGAACTGCCCCAGAATCAGGGACCATTCTTTAAGGTGCAATTTCTATCTTTAGGAAAAATTGAAATGGAAATGAAAGCCATGATGTAAGATAGCTCAGATAGAACAAAGTTACTGGGAAGGATCTGTGGTTTTTTATTTTCTATCAACTTAAACAAACTCTTATATTATGTAATAGAACATATATTTTATATCTATACATTTACAATATACATGACAGTTGCAGAACTGTTGGATTCTAAATGAAAATTAAAACTAACTCTTCAACTTCTTGTAATCACCTGAACGTCCTCATTTTATCTGCTTTTATGACCATTCTTCGTGCATCTACATCTGCAAGCTTCCTCAATGGAAAGTGCATCTTCCATTGACACTTTGTCGAGACACAAGCTTGTCTTGGGTTTTAGCTACAATCCATAAGAAACATTTTTTAATGGACATACAGATTCCCATTGTGCTATCCACAAAACCTTTTATCTTGCAAAATCTACTAAAAAGTTAAAAGCATCTCTTGCATAGGCTTGAGTTTAAGAATCATTTTTATACCCAGAAGTTGCTTATATTGTTGTTGTTTACCCACATATTTTCCTAGCAATAGATACAAAGTTGTTTTCTGTTGATTTGAGGTTAGAAGAGGGCTATGAATCGAATCAACAACCTAGAATAGTCCTTAGCCATGCTCAATTGTACTATGAAACAAACAATATTTTCCTCTTATGCTGATTGAAGGTCTGAAATATGCTTAAAACTGCCTAACTTATGCCCAGAACATGCAAAATGACCTTCTTCATCCTTGCTCAAGGGTGAAAACCCAGAAAACCTCCAAATTTTACCCCCCTATTTGCATGGGTGGTTATTGGTGGTATGACAAAAGAAATAAAGATGGAGGTCAATACACCTATGCCACAATGTGGGTAGATTTAGTACTAAGCAAAGGTTTTCCTTATAGGGTACTCTCAAACATCTATAACTTCCAATGGGTAGAACCAATTGCTAGACTATGAAAATATTAGCTTCAAGTGCAGATGTTGCCATGGCATAGATCAATTGATGGAAAATGGAATCCTGCTCCCAAAAGCTTTAACAGAAGGACAATGAGAAGAATTATTAATTGAATCCTCCTTCCTCAGATGAAGATTGTTTCCAAAAAAAATATTGAAACTATGAGAGAAAAAGTCCAAATAGTTCAGAAATCAAATTTAAAAAGAAAAGGGTAGTGACATGATGGTAAATGGCTCTCATAGCTAGGACTAATAACCCCAATAACCGTAACAGAAACCATGGCTAATATACAAAAATGAAAAAAATCCTCTGGTCATCAAGGCTTCCCTCTGTAAGACAAAATGTCTGTTTATAGAGGAAGTCTCAAGGAAGCAAACAGATTCAAACCCTGATCAAGAATTGTTTATTTCTGCTTTGGAAAAGTATAGCCAAGTGTTGGGGTGCACACCTTAAAAGTCCTTAACTTTGGTAACTCCACGGTTTTTGTGGGAGTTTGTAAGCGGAGTTATGACTCAAAATAGTCTTAGGGGTGTTGGGGTTAAGTCAAAGCCCTCTTTTTGTAATAAACCCATGGTTTAAGTCCAGGGTTTAGGGTTCGGGGTGCCCATGGTTTAAGCCCATGGTTTTGTAATAAGTGCACTGTATAAATAAGCACTATTGTAAATGAGTCAGGTTAGGCCTTTTGATGTAAGATGAATTGATGTGAAGCTAAGGCTAGTTTTGTAAGAAAGGTTAAGTCCCAGTTGTGTGCGTGGACGACCTTTGCGGCTGTGTGCACAGAGGTTTTTTGGGTGGTTAAGAAGATCTGCAGCTAAGTGCGCAGCTTGAGGACTTGAAGGGATCTGTAGCTGAGTGCGCAGATCAGAACTATGGTTTTTGTAAAGAGTTGAATAAAACACAGTTCTGTGGACGTAGCCCCTACACTGGGGGTGAACCACGTTATATCTTGTGTTGTGGTTCTTTTGTGTTGTTTTTGTTATGTTCTTTTATGCATTGATAAGTAAATAACTGATAAATAAGATCACTGCTAAATACTAACTTTGCTGTGAATTCCCAGTAAAGGGTTAAGCAAGTCACTATTTGTTTATCTAACTGCGAAGTTATATATGTGAATGTCGAAGCTCTATGTTATGAGTTATTAAAGGCTAAAGGTACAGTAATATCCCTCTTCTGCTTGCAAAAACCTAGTTTTGCGGCACCCCATAGCTGTTTTGGGTGAGACTGCAACCTGTTCACAGGTTGTTGCCGAAAGGGCCAACATTGTGGGTCTTTTGTTGGTGCGAAGAAAAAAGTATAGAACCCGGGTCTGCTCATAGCCCAACATCGAGATGATTGTACATTTCTTTCTTGCTAATAATAGAGAAAATGTGTATATTGCAACAAATATAGGACAACAAGAGGTCAAGTAGTATCAATATGAACATGTAAATTTATCACAACGTTGGGTGATCAAATGGATAAATGCAACTTTTTAGCCAAATGCACAGTTCATTAGTTATGCACAGTTCATTAGTTATACAATATAACCCAATTACATTCAAGTTTGTACTAGTTTTGGAACACCATCATTCTAATCTTAGATCTAAATGGATCAAATCACGGATTAAAAACCTTCGGTTGATCAGAAATCCCTTCCTTGAGAAAGTCGCATGTCCAATATTTAATAAGGTACACATGATAGAATTTACATGTATAACAAGTGTAAGCACTACTCGACATTCCAGGTAACATAAAAAGGAAGTTTTCCAGGATGTGTTCTGGAAGCAAGTTGGAATGCTTGCTATAAAGATGGCCTAGGTTCAAAATCCCAGTGAGCAGGCTTCAGTTAAAATACCAGGGCAAAGTCCCAGTGAGTTTGACATCCCATGGAAAAGTAAAAGCTGTATAGCGACTCTGTTGATGGAATCTGAGTTTTCTTTTGAAGATTAAGGAAAATGCTAGCCAACTTAAGGAATCTAATAAAGGATCAAAACATATAGTGTTACTTTCTATCGTTGCCTTACACTAGCTAAAACCTGCTCACTGCTAATAAGCATTCCAGTGAGAGATTCCCAACCCCTTGGGTATGCTTCTACTCCTACCAGATGGCATGAAACTACTCTCTTTTATATTGTTTCCTTTTGAAAAACTGCCTTTGGTTTCTCATTTGCTATTTGTGTATAGTGAACTCATGATTATGTACTAAAGTTTAGTTTTGCTAAAATTTACCTGCACTACTACATCTAAATCTGGTCATGTATGGTCTAACATAGGATATCTTATTGTGAATGTTTATATATTTAGAGTTGAAAGTGTGATTTGTGCATATGTACAGGAATATTATCAACATCAGCCTCAATAAGTTGCAGATAACATGTTCAGCCAAAGGGATTCACAGTATGTTTATCAGCAACAGACACAACAACCATATCAACAACAAACGTAGCAGCAACAATCTACGCTCCAACCACAGTATCAGGATGGTAAAGGAACTCCTTTCTATATCTTGCACTTGTGTAACATGTGTAATGTCATTAGAGATTTTGCATTCTTTCTTATTGCCAATATTTTATTTTATGCAAAATATGGCTTATTTTCTTCCTCAATATCTAATGTCATGAAAGTGTTCACTTAATTTTATTTATTCATAAAATAGTGTCTTTGGTTCTTAATTAAAACCATGGTTTGACAACATTCTCAGTATCCATATGGACAATATTATGTACAACCAACACAAAATTATGTAATATTATAGAAAGTTATTTTTATGAATCCAAGATTGTGGTATATAAAATTTAAGGCATTGATAAGTTCTATGCTTATATTTAACATTTGAATTCCTATATTATTCTCAAAATACTTCTTACTATCAGCAGTAGGAGCATTCCCAATAGAAACAGGTATTGCTAATGTTTTTGGTGATTATGTATTAGGATATTGCAATCTGATGGATTGATTGTATGGTAGGAAGATAACTTGTTTTTTTATGGTAGCTTGCTACAATGGGCACACAAATAAGGAAAGCTTTAACATTATGTTTTATGAAATCAGGTTTTTCCCATATATTGCTATTTGAATACTTTTGTGATTGTATGAAGTATATACTACATTGTAGTTTTTGCTGGTCCATTTTCATTTGCATTTTTGTTTGTTTGTCTCACAATATTTTTACTTGAAAATACAAAGCTTCGTTAAACCAGAGTTTGTGAGATCCTATTTCCCTTGTAAAGAGACATGATAGGGACAAATAAGGATTTGCAGTCCCCGGAACTTAATAATTTCTTGTTCGAGTATGGAAGTAGTTTTAGAATATCAAAATTTATCAATAATTGTTATTGTAACTATTTTGAGCAAGATATATGGTGACAACAGATTTAAATTCAACATCTTGGCAAGTAAGAAGGATGAAAAGAGTCCCAACAACAATTCTTGGTGCTTCTTAGCCCTCAAACAACCTCCTCTTTCAAATATGGGCATTATTTTAGGCCATTCTCCCAAGTAGTAGTCATAAGCAAGCCTAAAAAGATCAATGTTTGAGTCATGAGAAAGAATGTACTAGCAATGTAGAGGAGTTTAGGGTTATTATTCATGATTAATATGTGAACAATAGTGTTGAAGAGGGTCCATAATATCTGAGCACAACTAATGCTCTTTTGAGCATACCTCAACCCCTAATAGTCCTAAAATAACTTAAAACCACAACCATGAATAGTTTTGACTTTCTAAGCACATTTGGGGACTATTATGTCATCAACTAACCCTAAATAGCCCCAAATCTTTGATGTTGGGTGTAATTCCTGGGCATATTTGATCCATCAGATCTCAACTTGAGTGCATTAAAAGTTTTTAAAGAATGCGTTTATCAGTTTGTTTAATTCATGGAACAACATTAACAGATTTTAAATGCTTAGAATAGAAATGAAAAGCAACATTGATAAACAGATATAAAAAGAAACACAGAATCAGAGAGTCACAAACAGAATTTGATAACGGAGTTCACCCCCTTCACTGGGCTACGTCTCCGGGTCCCTCTCCAATGGGTACCGATCCAATTAATCTCTTTAAAATGGTACAAAAAATGGTTCTGGAATCAACTTCAGAAACTGTAACAGAATGTTGTACAAAGTATTTAAGACCTCTCTTATGGAAATTACAATTAGCCTTCAAAAGGCAAAGAAATCTAGAGTATAACAGAGAATGTCGAATTCCCGAGCAACAGCATTTGGACACTTCACAGAAAAACTCTCCTCCCTTCACTGGATAAATACCTCTGATTATAAAACAGTAGGTCGCACCTTCAAATCCGAGCTTAGTGCTTTTGTTTTATCTCTGCAAGCTTCTCATAACAGAAAACGATGCCCCCTACTCTAAACAATCTAAACCTCCATTTAAGCGTTCAGTGGGAGGATAAGTAACGGGTTCGACTCCTCTGCTACCTGTCTTTTCATATTCCATTTATATTATGGTTATCATATAACCGTATGCTATCTTTTAATTTTCCGTCGAAATGTTTCAACTGGTTGTACATATCACGTTACATTCATTTCTGTTTCACTAAATGTGGCAGCAATTCCCAACGGTTCCATCTAATACCATATATGGTATTGCTATCCCACCACACAATGGATATCCATCACATTTAGAGCTGTTCCAAATGTTATATCCGCCAAGACTGAACCATATGCTAATAATGGAATAGACTTTATATCCATCCTCTAAATGTTACCACTAAACTCCACAAATGTCGCAGCATATAACTGTTTCATATGAGAACTTCGCTATATAACTGATCCGCTGTCGCAGCATATAACTAAACTCCAAAAATGTCGCAGCATACGTGACCGTGCACCCTCATCTAACCGCCAGAATAGTGCCATTTAACCATGCACAAGACCGCTAGAGGGTATACACTTGACCGCGTGGGCTTTTCACGAACCATTAGATGTTCCACTTGACGGTGTGCAAGACCGCCAGAACGGTGCCAACTAACTACGCGAGCATGTTACAAACCATTTTATATTACCTCTTGATGGTGCACAAACCACCAGAATGCCGAGTCTTAACTGCATGATGTTATAGTTGACCCGTGCACAAAATGTTGCGATGCAATGGGATGACCCCAGGTTTGACTGTTCGAACCATGAGATGTTATGTCGCACCGCGCAGCCCTTTGCACAAATGTTAAATGATAACCATAAGACTGGGCACCGTGGACTTTGGTTATAATATATCATATCATATATGATATATATATGGGTGAATCCACGGACCTGGGTAACACTTTTTGGCAAGGGAATTTCGGCAAAAAAAGAAAAACGCACCTCGGTCGAGGGCTTGTTAAGCCCTCGACCGAAGTCTTAATATCTCGACCGAGGTTTTATCAAGCCCTCGACCGAGGTATTGCGGGCTTTACAAACCCTCGACCGAGGTATTTAGATACCTTGGTTGAGGGCTTAAAAAAACAAACTTATCCCTCATTCAAACAAATGAAAAATTTCCTATGCCTTGCAGAGGTGTAAACCCTGCCATTCCTAGCACATAACTGGGCGGAGTTGATATCGATAAATTCACCAACGAATCTTCTATCCATTGATGTATCATACACGCATTTTGGCATTCATATGAAATTTATTTTTTAATTACTTCTAAAACTTATACTTAGAAAACCACAGTGCAACTTCGAAGCAGCTCAAAGAAAAATCCGCAAAGTTAAAAATACACAGCCAAAAAATTCTTTAAAATGCACACATCACATATCGACGTGTCCTCTTCAAAAGGGTATCTTTGGTTTTTCAATTTTTGAAAAAATAGAAAAAATTCCTTTACGTGGACAAATATGTGTTTAAAACGATGTTGAAATCGAATGTGGTCACTTTCGAAAAATAATAAATAATTGTATAATGCGAAAAAAAATTAACAAAAAAATATGCACATCACACTGCATTTTATGTAGATCATTCTCATATATTTATTTTTTTAAATTATTAATGCAAGATTGAATTACTCTACGTGGACACGAGCCACTTATTAGCTTCTTCAAATTTGTAAAGTCACACAGTTCATTAAATGCAAAAATTCACACATTAAATGACATCGAAATATTTTTTTTAAAATATCACTATGAAGCCAACATAATATTCTACAATTGAATCCCCCATTCTTGAAGAAGAAGTCACTAAAGCAATCTGGAGCCTCCATCCGGACAAGGCCCCAGGTCCGGATGGTTTCCCTATCTGCTTCTATAGAACCTTTTGGCCCCTAATCAAGAGAGACTTTATGCGTTTGATTGCTTGGATGGCAAAAGGAAATATGGGAGGGGCCACAAACTCAACGTTTTTGGCTCTCATCCCAAAAGAAGCCAGGCCTTCTTCCGTTAAAAGATTTCGGCCTATTTCCCTATGTAATGCATCCTATAAAATCTTCTCAAAAGTGCTTTCTTTGAGGATCAAACAAGTCATCCCCTCCATTATCTCCCCCAACCAAGGCGGTTTCGTTTCTGGCAGACATATAAGTGACAATATCCTTTTGGTGCAAGAAGCGATCCATTCAAGCACTAAACGAAAATAGCCCGAGATGGCCATCAAGTTGGATCTGGCCAATGCCTTTGACAGATTGAGACACTCCTTCATCATCATGGTTTTGGAAAGATTTGGTTTCCCCTCTGTCTTCATTAAGCAAGTCCAAGACTGCATCTCCTCTCCCTGGATAGCCCCTCTCATCAATGGCAGACCCTTTGATTTCTTCAAAGCCTCTCGTGGGGTTAGGCAAGGATGTCCGCTCTCTCCTTTTCTCTACATTCTGGTTGCTGACTCCCTTAGCAGAAGACTGAACAGGCTCCTCTCTGAAGGTTCCCTCCCAGGACTCGCTTTTAGAAATGGTGTGCCTCCTATTAATCATGCCCCCTTTGCAGATGATTCCATCTTTCTCGGAATAGCTTCCACCCACATTGCAAGGAACTTCCTTAATCCCCTGGATCTCTTCCTTCTCTCCTCAGGGAGCTCAGCAAATAAAAACAAATGTCAAATATACAGCTGGAATTTTCCCGCCCCCATCCGTCGGAGTATCACGCAGATCCTGCAAATTAAATCTAATCCCAACTGGACTCACTTCAACTATTTGGGTATTCCAGTTGTCAAAAAATCTTTGACCTCCTCAATGTGGACTCCGGTCATTGAGAAAATCAAAGCCAAGGCGCAATCCTTGGGAAGAAGATGGCTAAACCTAGCTGGAAAATCAGTGCTCATTCAGTCCATTTTTTCTTCCTACCCCATATACACGAGCTCAATGGTTCTTACGCCAAAGAAGGTCATCATCAGCATATGCAAAGAAATCAGGAAATTTCTCTGGCAGGGAGGGAAAGCTCAAACAAAGAAGTTTCATTTGGTTAAGTGGGATATCATTAAGCGTGCCAAAAGTTGCGGGGGGCTTGGCATCAGGGACTCGGAGTTCACTAGTAAAGCTATGGGGGCCAAACTAATCTGGAGACTGGTCATTGGGAAAAAGGAGTGGTGGAAGGAAGTGCTCAGGAAAAAGTATATCAAGAAACCAAGGACCAAAATGTTGGATGGAGAATGGAAAGGTAAAGGAACTACTCTTTGGCAGTTATGTAAAGCTACAGTCAACATAATTAAGGACAACTTCTATTGGATTCCCGGCAATGGGGAAAAAATAAATATATGGAACAGCAACATTTTAGGGCAACCAAAGCGCTCCTCAATTCCAGGTTTGGACTCTATATCTGAATGGCTGACCGAGCAGGATATTATTTCTCTCTCTGTGGGATGCGGATGGCCTTTGGATGGGGTGGAAGGATCTCTCCCCTCCAAACCATTTGAGAGTTGCGGCTGATCTCTTATTGTCTTCCCTGCATGGTCTCTCTCCAACGAGTCTCTCAGCTAAGGATCGCCTGGGTTGGGGAAGAATAGGGCAGTATACTGTAAAAGAAGGATACAAAATGATATTCAGGGAGCAGACGATGGCAGAAAAAGTATGGAAGATGGTTTGGCATCCAGACAGCATTCCTAAGGTTAACATCTTCATGTGGCTCCTTCTGCACAACAAGCTCTTAACGGCAGAAAATTTAAGAAAAAGAGGCATTCAGGGCCCTTCTCGATGTGCCTTGTGCAATTCAGCAGAAGAGACCTCCAACCACCTCTTTCTTCAATGCGAAGTGTCCATGACAGCTTGGAAGCTCATCCTCCCCAGGGCTCTCAACAGAGTTCTTCCTGATAACGCATCTCAACTCCTCAAAGAGTGGGAAAATTTCTTTCCAGGCCCTCTAAGTAAGAAGCCCATCCTTAGCCGTATATGGGCAGCCATCCCAAAAAACCTATGCTGGCAAATATGGCTCGCCAGAAATCGTGTCATCTTTAAGGAACAAAAGGCCATTCCAGTCCAAATTGCAGCCAAAACCGTAGGAATGATAGCTGAAACATTCGCTTCGAACAACATTAGTTACCCTCATCAAGAATCCATTCCTGACCCCTATGCCCATTGGTGTAAACAATTCTTAAAAGATAATAGCTCCCTTCAGTCCAAACCTGTCTCCGGAAGAACAACTCACTGTAGCCAGCCTCTTCATTGGGAAGTTCGCCTTTCTTCCAACGAATTCCAGTCCTGGCTCAGGGACAAAAACTCTTACTCATTATTCTTTGATGGAGCCTCGAAATGTAATCCAGGGGTGGCAGGTGCGGGTGGGATTCTAGTGGATCCCGGAGGACAAGTGGAACATAGATTTTCCTGTGGAATAGGCCCTAGAACCAACAATGAAGCAGAATGGATGGCTCTCCTCCAGGGTCTCCAACTAATACAGGACAAAAACCTCTGGAAAGTTATGGTGTTTGGCGACTCAAGGCATGTAATCCTCAAAATGATCAATGGATATCCCTCAGGCGATATCAAATGCCGAAGATTATATAAAAAGGCTAAGCTCCTTCTGCCTCAATCCATCGAGTTTTATCACATACTTTGCCATAACAACAAAGAAGCAGACATCATGGCAAATGTTGGTGCCAGTCTCCCCCAAGGACACTTCAGCAAGGATGGTGATCCTCCTCTCTTCAAAGTCATTCCATGACGAGAGGAACTAGAATTCAGTCTCGCATTCTCTCCAGGCAAGTCTATGGAGTGAATTTCATATCTCTCGTCGAAGTCACTAGGATAAATGTGGTTTTTATTTCTTCCCTCATTCATGGTTTATTTTCCCCCTTCCTATCCTTCTTTCTTTCCACCCTTCCTATTCTCTTTCTCCTTTTTCCCCCTTCCCTTCTCCTTATCCCTCCCTTCCACCGCCTCTCCTTCCCTCGCCTCCTCCCTCCAGCTGGCCGTCTCCTTCCCCTTCTCCTCGGCGGCCCTTGGCATTTATGGTTACATCCTATCTACTCTTCTGTGGTGGCCGCGTGGATAGCTCATCCCTCCTCGGCTGCTGCGATATTAACTTTCCCCAGGCTCCAAATTTATGGTCATTCCTTCTTGCATGATCGGAGGACTCCTCTCTCCGTCTTCATGTCGAATTCGTGTATTGGCTCGACTCATAGTTTCGCTTCTGTTTCGGGTCTTGGCTCACCCAACTCTTCAATTTTCTTGCTGTATGTGGTAGACGGTGTCGGAGGTGGGAGATTGCAGGGGATTCCTTGGCATGGGATCCCCCTCATCCGAGCTTTCATAAAGGAACGCCTTGCTTTGTCAGCTATCCTCTCCTGTCATTGTAGTTACCCTTCTGCATCTTGGGATGACAATCAAGTAGTTTCTTCTTCACTCTATCTTGACAGGCAAGAAAGGGTTCTGGGATGCCCGTGTTCTAGATGGAGGAAAGACACCCTGGGGACTTTGTCTTGCACAGCTAAAGCTTGGGGCTCCGACCTGCAGAAAGAAATAATCAATCTTTGGAGTGATTCAGCTCTGCAGCAAGAGATTGCAGACATTGAAGTTTCTTCTTTGCAGTTTCAGTTTTCCCGAATAGTAATCAGTTCAGATTTTGGCAGAATGGCTCACTATGGCAACAATCCGGGGCTGCAGGACATTATGAAGAATTTACGTAGGTTGTACGAGATGACAGCCATAGGTGTTATGGATAACAAGGATATGGCTAAAGAAATCAAGAGTATGAGTGAGACAGTGAGTAGAACATCCGTGGAGGTCAGCAATAATGGTGCCCGCACAGACGACCTTGAAAGCAACCTGCTCGAGCTTTTGGGAAGAGTCGAACGCATAGAAGAAGACCTGAAGAAGCTGGTTTCTATGAACCAGGAAAGTCGGATTAATGGTGTCAATGAAGCTGCAGACCAGCCCATGGAAGAGGAATCTGTCTTACAGCCCAGGCCTCAGAAAGGCACCTGACTTCTCTCTTTTGCTTTTTTGTTACAGTTTAGTTTGGGTTTTTATGTCACAGTTTAGTATGGGTCATGTATCTCTGCATTTTACTTTGTAGTCAGTTCGTGAGGGTATATACTACCCGCATAGTTTGCAGTTCAGAAACAATCATTTGCTCTCTCTTTTGGGAAACAGAACATGTCTGGTGTGTAACTTTTTTGCATTACCGGCCTTATATTTTCCTTCACAGATGTAATGAATGGCTGTGCACAGCCTGTTAATATAATCCCTATTTCTGTTTCTGTTAAAAA
>LPNX010476604.1:45418-65119 GCA_001517045.1 Pseudotsuga menziesii | reverse complement strand
TTGCTAGGATGCATGCCTTTAAGCCCCACTCGAAGGTACTCAACATTCCCCCTTCGTGAAGTCCTTACATTTCTATCAAGAATAACATCATCCTGCAACTATTTCATGTATTTAGGGGCCATATCATCAACTAAAGGAATATGTATGTTAGTTTCCTCATCCATGATCATAAGAGGCTCATACAATTTAAGATTCTCAACATTGACAACTGAATAAATTTGCATGTATGGAGGTAAATTCAAGTGAAAAGCATTAGTACCGATCTTTTCCAAGATCTCAAAAGGACCATACCTAATAGGCTTAAGCTTTTTACCTTCACCTTTCATTCTTTCTTTGGTGATATGTAACCAAACTCTGTCACCAACCTGAAATTGATGATCAACTCGATGCTTGTCATGCCTATCTTTGTACTTTGCCTGGCTCTTCTCCAACTGTTCCTAAACTACCTGCTGCACCTCTTGGATTCTTTGAATGAATCTTAGAGCTTTATCTGCATCATGATGTCCATCCACTACATCTTTGCCAAAAGAGAAGTCCATCGTTTTTTTGGCAGATAACCAAAACAAGTTTCAAAAGTAGATCTTTTCATGGAAGAATGAACTGCATGATTGTAAGCATGCTGTATATACTGTAACTGCTCATCCCAAAGTTTAGGATGTTTACTACAATATCCTCTGAGCAGCTGAACCACTGTTCTGTTTACTACCTCTGTTTGCCCATCAGTCTGTGGATGAAAAGCTGTACTTTTCTTTAGTTTAGTATCCATAAGCTCCCATAAAGTTGACCAAAATTCTCCCAAGAACCGGGAATCTTGATCAGATACAATAGACATGGGTAGCCCAAAATGTACCCAAACATTCTGAAAGAATAGATGAGCTGTTTGTTCAGCAGTGATCTATTTCTTACATGGCATTAAGATACACATTTTGTTGAATCTGTCCACAACAACATAAAGGTAATCATGCCCTTTTCTAGACATAGGTAGTCCTCCTACAAAGTCCATAGAAATGCTTTCCCAGGGACGAGAAGAAACTTGAAGAGGGGTGTACAAACCCAATTTCCTATTGCTAGGCTTACTCATTGCACACATAACACAACCTCTTATGTATTTAGCTACAGTGTCTTGCATCTGAGGCCAATAACAGTGATTCTGCAATACTGTCAACGTTTTACTTACACCAAAATGTCCTACAATCAATGAACTATGTGCTTCTTGGATCACACGCACTCTCTCTTTCTCTAGAATACAGAGTTTACCGAGATGATACAGGGGTTGATTATGCACATAATAGTTCTCTTCTTGTTTACCATGTATCAGTAATGCATATACATTCTTAAAATCTTTATCTTCTGCATACTGTTCAATGTAAATTTCATGTGTTAATGAACTGTTCTAAAGAATGATTGAAGCGTTTGTAGGCAACCTCGATAACATGTCTACTATATTATTATAAACTCCCTTTTTGTATTTAATTACAAGATTAAACTGTTACAAGAATCCCATCCATCTTAAATGCCTACTTTGTTGTACTTTAGTTTGAGATTGCAGATATTGAAGTGGCTGACGATCAGTATGTATGACTGTTTCTTTCCCCATGATATAATGTTTCCACTTCTTCACACTCTGTACTAAAGCATACAACTCTTTGTCATAATTCGGATAGTTACTTACCACAGTAGAGAATGTTTCTTAATGGTAATAGATTGGATTCCTCCCTTGCATCAAAACGGCTCCCATGACAAACCCGCTGGCATCTGTTTCGATCTCAAATGGCTGCTACAAATCTGGCAACGTCAGAACTGGTACTGTGCTAATCCTTTCCTTCAAAGTGTCGAAGGCTCTCTGATGCTTGCCTCCCTACTGGAAAATTTCTTTAATGCTTTTCAACACATGTAATGGAGCAGCAATGGAGGAAAACCCAGAAATGAATTTTCTCCAATACTGAACCGCACCCAGAAAACTCCTGATTTCAGTAACGGTGTTAGGCTATGGCTAGTTTGCAATGACAGCAACCTTGGCTGGGTCCACTCGTAGGTGGCCTCCACCAATAATATGGCCCAGATATACTAAAGAAGTTTTAGCAAACTCACATTTAGACATTTTTACATAAATCTTCTCCTTCCTCAGTACATCTAAAACTTTCTTCACATGTACAATGTGTTCCTCCCAGGTTTTGCTAAACACCAGGATATCATCCAGATATACAATTACAAAATCATCAATGAATGGACGAAAGACATCATTCATGACCCTCATGAAAGTAGCAGGTGCGTTACAGAGCCCGAAAGGCATCACAAACCATTCATACAAACCCTATTTTGTTTTAAACGTTGTTTTCCAGACATCATTTTTAGCAACATGGATTTGATGATACCTACTAAGCCGATCCAATTTTGTAAAATAAATTGCGATCATGTATTTATGATACCAAAAATATGTATATTAGTGTGACTTGGATTAAGGATTTGGTTCAAATCTGAACGTCATTTGTGTACTTACATTTTGAGATGATTTTTCCTCTCCAATGTAATAATGGCATATAAATATTGGTGAAAGTAACTTTCTAAATAGCTTTGCAACGAAATTATTACATTAATATTTGTATTCTTCTTTCCATTAGTTTTATTGGGTGTTATCCATGTGAGTTGGAAGCCCATATATGAGATTGAGTTTTATCTTTTCCTAGAATTTTTCATGTCTTGGAATTGTTTCTGTTCCTAGCATTTTTCATTATTTTCCTTGGTTAATTTTTTCTTGTGTTGATGTGTCAAGCTTGGGAAGCATGATTTGTTAATACCGAAATCCTAAATTGTTTGAAATGCAATTTTATGGATAATTTATTGCCTAAATGTATTGTATTCCTTTGCACATTACTCTACCGATTTATTTTTGTTAGCATGGGTAGATTTATAGACATAAATAATCATTTATGCATATGGAGTTTTCCTTTACACTTTCCCAACGTTGACCTTGAATTCCTAGAGGTCAAATCACTTACATGTGTTGGCATAATTTCTTCAAGCTTGAACATTGTTGTATCTGAATCAAGCTTTGCATCTACCATGCTTTATAAGTGTGAGGATTTCTTGTGCTTGTGTATGATTATTTCTTATGTTTTCTACTTTTGCTTATCTATGTATGAATATTTTAATTTTAGACATGAAATTGTTGAACATCATTTGCTAATGAGGTAAATGTAAAGTCTTCTCATGCATTATTTATATTACATTCTCTTTCTCAAGCTTGTAAGACTTCACATTATACATGTATGGAGTCTCATTTTCACGTAAATGTTTTTTCATTTTATTTTATTTTTGTAAAACTCAACAATCTTATGAGTTATTTTTTTGATAATTTAAGAAAAACTTGTGAAGTGAAAGAAGCATTGAGTTGTCATTGATATCAAAGGATAAACGGATCAAAGGATCAAAAGGATAATGTTGAATATGTGATCTCAGAGGATCAAAAGATCATGTTGAATATGTGATGTCAAAAGATTAAGGGATCAAAAGATCATGTTGAGTATGTGTTGTCAGGTGATCAAGAGTAGATGGACTATAAGTCAAAAGAATTAGATGGAATTTCTAAAAGACTTTCTCTCACATAGCCAACTTGAATAAATACATATGGGAGAATGTGGAAGTCACATGAAATAAAGTATCCCACCATGACATTGGTCACAAATGCACACATAATCATAAATACACAAGAACATTGAAAAATTATGTTGATGTGCAAATACCATTTGTGCGACTTACGAATAAAGAGAAACAAAATGGTGTGTAAAAGTCCCACAAAGAATATGGTATGTGGTACAAATATTTGCAAAGAAACATAAGTAATAAACTGATGAGTACAAAACTACCACATGGATGTTGGCATACATGTGTTATACACAAAAAAAAGCTTGAATTATGGAAATAGGATGTCAACACAAATCCTAAATTGTTGAAAACACAATCCAGTGGGGCATTATCCAAAGTTATGGGACTTCACCAAGTGGACACATATCTTGATTCAAGGAGATTATAAATAATAAAGAGATTGATGTGGTGAAGTAAGCTTGTGAAGGATGAAGATATGAGATAATTGCTTGAAAAGCTTTGAAATTTATTCGAGGTATCAATGGCTCGTTTATCACATAGATTATCTTTATGTAGCAGAGTCACAGTGCACAATATAGTCAATGATGAACAACAAATAAGTGAACTAGAATAAAATGATATATGTAACTTGGATGTGTGAATATCTTAGTAAAAAGGAAGATCATAGTGCAACAAGTGTGGATGAGTCAAATATTCTATTCAGACACATAATGAAGATCAACTAAAAGGACGCAAATCACGGATATTTCAGTGCATCATATTTTCAGGCAACTGGTTGTTCAAACGCAGATTTTCAGATGCACATTAAAATTACAACACTTGTAGATTGTGAAGACAAGGTGCTCTTTTTTATTTTTCTATACAATCATATGTCATATCAGGTAGGTCGAACAAGGAAAGGATCAGGGAGTTGCAGCCTCCTTCCATTCAGAGCTGGAGAATATAATCAGGGTGTGGCAACACCATTTCTGTTGGTGCAGCTAAAAACCAGGGGTTCGTAGCCTCCTTGCAGTTAGTTCTAGAGAAAAAATTAAAGTTGGTGCTTCCATAACTAGAGAGTGCAATTTTTCCATAGGTTAGAGTTTGAATCCATAAGTCACAGTTTGCGTAGTTAGACTGATATCTTTTCAGGTTGGCTCCTGAATATTGTGAGTTGATGCTTACATAGGTTGAAGTTGTTGCAAATCGTATGTTCCTATAGCCCACATATTGTGCTTGGGATCAGTTCAACACCTAAAATGAGTCGGTGCTCATATTTGGAGACCATAATATCCCATTGATGTAATTACTCATATATATTTATAGGTATACATGTGTTCTCAAGTATTTGTGCATTCTTCTGATTATTCTTGTGAAAGATGGAAAGTTTTTGAATATGTGAAAATATGTATGTTAAAATTCTACTTATATGCACAATTACTGATTCACCCCCGCTCTGAGTAATACGTTAATTTCAACAATTGGTATCAAAGTGGGTGCCTTCAGTAACATACTAACATCTGAGAGACAAATCCAATAGATATGGATAAGTTGTTGTTGTAAATGTAACTTTGAAATATATTCTATTGTATATTATTATTGTATTTTATTGTGCCCCTTCAAATATGTTTTTCCTCCATTCGGGATGTCATTATTATGTTTGGTCATTGAGGTAAAAACTTCATTGTAAGTTAAGGAAATAGTCACTAGAATAAATAAAGGAAAATGTATTTTTGAGTCTCCCTGGTAGAAGTTGCCCTTGCTAGGTTAGGAGGTCAACCCAGTTAGGTTTTAGGTCATGTCAGTTTATCTGTATAAATGATGTCAGTTTATCGGGATGTCATTATTATGTTTGGTCATTGAGGTAAAAACTTCATTGTAAGTCAAGGAAATAGTCGCTAGAATAAATAAAGGAAAATGTATTTTTGAGTCTCCTTGGTAGAAGTCGCCCTTGCTAGGTCAGGAGGTCAACCTAGTCAGGTTTTAGGTCATGGAGCTTTTATGAGTTAGTTAGATACACCGAGAGTGTTTAATGTAGATCTAATTTTTAGTGTTGTTTGTTGTAACCCTTGCTTGTTTTCATTTAATAAATACAAACTATGAGCGTAGTCTCAAATGTGAGATTTTCTCAATCTTCTTTGTGCTCTGTTTTCTGTGTCTATGCTCTGTTCTTTCTGATTTCAAGTATAACAACATTGGTGATGGTCGTGATAATTCCTCCCTTCTAAATCTTCCAAACGACATGAAAAGCATGCAACATCTTGAAACCCTCCATCTTCGTAATTGTTTTTTGCCCAAATGTATCTTTGAGCTTCAAAACCTCATGGTGCTGATCTTAGATGGCGATAACAGCTCTCGTGCAGATTATAGAGGAATAGAGAGGATTCCTAATCTCGTAGAGCTATCTTTCTCACGCAACAAAAGGTGCATTGAGTTTCCAGAGGAGTTTGGAAACCGGACATCTTTTTATATGAGCTTTCATACAAGTTATCTCTGTAATTGGATTTCTTTTAGAATATCAGGGTTTGACCAGTCCAATCTGCCTCAAGTCATTGGGTTTGTTTAATTCTAAATTAGTAGACCTCTCGCTTTTACTTTCTTAAATGTAATTGTAAACTTTATGGTCTTTGGCATTTCATTAAAAATGAAGTAATACGTTGCTGAGATGCATGTAAATGTTATCTTTATTTTTCACTATCTAAAAAGCCAGATAGCATAATTTCCATTTTCATTGTATTGCTGTTGCCATTGTTGCAATTCCATTTGAAGGGATTTCAATATTTTGTATGACCATTCTACCCCTTTCTATTTCATTCCGCATCCTCTATCGATTATAGTGGTTTGGGTTGGTAACAGTAGAATTCCGGGGTGATAGAGGTAATGTTGTGCTAAGAGAATCCACATATTGAATTATTCATTAACGCTGAGTGACTCGTCTTTATTATGTGTATTTATGTGTTTGGAAAGAAATTCAAGTTGCTACGCCTAGTGTTTACCAACTATTTAATTTATAGCTGTGTTAGTTTATAAGTAGAACAAAATCTTGCTTTAGATATTACATGGGATTTGATTCACCATGTTTATTTGCAATCATCTCATCTTAAATATTTTTTTTTGAATTTCATACAAATGGATTTGGCTTAAAAGAAAAAGTGTGTTTCAATTTGTATTACCATTGGAGGGTTTACTCTTTCTTAATGCAAATCCAACACGAAGGGCAATACTTTCAAAGCAGGTTTAGGCTTGGGTACTAATAATTTTGTAGAATTATGTGCACTTAAGCTTCTCCTTAGGCTGGCTCGGATGCATAATTTGGATAAAATTCAAATTTTTGGGGATTCACAGTTGGTTATAAATTGGGCATCTGGTAAGTATCGATTACAAAATCTTGAACTAGCCATGATTTTTCAAAATGTTCACTATTTAGCTGGCAGCCTTGATTATGTGTCTTTCAAACAGATTTATAGGGAAAGAAATTTCAAAGCAGATTCTTTGGCTAAAGCAGGTGGCAGCATACTTGAAGGTTTTTGGAGTACTTGTGAATAGAGAGGGGCATAAATTATAGAAACCTTTCAGGTTTTCTAATATGTTGCTGTGTGCTGTCTGTTCTTTGCAGTTTGTAGGACTGCTTTTTTGTCATGATGGTGGCAACTTGCATTTTGATCTTATTTGACAAATTGTTGGTTCTTTTGGAGATTTAAATGCTTGGGCATTTCTCGATTATTTGATTCTGCTCTACCCTTGATATGATGCCTTGGTTGATATTAATATGCATCTTTTTGCATTTTGGTGATCTCAAGCAACATCTTAGAGCTTGACTTGCAAGCTGTTTGGCCTCATTTTATTTGGTACTAGAATAGATATGGATATGTTTTTTCTTCATTGGATGGCCTGGAATTGGCCAATTTACTAGCTGCTGATTTTTTGATAAGCTATTGACTTATCATACACTTATGAGACTTCATCAGCATGCTAGTTATGCTCTGATTTTTTGCTTTTGATCACCTGGCATAGTTGATCTGACCTGATATAATCAGGAATGATGAAATAAGTCTTCTAAGATCAGACTTAATTGTTGCATGGATTTTGATTACTTTTCTGCTGAAAAGTTTTGGTGAACATTATGATCTTTATGATGATATTTTCTATGTAATGACAACTTTACAGTTGGATCAGTTTTGGATATGGATTTTGGATATTGTGCTCCTTCTGAGGCAAATATATTTTTTTAAATGACAACATCTTAGTTGTATTTTGTATAATGGACCTTGAGGGCCATCTGCTGAATGTGAATAATATATTTACGATTTTTTTCTTTGGAAAAAAAGCTAATGTGACTCCATGTATGGATAAGTGTTTAATGTGATTGATGAATTATGAGTCTAGAAAAGATAAACAAATAATATTTTTGTATTTCTTTTAGTTTTAATGAGAAATCAAAACAAATAGTATTTGAGGAAACCACAATTATTATGATAAAAGTGATGAAAAAAAAGACCAAAAACTTAGAAAAATGATTGAGAGAGTCTGAATTTCCCACTCTTTTTAAATACAAAAAGACAAAAACCAATGTTTAACTAAATGGAGGCCAAGATTAAAAAAGAAAAAAAGAAAAAAGACAAAAACCAATGTTTAATTTAGTTTGAACGATAACCTATCCATTATCACAATGTTTTCCTATGTATTTGAATTTTATAGAGTAAAATCTTCACACTATTTTACCACTTATCTTAAAAATATTATCCCATTTTGTTGTGTATGGAGCCTTATTTATACCAATTACATGTGTATGGGCAATTTTTTTTAATAGAAATTGAATGTGTACGAAACAAGCAAATCTCATAGTGGAATGACATATAACAACATAATAATTAAATAGTGTAGTCATTGGAAGTCATCCTCCTTGAATGTTGTAATTCAACATAATTAATAATTTAAAAAATGCATATGTTCAAGACTCTTAATTCAATGAAGGTTGCAATGTGACATTACAATTAACCAAAATACTTAACCATATTCCATAACATATAAATTTCATCAATCATTCTCAAGTATTGCATTCAACCATGGTATATCACAATCAAACAAAGTCAAATATAGTCAATGTGGCATAACCTTTGAGGAATGCGTACCGCAACATCACCCTTGTGAAATGTCATAATGCTACATAATTATTTAGAAATGTCATAATGCTACATAGTATGATCAATTCCATTCCCATTATTCTTATTTTTATGTTGATAGGCATTTTTACTTGAGATTTGGGGTGGACTACGACCTATACTTTTTCATCTATGGATGAAGATGAGACAAGTGTACTGTCAAGATTGATTCTATGGAATTCGTTGAAATTTTGGAATAAACAANAATAGTTGATAAATGGATAATAGGAAGAGTGTCAGTGATAACAGGTAGCTAGTCATGGATAACTCGGAGTTGAACCCACTCAACTAGAAGAATATGAGGAATAAAAATTACATTCCAAACTGTCTTCCATTCCATCGCTATCTCTCAACCATTTGATCCCTATCGACATGATCCAACCACAAACTATGTGGCAGTGCTAGTACATAAATGGGGTCGCATTAGCTATGGCTTAGTTTCTTTCACAAAACCAATGTTAAAAGTATTACACTTTAAGATGGATTTTCATTCACAAAAGAGTGAGACGTCCAATGGTAATAAAATTGAATTTAATCAAGAAAATGATTTAAGATGGGATCATTCTGTATAAACACAGGGTGAAACCTCAATCCTAAAATGAAATCCAAAACATACAATGATTTTCTATTACTAGATTAGCAATCAAATTCCATGTAACATCTAAACCGAAATTTTGTTTCTACTTACAAATTATTCATGTATTGAAGAAATCAAATGTAGGGCTTTAGTACAAATAGTAAACGAGTGATTAGTTACTTGGTTCTCAAGAACAACTTAATCTGCATATTTTCTATGACAATTCACTCAACTTTAAGGAACAATTCAATTTGTGGAATCTTGAAGCACAAGAATACCTTTATCACCATCGAATTCTTTTGTTACCATCCCAAACCACTAAAATCGCTAGAGGATACTGAGTGGAAAAGATAGGGGTATATTGGTTAAATACCAAAGATAGGATTTCCTCCAAATGAATTTGCAACAATGGCACTACAATGAAAATGGAAGTTATGCAATTTAGTTTTTTCTAGAAAACAAGAGCCACGAGGCGGCAATGTCTTCGACATTGGCACCTGCGATGGATGTTGACTTGTAGTAGCAATATGATAAAATATGCTACAACAATAAATATCCATAACTAGATTAACTCCATCCTTCCCACCTCATCACATTTTTTGTTTGGGTAGATTCGTCCATGAAAATGCTTGCATAAAATACTTGTGTATACAACCATAAGAATAGCCCAATCACATTTTATTTTTTGGGATATTTATAGCTTGGATATAATGGATTGAATGGAAATCAAATTAATGTTATAATGTGTTAGTGTTTGAAAAATGTTGTTGATATGATATTTATAATAGTATTTTTATTTATTTAGTATGATCTAACTAAATGTTGAATGATCATAACTATTTTGTGAATTAAGGTATGAATTTTTTTGTGATATAAAGAATCATCATCAAACTTTACACATATTTATAAAAATAAACTTAACACTTAAAAGTATTTATTATAAAAATTGAATTATTCTCCTATATTATATCTTAGGGGAGTGGAGTATGTGTACGCGCCTATAATAAGTAAAAGAACGAGAATTTGAAATATCTCACTTGGATTATTGCATTTGTTATGATTGATCACTTAGACTTTGTAAATTTACAGGTGGACCGTGGACTGTGAATGGAATCCTTTTGCATCACAGATTTGCAAGATATGAATCAAATTCTTTAAGGAGGCATGATAATCTTCGAGAACTGCTCAAATGTGACTAAGAGGTTGAATTCAAAGCAATATCTCTCTTCTTACTTGTATTCTACCAGAAGATATCCTCTCCGAGAAATACTAAAAGTATGTGCAAGAAATTTAAGTTTGACTCTTCCATTTACTCAAAAAATGTATAAGGGTATGTAGCATCCCACATACATAAATTGATCTTTAATTACATATTGTTTTTCTTTTGAACTCATAACAGATTCATTTACTAATTCTATGTGGATAATAATTATGTAGAGAAGGATAAGCAAAGATGCTTCCAACAATGTTTAATATTTACAGGGTTGGTTGTACTTGGAGTTGTTGCATAAGTTGTATTTAAAAATCTCATATTTATATTTGTATTTAAATAGCCTATATTTGGGTGTAATCATCCATGTTTGTTTTTAAGGCAAGATGATCTTAAGCTCGTTTGATAGACTCGAACTTCAAAATTTGAAAATTTGATGTGAAAACTTTTGAAAATTGAGTTGCAGAAAAGGTATGCAAACTTTTGAAAAATTGATGTGAAACATACACAACGATGTCAAAAGAATGTCAATCCTTATTCGTGTGTTATGTAATTATTTGACATTTTTTCCAATGCAATGTTCGAATAGAAAAACCCTAAAACATATTGCATTGTCTAGCAAGAGAGTGGTTTGTTTTAGTGATTGAGCAAAATATGAAGATAATTGAACTTTAAAACTTTAATCCATAATAATAGTGCATATAAATCACATCAATAATTCAAAGATATAAATCAAACCATAGAACACAAGATATACCCTAGGAAAACCCTCCACTAATTCAGAGGATGAAAAACCCAGCAAACGATGTTAGAGTATGATTGATTAGTAGTAGTGAATGATTACAACACAATAGAAAATTGCTTTCATCGAGAGCACCAGAGAGAGGAGATATAATGAAACATCACATCTAACTTTCCAATTTGATAATGCTTTAATAACAAGTCAAATTAGGTTTTACAACAAAAATAGAATGGTTGCATGTATCAGCAACTTGTTAACACTTAGAGCACTGATCCATCTTCAATCATGCACCCCACACTGATCTGATGTCAAGATGACACTCCATAATTATCTTCCACAAGAAGATACATGAATTTCATTAATTAACTAACTCTAACTGAGTTGAACTGAATGAGACTATATGCAATTGAATGTAACTGAACAAAACTGAATGTAACTGAATAGAATTGAATGTAACTGAATAGAATTGACTGTAACTAAACATAACTTAATGTAACTGAAAAGAAATAGTGCATCTCCATCAATGTTTATTTCCAATAACCACTTGCATAAATTGAGTTGTTTCCTTAATTAACTGAACTTGTTTACCATAACTAATACTCAACTAATATCTAATAAATTTGAGTTTACGTGGTGGAAACATATGCAATTCAAATTCTCTCTCTATCTTTGTGCTTATATTAAACATCTCTGCATGGTCCATATGTGTTTTCATTAATTAATCATATCATACTCATAAGATCGTTTCCGAACCTATGATCATATGTATTTCCCTAGGTCATATAGTCATATGCTAAAGTAAATCACTTTAGGGGTAGCTAATCCCTAAAGGAGACTTGTAGCACTAGTTGACCATAACTATCCATACATCACATAATGTATCTACTTTAACACAGTAAAGTATTCCACCTCACAACATGAGGATATGTGTAGAACTTGATATTACTCACAAGTCTAATGTCTTGATATTACTTACAAGACTTTACTTGATATTGCACACAAGTTTTACTGACTTGATATTACTCACAAGTCCACTGTCTTGATATTACTCATAAGACTCGGCTTGATATTACTCACAAGCTTTACAACATCACCTCCTCAATCATATGAGGATATTTGTAGGACTTGATATTACTCACAAGTCTATCATAGTGTTAATGGTTATCTTTATATTTAAAAAAAATGTTAAGGTTATCATTTTTTAATACTTTATTCATATATATCTAAAACTTATGCAGGAGTTATTAAAAGTTAAAATTCATACATATTGTTTAAGTTTGAAATATAATTTTTAAACAAGTTGAATATATTTAAAGTAGTTTGAACATAATCAACTATTTTTTTCCCTTATAGCTTGATCAATACAAGAGAATCACATTCTTTAATCCAAATAACTATCACATAAATTTCAAAACACCATGGTATTGGCTTTTTGAATCTTTCAAATACATACTTAATGCTTACAAGATATAATTTATATTTGAATCAAACAACAATGTGTCTAATATAAACACTAATAAAAATTAATAGAATCGTTTTCACTCTAGACCTTCAGGATATTTACATGAACAACTTTAGATGGTTTTTTTCTAGTCTAAACATATAGTAACAACAACCATAAATATACAATATTTAATATTTCACAAGTAGAAGCTTAACTAGATATTCATCTTATTTTATGAGATGTAGTGAAGACAATACAATTTGAGCCTATTAAGAGTGGTCATAATGGTCAAAGGGGAGAATAATGGGGTTTTGTTATTCAATTTTGAGATTGGTTCTCAACCTATTCATCAAAATTTATAGTTGTTGAAAAAATATGAAACCGTGTTATGGAAAATGTCTTTTTCTTATTGTAACTATGATTAATTGTCACAATCTAAATTAGATTTAGAATTTTTATGGAAACTAGGTTATAATGGCACAAATGTCAAATCAAGTTACTACTTTACCAAAAACAATCTCCCTAAAATATTATTTCAATAACTAATTGCAACCATGGTACTAATATGATACACCAAGATAAATTCTTGCAAAAAGAATTCAATCCAAAAAAACATTTGTTGGTTTATACAACAATACTGAGAGGGACAAGGTGAAGCAGTATTGTCTTCTTTTCACTTTATTAAAACAATTAGTATAAGATAAAAAATGAATCAAACAAGTTAGGACACTGAATTTTATAGTGGAAACCTCAAAGAGAAAACCACAAAATCAAACTCATTAATAAGATGATTTTTACAAAATTGTTTTTCTACTTCTACAGAAAGGATGCACCAACACCCTATTTTATGCTTGCTCCAACAAATAAGGATGAACCAACACCTTGAATGTTTCTACCTACACCAACAGATAAGGATGCTACAACACCCATGTACTCCAACCACTATTGGAAGGAGGCTAAAACCTCCCTGCAAGCTTGCAACCTGCCCTAGCACCACTCTAACTCCCTAATTTGATATTTTTCTTCAATTATGTTTCTGATTATTCTTCACTTCATTGGTCTCTGTCTTATCTTGCCATTACATTGATCTGGATTGTTGAGACATATTTCTTCCACTTCGAACTTCTGTTTAAATACTTATTTGAACATCATGTCTTTGAACCATTGTGTTTTTTCATCATTGTGTCCCTTCATTAAAACATTTTCACCATTGTATCTCTTCATTATGGAAAATATATTTTCATGAACTGTTGCAAAACAACCTAAAATCATGTTTTGGTAGACCTATAACTTTGTATTCAAACACCTTTTAGGAGAAATAAGACCATGGTAAGATGCACACATACACAAGCTACATCTTGATGGTCTCAGATTATTTTTATTTGTTTCCTACAAAATAGGGAAGACATTTTACTAAGGAAACTTAGACCGATTTTTCAATACTTTGTCAATTTTAAGCAAATTTCCTAAAATAGTCAGAAGCCTCATTTTGGAAAACCTGTAACTTTTTCTTCAAGCATGTTTTAGGGGAACTAAGACCATGGTCAGATGCACACATCAACAAGCTAAAACCTGATGGTCTCATATAATTTTTATCAGTATCCTACAAAATATGGTGGGAATTTTACGAAGGCCTCTAAGGCAGATTTACCAGAATTGAAACAACACAAATCATGCCAGAAAACACTTTTGGCATATTAATAACTTCACCTTCAGAGACTATCTTGACAAACCAATCACATGGATAGATGCACAAGAAAACAATCTAGATGTCTAAAGCCTCATAATCATTTAATTCATCAAATATAGAAGATGGTGTGTATTTTACAGAGGCCCTTTAGGCAGATTAAAAAGAATTTATACTTAGTCAAATTTTTAGAATTTCAACAAGAGTTTGAGAAAGTTGCCATACTTTTACAGAATGGAGTCAAATTGTAACAATGCCTTCATGAGAGGACTAGAACACCATCATATGACTTTACAACCTCACCACACATGCCACATGCCATGTCATCACTTCCTTTGTTATTCCTTTGTCATTAATGAAATTCTTTGACATCAATGGAAAGCATACTCAACAACATTGACTTGAAGAAACATTTGTTGAACATACTTTTGTAGATGTTCGAAACCAACTTCCTGGGAAATACTCTCTAACATGTTTTACAATTAATGTAATGTTCATTTCTTTGATTATAATATTCCACATGGACATTAGTAGCCATAGGTATACTAATGTATGCCCAACATTGGAATTGTTAGCTATATCTATTGAAAGCTAAGGTAAGGAAGTTTTGAAAAGAACCAATAACAATAGAAAACTAGTAATTTTATAATACATATTATTATTCCACAGAAATTCATAAAATAAATTTTGCCTCAAGTTTCAAGAATTTATTCTTAAGACTTAAGTATTGAAAAATTTCAAGAGTGATAATATTTCATTTCCAATAATATGGAATACTTCTCACTTCATTATTGACAAGCAATAAACAATTTAATATCCTTCTATGAGAGGATAAATAAGTCTGAATGGATAATGAATACTTAAAATTTAATCCCATTTCCCATGATTTGAGACAATTGCACTTATCAAGCCCCTTGTATTCCATCACAAATCCAATAATGGTAATATAAAACATAAAATGTTTGGACAACTCTAATAGACATTATGAAATTTTAACAAAAATAAATATAAAACATAAAATATTTAGGCAAGTCCGATATACAGTAAATTTAAAACAAACATAAAATGATTATACAACTCCGATAAAGTAAATCTAAAATAGAAATCAAATGTTTACGCAACTCCGATATACAGTATGTTATATTATGAGTTGAAAAAGTATGTTACAATAGTATTTGAAAGTGTGGAGATCGACTAAGGGAAACAAGAGGCAATAATTCATAGCCATGCATGATAACATCACACTGCAATGAAGTATAAATCATACAGTTTCGTCAATAATATACATATGGTACATTCATTCTCTATGACCTGTTGATGATTAGCATTTGGCCAGGGGGTTGAATTCATGGCCATTAGATCAACCCGAGCTCATCTAATGGCCTATAGTGTGATCGAGATTCATTTCATTTTACAAAAGATTCTCAAATTAGCTTGGCCATCCCTTAATTACCATGAATGGCCAAATCTAGCCCACGAGGATTTAAGTTGGGTCAAGATCCTATTAGGGGAATCCCATGAGAATGTTGAGGTTTCCAATTAATTGAGGTTCCTTACATTCATGATATGAAAAAGAAATATGATTCACAAAATAAAATTTCTTAACTAATATTTCACTAACATAGAAATCATACTTACAATAATTAGCTAGCTATTATTTATCAGAGGCTTAAACCTTCACTATTTCTTTCGTTTCCCAATCACCGTTATTTTTGGTAGAGGTTCATTTCTGAATTAATTGAAGTTCCTTACATTCATAACTCCAGATTCAAGACTTTAAGCAAATAACAAACACCCAAAATATATCACGGTGCTACCTAACAAATATATTCATAAAATTTTGATAAAAACAATAACTTGCAAAATAATTCATCTTAGACCCACACCAACAAACCATTCAAAAGTGAAGAATTTTATATCCATCTTCGAGGAATAATTCTAAGGGTTCTGAGAGGAAAACATCTAATACAAGAAAAGAATCTGAAAACAAATTTAGTGAATTGAATAGTGATCTATGAACATTCATAACTCCAAATTCAAGACTTTAAGCAAATAACAAACACCCAAAATATATCACCATGCTACCTAACAAATATATTCATAAAATTTTGATAAAAACAATAACTTGCAAAATAATTCATCTTAGACCCACACCAACAAACCATTCAAAAGTGAAGAAGTTTATATCCATCTTCGAGGAAGACTTCTTAGAGTTCTGAGAGGAAAACATCTAATACAAGAAAAGAATATGAAAACATTTATTAAATTGAATAGTGGCCTACCGATGGTATAGGCATGTCAAAGCGCAGGATCAAAGTTCTATCACTTTGATCTTGATTCCATGTTCTTTCAAATTTTTCTAATAGAAGCCACCATTCTGGATGCCCTCTTCCCAAAGTTGACAACCTACAATTTACACTTCTTCAAGACTAGCCAGCTTGTCTAACAATCCTTGTTCAAGTCAGTTGCAGTTTCTTACTCTTAGCGACCAGTTGAAGTTTCTCACTCTGAGCCTGCTTGACCGTATTTGCAAGCATAATGATACTCATTCAGGGATATCTTTCAGGTAGTTGCATTTTTTCACTCTCAAAAACTTCAAATTGGGCATTGCTCCCTCTTCTAAAGCAGGAAAATTTTCAAACTTGTCAAAATATTCTATTATGAGCTTTTCAAGTTTGGAAATAGATGTCGGTTTTCCAAACTAATCTAGAAACTAAATGCACCTTTTTTTGCATGAGAAGATAACTTCTACGAGATTAGGAATCGTCTCTATTCCTCTATAATCTGCACTAGCACTGTTATCGTTGTCTAAGATCAGCACCATGAGGTTTTGAAGCTCAAAGATGCATTTGGGAAAGAAACAATTACGAAGATGGACGATTTCAAGGCGTTGCTTGATGTCCATGTCATTTGGAAGTTGTAGAAGGGAAGAATTATCATGGAAATTAGGAAAATTGTTATTCAGCTCCAAGAAGAGGGTCCTCATCTTTCTCATGCCACCAAAAGTTCCTTCCTCGAGATTAATACCTTGTGATTTTGATTCTGACTCTAATTCTAATTTGTTGAAAATTGTAAGCTTGACGGACTCTGAACAACCATAGCTGACCAGTAGCCGCCCAACCGTCCATCAACCACCCAACAGTCTAACAATAAATGAAATTCACCTCCCAACATAAATTTGAATAGTAAAAATATGTTTGCAAATATGCTATAAATAGATCATTTTATAGCTGCATAAGGCAGACTTATAGATTTCTCTTTTGCTTAATAAAATTCTGAGTAGTCGCTCATATTTGCTCATATTTCTATCTCATTTCATTTTCAGCGCTTGAGTTTTTAGTTTTATTCTTGCAACCTTTCCTACAAATTAGTATTAGAGCAAGGTTGTGGAGAAACTGATTGTGGAAAAGCATAGGCTAGTTGTGGAGGTCCAAACTCTAGTTGTGCAGGAGCATAATCATGGAATGAAAGAATTGATTTTGGAAATGTTGTTTTATGCTGAATGCAATGGTAAAACGTTTAATTTGGTGTGATGAAATTGCTGCAGCAAGGTCATTAGTTTAATTTTAATTTTGTTAAAAGGCACTTGGAATATTAAAAAAATCACAAAGTATTGTGGAAGTGCAAAATTTAATGAGTTTGCATTGGTTTTTCCAAGTTGCATTGACAAAGTATTGTGGAAGTGATATATTTTGCTGCAATTTAATTATGGCGGGTGTGAGTAGTAGTAGTCTCACTCAACCCCAAATTCCACAATTTAATGGGAAAAACTATGAATATTGGAGCATTAAAATTGAAGCAAATATTTATTCACTTCACACAATTTAATGTTACAAGAACACGTGGAATATTCGATAAGCCAAAGGAAAGTATATATTAATGATAGGATGAAAGATTATTACAATGGTTGATAACCCGCCTATTAAATAAGGCTTGGGAATTGTGAATGAAAGGTCATGTCCTTTCATCTTAGGTATAATTAATTATATTTATTATTAATTATTTAATTATTATATTTATTTTATGTTCATTACATTGCCTTCCCCTTAAGGGAATCTTTGTCCTCAAAGATGTATTGCCATTAATGTCCAATTTACTTTAATCTTTTGTCTCGAGGTTCTTTCCTTTTTTGTATTTGCGACATTTGAGGAAATGAGTCGATACGAATTACGGATCCCCTAGGAGAATTGTCGCATCGTACCTATTGTAGTCCATCCCAGATCTATTTTTATCGGAGCGCTGAGATCTTTTTGTGGGACGATTCATCTCAATTGTTGCTTAGTATGTCAATATTTTTGCATGTCCACATAAGTCTTCTATGAATATTCATTTTGACCCTGTCATTGGTCAAAATGACGATTATAATTAGAATGTCTGTAAGGTGTAGGTGTTGTTTTTTCTTCTTTCTTTTGGACTGCGGTGAGGACTGTCTTCACTTCCTTGATTTGATTTTTGGATGCATTTTCCTGGATTTTTTCTTCTTGGTTCTCCAGTACATTGTTATGATTCTAAATATTTTCGATTCTTTCATCTTGCGAATTTTTTTTTTAAATTTCTAACTCCTTCATCTGACTTTGTAGTTCCTGGTTACAATTATTTAGACACTGGTTTACTTCTTGCTTTTCTAGTATTTTTCCTTCGAGGTCTTCACCGGAGTGTTCTCTCTTGCTACCACTTTTCAATTTTTTTATTTTTGTAATCAGTGTTTTGTTATGATTTCTTAATCTGAAAATTTCTTTGGAATGGCTTGATAAAACCTTGTTGACTTTTGTCAATTCTAACTTGTGTGTCTTCTTACTGTCGTTGTACTGCTGTTGGATTTTTTCTTTTTCTTTTTTTAAATATTTTTGAAGTGAATATTTATTCACTTCACACAATTTAATGTTACCAAAACACCTGGAATATTCGATAATCCATAAGGCAAGTATATATTAATGGTAGGATGAAAGATGATTACAATGGTTGATAACCCGCCTATTAAATAAAGCTTGGGAATTGTGAATGAAAGGTCATGTCCTTTCATCTTAGGTATAATTAATTATGTTTATTATTAATTATTTAATTATTATATTTATTTTATGTTCGTTATTATGTTGACTTTTATTTTATATTTGTTAATAATGTAATATTTATTCATTTCACACAATCAATATTACCAGAACACCTGGAATATTCGATAAGCCATTAATAGGAAAAAATATATATTGATAATTGGATGGATAAAAAGATGATAGGATATTACAACATAACTCGCCTTTAATGTGACTTGAGAGTTTCATAATGAAGAGTTACGT
>LPNX010476604.1:17481-45033 GCA_001517045.1 Pseudotsuga menziesii | reverse complement strand
TCGCATCCATATGGTGATTTGTTGTCATTTTTTGACTTTCTGATTTGGTCTTCTAGGTTTTGATTATGAATTTTTAAACATGATATTTCTTTATCCTGATTAGATAACATTTTCTTGTTATCTCGTATGGTTCGTTCTAGCTGTCAATTTTGATTCCGTAAGCAGCGATTATCATCATCTTTCCACTCTTTCAGCCACTTTTGCATCTCAACCTCAGCTTGTAGACTTTTATTAATCGCCTTAAATTGTTCTAACTTGTCCACTATTGTTTGTAGTTGTGCCTTCATTTCCGAATATGCAGTAGCCACTGTTTATGACTATGTTTCTACTTCACTTTTGTCTTCTTTTCTTCTAGAAGGGTAGATACAAAAGCTGTAATAATTCTCTGTCTCTTTTGGAAAAAAAATTCTTCGACTATTTCTTGTTAGGTCAAATAACCCTTTTTTCCAAAAATAATTATTATTTTAATAAAATAATATTATTATTATTTTAAACTTAAGTTATATAAAATATGTAACGAACATAAATAGGATAATAATTAAATAAAATAATAATTGTTAATTATTATAGTAGTAGCTATTAATGTGAAGGGACACAACTCTTCATTATCAAACTCTCAAGCCATATTAAAGGCGAGCTATGTTGTAATATCCTATCATCTTTTTATCCATCCAATTATCAATATATTTTTGTCCTATTAATGGCTTATCGAATATTCCAGGTGTTCTGGTAATATTGATTGTGTGGAGTGAATAAATATTCACTTCATTTAGTATCAAAGCTAGCCCTAATCTCTGGATTTTGTCCAAAATGATCAAGGTTTCCTTGAATTTAGGTCTTTGACCTCACAATGGCTTTTAGCCATCCATATTCAGAGTTTCTCTGGTAAAAATTGGTTTTTGACAAAAAATTGGCCTTTGGCCATTTGAATTTCATTGAAGAAGTATTAATTCCACTCCAAATATGAAGCAAGAACGAGAGGGAAAAATGAAGAATTAAAAAAAAAAAGATATATCAACAAAATAGGGAAAAATGAAGAATAAAAAAATTATCAACAAAGAAATAAAATGCAAAAAGTTAAAAAACAAAGTGAAATAGCCCATGGTTTTAGTTACAATATTTAAATTATAAACGAGTTTTAGAAAATATGCTTTGAGGACAAAGCATCATGAGCCGGAAGGCAATGTAACAAACTTAAATAATAACAACAACAATATATATATATATATATATATATATATATATATATCAATATTAATTATTAATATTAATATATATTGATATTAATAATTAATAATTAATAAATGGTTATTAGTAAACTATTCTTAAATGACGCATCCTTTCATGGATGGTATCCAAAGTGCCTTTACAATTAATATATATATGGCACTCAGCTTGTAATCTTTTATCATCATTCATCTTTAATATTTATATTATATTTTTCAATATGACATTACTTTCCATTGGTTGATTATTCAACTGAGTGATCATTGAGAATAACATGATACATATATTACAAAAATCAAGACTTTGTTTTGTTCACAAGAATTATGGGACTTGGTTTAGAATGGTTTTACAGAGCCACCAGATGAAGCATCATATAATGTTTTATCACAAGCACAAAAGGATCTTCTCGAAGAGAATAAGAAGAAGTATTCCAAGGCGTTTTTTTAATACAACAAGCTACAAGGTCCAAGCATGCATTGGACACTCTACAAAACTCTTATCAAGGTACTAGCAAAGTCAAGTTGGTAAGATTACAAATGCTTATAAGAGACTTTGAAAATTTGCAAATGTCAAATTCTGAGACAATAAATGAATTTTTCACTCATGCACTAAGTATAGTAAATCAGATAAAGTCTCATGGAGATACTTTGGATGATAAAACGGTTGTAGAAAAGATTTTGAGGAGTCTTCCTATCAGATTTTACCCAATTGTTGTAGATATTGAAGAATCTACATATTTGTCTCAAGTTTCTATTAATAACCTTATGGGGTCTTTACAAACCCATGAGTAATTAGACTCAATAGATCAACGGTTCCTATATGAAAAATGCATTGAAATCACAAGTTCAAGCTAGTAGCAAAATAGGAGGAAGAATCACTAATAGAGGTGGAAGAGGATTTGGAAAAGGAAGAATCAACAATCACAATGAAGGTGGTAGATTAGAGAACTGTCATGAAGAAGGAGAAAATTCCAATTTCTTTGCAAGAAGAAGAGGTAGAGGTGGAAGACATTCTCTTGAATTTCACGGCCAAGGACAAAGGTATGACAAATCATATATCCAATGCCACTATCATCAAAAAATTGGTCATTATGCATCTGAATGTAGGAAGAAGCAGTTTGATATGAATAGGTAGAATGCAAATTTCTCAAGAGAAAATCACTCTGAAAATAGTGATTCAATGTTTATTACTTGTAATAGTGCACAAGAAAGCTCAAAAGAAGTATGGGTTTGAGATAGTGGTTGTAGTAACCACATGAGTGGAAACAAGGATATGTTCGCAAACATAGATGAATTTGTATAGTCAGAAGTAAAATTGGGAGATGTTAAAAAAGTAGCTGTCATGGGTAAAGGTAACATAAAATTTGAAACTAAGCAAGGTGAAAAGAAACACATTTCAAATGTGTATTATGTTCCCAATCTCAAACACAATCTAATTAGCATTGGACAACTACTACAAAAGGGATATAAAGTCTATTTTGAAAATGATGCATGTGAGATCTTTGATTCACATAGAACACTAATTGCAAAATTCCAAATGACACAAACAAGATGTTCCCTTTAAGGTTGCAAAACGATTTATCTGTTGCTTTCAAAGTAGTCCTCTCATATCAGTCATGGTTATGGCACTTAAGGTTTGGTCATTTAAGCTTCATTGGTCTAAATTTGTTGCATAGAAAGAACATGGTGGATGTTTTGCCATTGATTGAACAACCAAACAAACTTTGTGAAGGGTGCATTCTTGGTAAGAAACATAGAGAATCATTTCCTGTTGGTAAGTCATATATAGCAAGAGCTCCACTTGAAATTGTGAATTCATATTTGTGTGGGTATATGCAGACAACTTATATTGGGAATAGCTTGTATTTCATAAATTTCATAAATGATTATTCCAGGAAAATTTGAGTATATTTCTTGAAACACAAATAAGAAGATTTTGAAGTGTTTAAGCAGTTTAAAGTCATGCTTGAAAAGCAAAGTGGGCACTACATTAAAATTATAAGGACAGATAGAGGCGAAGAATTTGCATCAAATGATTTCTTGATTTTTTGCAAAACAAATGGGATCAAAAGGTAATTTACAACTAGCTATACACCACGACAAAATGGTATTGTAGAAAGAAAAAAATAGAACAATAATGGAAATGGCAAGATGCGTGATGAAAGCTAAACATCTACCAAATAAATATTGGTCTGAACTTGTAGCCTTTGTAGTATATATTTTGAATCGTTGCCCCACAAAGAGTGTCAAGGATAAAGTACCCCATGAAGCATGGAGTAATAAAAAAGCATAATGTTTCTCATTGAAGAGTCTTTGGGTGTATTGCATATGCACATGTTTCAACTAGAAACAGGTAGAATTTAGATAATAAAGGAGAACGATGTATTTTTGTGGGATATAGTGAGCAATCAAAAGCATACAATTTGTATAATATTATCACAAAAAGGACTATAATCAGTAGAGATGCCAAGTTTCTATCAGATGGAATGAAAATCTACATCAACAACAACAATTTGAAATGAAAGATTTTGATGAAGATCAAGCTCCCAACAATGGCTCCAGTTCACATAGCACAACATCAACACTTCAATCAACTTGAAGATCTCAGTCAACACCTAGATATCACTCAATTAATAACTCAAGGTCAGATGGAACTCCAGTGAAGACAAGAAGTCTCCAAGAAATATATGAGCTAACTCAAGGTAATGATGATGATGGTCAAGATTTCTAATTTTGCATTATTTTCTATTGCTGATCCAATATGTTTTGAAGAAGCAATTAAATATGAAAGTTGGAAAAAGGATATGGATGAAGAAATTGAAGTAATAGAGAAAAATCAAACTTGGAAATTAGTGAATCTTCCAGAAGGAAAATATGCAATAGGTGTAAAATGGATCTATAAAACAAAGTTTGATGCTGATAGAAATGTTGTAAAGCATAAAGCAATGTTAGTTGCAAATTTTTTTTCACAACAACTCGGGATTAATTAAAATGAGACTTTTGCTCCGGTAGCTAGACTAGATACAGTAACAACAATGTTAACAATAGCAGGGAATCATAAATGGAAAGTTTATTAGATGGATGTCAAATCAGCTTTTTTGAATGGGATATTACAAGCAGAAGTATATGTTTAGTAGCCACCAGGTTATCAGATATCGGGTCATGAACTTAAAGTTTACAGATTGAAAAAGGCTTTGTATGGTCTCAAACCAGCTCCAAGAGAATGGTATAACCGCATTGATTCATATTTCCAGAGCCATGGCTTTAGAAAATGAAGTAGTGATCCAACTCTTTACATCAAGGTAAACAATCCAGGTAAGGTCTTAATTGTATGCCTATATGTTGATGATTTGATATTTACTGGAAAAATTTTCAATTGAGTTGTTTAAATCAACAATGAAAAGGGAATTTGAGATGACAAATTTGGGATTAATGAAATATTTCTTGGGCATAGAAGTAAGTCAAACAGATGATGGAATTTTCATTTGTCAAACAAAATATGAAAATGATGTTTTGAAAAGGTTCAAGATGTTGAATTACAAGCTAGAATCTACACCTGTGGCAACATGATTTAAATTGAGCAACGAAGGCAAGGGTACAAAGGTAGATCCGAGTTTGTTCAAAACATTGGTAGGAAGCTTGACGTATATGACAGCAACAAGGTTTGGCATTATGTATGTAGTTAGTTTGATTTCAAGATTCATGGAAACTCCAATGGATTCATATTGGTAGACAAGGAAAAGAATTTTAAGATATATTAGTGGAACAAGATATTATGGCATCTTATATTCAAAATCAAATAATTTCATTCTAGTTGGGTACACTGAAAATAATTTTGCAGGTAACATTGATGATAGAAAAAGCACATCTGGGTATATTTTCCATCTTGGTTCAAGAGAAATCTCACGGGCTTCCCAAAAACAATCTATTGTTACTCTTTCAACTACAAAAGAAGAATATGTAGCGGCAACATCAACAACATGTCAAGCAGTGTGGATAAGAAGAATAATGTCAGATTTGATGCAAGATCAGGGAGCAGCAACAAAAATCTACCCTGACAATATTTCAACAAAAGTACTATAAAAAAATCATGTTTTTCACAAAAGGAGCAAGCAAATTGATACTAGATATCATTTCACCCGAGCACTTATTAACAATGGTGAAATATATCTTGAATTTTGCAATTCTGAATATCAATATGCAGATAACCTCACCAAGCCATTGGAAGAAAAAAAATGAACATCTAAGGAAAGGTCTGGGCATCATTGAGAAGTTAATCTTAAAGGGGAGTGTTGAAAACTGTAAGCTTGATGGCCGCCAAACAACCGTAGCTAACCAACAGTGATCCAACTGTCCTTAAACCACTCAGTCGTCCATCAACCACCCAACAGTCTAACAATAAATGAAATTCACCCTCTAGCAGAAATTTGAATAGTAAAACCATGTTTGCAAATATGCTATAAATAGATCATTTCATAGCTGCATAAGGAAAACTTGTATCTTTCTCTTTTGCTTCATAAAATTCTGAGTAGCAATTCATATTTGCTCATATTTTCTATCTTATTGCATTTTCATCTCTTGAGTTTTTAGTTTTCTTCTTGCATCCTCTTCCTACATAATTGACCATGAGATATGGAAAATTTTAATAATATTTTTTGTTAAACAGACAAGCATTTGAGATCCGTCCATTGCAGGTTGTCTGTGTTTGCTTCTTTTAGTTCACTATCCATTTTCAATATAACGTCTTTTAACGTCTGCAAAGAGAAGAGCTTCGATATGGCGGGAGGAACTCGCTCCAGTTTTCTGTAGCCCTCTAGATTTAGATGCAGCAATAATTTATGCTTACCTACAGTTGAATGCAACCTCTGTATATTAATGCATCGACTCACATCGAGAAACTGGAGGTTTCTAAGACCACTCAAGGATCCTGGAAACTTCTTGATTTTTTTCCGTGATAAATTCAAAAACTTTAGATGACAATAATTTTGCAATGGACTTGGGAAATGACTTGATAGGACTCTAACTAATATCTAGAAGGGTTAGATGTCTCACCTTATTAATAAAGGCTGCAGAGATTGATTTAAGTTGGAAATTATTCCACAAAAATAGAGAGTGGAGCTTTGGGGACTGGATGTTACCCTTGACTGTGGATATATTGGTTTTGATCATAGAGATTCTACATGCGCCCCTGCATTCATCCCCTGGAAATTCTTCTAATTCATTTCCAACCTTAAAAAAACATTTAGTGGCCTTAGATTCGTAATGAGGCAACTCATCTAATAAATCATGCATTTTACAATACATTACACGTCCATCACCACCGACCTTTGAAACTTCAATGACACATCGCTCAATAATAAATTTTAGGTAAGAGCGTACAACATTGTATGTGTATCCTCATCCTTCTTGATGACCATGGACAAATCCCTCAGCAATCCAGGCATGCACTAAATATTCACAATTTATCCGTGTGTTTAGAGGAAAAGCATAGCAGTACAGAAAACATGGCTTTAGATGATCGGGTAAGGCCCCATAACTTACCCTTAAAGTTGTCACAACATGGTCATACATATCTTCTTCGACATTCACACGCTGCAAGCCAGACATAACTCGGTCGTTTATGTGCTCTTTGACTTCCAGACGCTCCAAAGTCGATTTCCATTCATTACAAATATTCTTGACGTTTGCAATATAAGCTCCTATTGTTTTGACAGCTCCTAGAGGGTGCCAACACTAGGTCGTTTCAATATTTTTGAATGAGTCGTGAGGACTTGTGGAACTAAAGGGCTCATATTTTGTTGTCGTCAACACTCAACCCATCGATTAGATCTAGCCATTCTAATCGTACACACTTCACACTCTCCTTCTCATCTAGCATGCTCGACGTAAGGTCGTGAGTTATAAATGTACCTTCATACCTTAAAAAGAATGGTTTATTGATATGTGCCTTATTTTATGAATTAAATTCTTTTTAACTTTGTCAAGAGCACAACATAATGAAAATCATTTTCAACAAAACAATTTTATACCTAACAAAAGTTCGCTCACACACATACTAACAAAATATAAATATTTGAAATTGTATTAAAAATTCATTTGGATAAAAGGATATGTATAAAAGTATGAGATAAGATACATGATTTACATTTATATTAGCACGGCTTTATATAAGCCTTATCGTGGCTTTCCAAATGAAATGATACATCTCTTTATTTTTTCTAATTAATTAATTAATCATTTTTAATCATTAATATATATTAATATTTATATTTAATATTTGTATATGTATATATTTATGTTATATCTTTTATATAATATTGCCTCTCTCTTAGAAAGGGTTTGTCCTCAAATCCTTATAATGTTGTTGCTTTGTTTCTTGTTATGTGGTAGCTGACGAAACATGTCATTACAAATTTTTAACTGTATAGCATAACATTTGATATGTTAACGGATCAATCCATCCCAAATTGATTAGTTGCTGATTGTTGGAATTCCTTACTGATTTGACGCCAGGAGCTTTGATCACATTAGTACCATTATCTTTTGAAATTTCTCCCTTTTTAGGATATCAGTTTTTATGACTAGGGTGTCGATAGAGAATTTTCACAATGTCATTTTCTTTTATGAGAGTTGTCTTTTGAGCATTGAGCTAAGCTCGAAGTTGTATTTTCATCCCTTGAGGTTTTAATGTTCATTATGTATCTTTTCCAACTTTTTTTCTAAGTGCATGTTGCCACTTTGAAACTTCTTAATCAATTCTACTTGTGACTTTCTGTCATCTTCATAATTCTTAAAATCTTCCTTAAGATCTTCGTTATGATTTCTGATACAATTATTTTCTTTTTGCTTGTCTAGAATTTTTCCTTCAATGTCTGTTGTAGAGTGTTCTTCATTTTTACTATTTTCCATTTTCTTAATTTCCATTACTAATGTCTTACTATGGTTCTTTAATCTAAAAATGTCTTCATAATTTTGGATAATGTTTTATTCATATTTGGAATCTCCAACTTGTGTGCCTTTTTAGAGTCGTCATTTTGTTGTTAAAGAATTTTTATCTGTTGTCGACACTGGTCGACTTTTGATTCTTGATCTCTTAATTTCTTTCGTATCTGTGTCAATTCTCCATCCTTGTCGTTAACGATTTTGTTCAAGTGTAGTATTTCTTCTTTATACTCGTTTAATTGTTTCTTTATATCATGATTTTTTAATCTCTGATTGGAATCATTTTCGTCTTTTAATTCCTTATATTTCGCATACAAATTTTTTATATCATTTTTTTGTCAGAAATTTCTTGTTCTTTGAACTCCTTTTGAATCTCATGTATTTCAATCCTTATTTCCAATTTGTTACTCATGCTTCGCAATTCATCATTGACACTTTGATAACACCTTAATTTGGCTTCCATGGTCTTCGACTTCTTTGAAGATTCTTCCTTTGATTTTGACATTTTCAGCAATAANTATTTAAGTTGTTTGTTGTTTGTTGTTGGAAAATAAACCATATATAGTTTTTTTAAGAAATCATGTGTAGTTTCTATATTTTATTTTCTTTTTGCTTCTAAAGTTCTTTGTTTTTACTTTGTTTATTCATTTTTTTTAAACTTACTTTCTTTCTTTTGAGTACGGTCAAAGACCTAATTTAAGGAATCCTTGACAATTTTGGTCATAAGCCAGAATCAGAATGACTATGATACCAAATGAGCTGAACAAAAATTCGCCCCCACACATACTACCAAAATATTTAGAATAGTATATAAAAATCCATTTGGATAAGAGTCTTCATGCATGAGCTCGGTCCTTAGAGCTCACCAATCAAAAGGAATCCTATGCCTCAACGCCTCAGGGCTTAGCTTTGTCCACTACAAAGAAAAATGTCATTTTAGCCTCATATTAGCATCATTATTTGTGAAAGATTAAAAAAAATCTTAATTTTCAAATAGTGGTACAAATGTGGAGACAATGTGGGGATATAAAAGTGGTGTTAAGATTTATGATGTAAAAGTGGAGTTTCTAACAAGTGTTGATTTTGGTGTTAAATGAATAAGTGGCATTCATGGTGTATAGTAAAAATCAACAAAACCAATCCTAAGTGGATTTATAGTGGATTCATGTTTTGTAGTACAAAAAACCAAATTAAAAATCATATATTGTTTACATTCAAATATTTAATACATGTATATATGGTGTAAAACATGACAAAATAACAAATAATGCAAAAACAAAAACAAAACAAAAATCACATATTTGTGTCATTGTATATTTTTTTAATTATTATTATCATTATTATTACACACGTGTAAATCATGTAAAAAACCATAAAATAATAAAAAGTGTAAAAAAAAACACAACCTTGCTATATTTAGCAAGATTGTGCTTAATGTCAATGCCACTTGTGATCCATAAAAAATAATAGAAAAATAATTATATCAACAATTTTTTATTAGAAATTTCATTTTTAATTAAAAAACCCAAAATTAATTACTAGAACATTTATTTATATCAATTATTTAAAATATATTCATCATGTTGACATAATAATATTAATATTAATACCATAACAACATTGTACATAAAACAAGCCATTTTAATTTTTTTAACATTATTTCATAATCAAAATTAATCAATTTGCTTTATTAGAAATAGTAAGAAAAAATCATAATATTTTTAAAATCCGTTTATAAATAAATAATGGGAAAACACACTTACTAAGAATGTATTAATAGTTTAGTCAATGATAAACTACCGATAATCTTTTCTTGAAATTTTATTTTATTTTTAAATATAAAAATATATATAACAATAATTTATGTTCCATGATTTAAAAATTGATCAAGTAAATTAAGTGCATAATAAAATTGTAAGAATGAATACCGCAGGAACTTAAAACTTAGACCTCTTCTTTTCATAGTTGGCTTCAACATTTGATCCTTGGTCACTGTGAGGAAACAAGTGTGGTTTTTTTTTTTTTTTCTCATACCAAACCTGCAATCAGTAAAGCACAAAGTTAAAAGAATATTGAAAATTATAATTGACTTAAAAATACATAAGAAATATTGAAACTTAAACAAAAGATTTAACTAAAAAATCACATACAAGAATTGAATACATTTTCTTGATATGATACATAACAAAATTTGAGTAATGCATAGCAATATAATTAAAAAACTAATAAAAACTATGCATTTATGTAACCATTTACTTCTGGTTATGCAGATGATTAATTCTTAATTCAACATAATCAAAACCTTCATTCTCTTCCATTTGGAACACAGAATGTGATTCACAATAAAAATAAATAAAAAATTAACCATTAACTCAGTAACCAATCTCTTCCATCTGGAACACAGAATTTCATTCACCATAAAATAAAATTAACCATTAACTCAGCAATAAATAGATTTGCATTAATATTTCAGGAATGCAGACCAAAAAATCTACATATATGTTCTTCACATAGAGGGAAAATGTTTATTTTTTTATTTTTTTCAAGTTTTCATTTATATATTAATAATTTTAGTGATAATATAATTTTTTAGATGGAGGGAAAATGAGTTTTTTGGCAAATTCTTTTAGTGTCCAATTATATATCAACAATTTTAGTGGCCAAGTTAATTTTTCTATTTTTCCATGGAGAGAAAATGAAATTTCAATCTATGCATTTATTGAAGTTTCTAAAACATTAATTAAACATTTTAGAAGAATAAACAAAAATCCCAAAAATCTATTATTACAATTTAAAAAACAAAAATCATTAGATAATTTAATGGTATACACATTAACACTCTTTTATGTACAACAAGAATAAGGGATGACAAATGTCTTCAAGAATAGCTCTTCCTCATTGATTTGGACACTTAAACAATATATTGAATATAGAAATAACCATCCTCTTATAATTTAATATATATATTTAAGGTCAATTTAAAAACATATAAAGAACAAAAAATTGTTTAATTGGAAAGAGTTTTTAGAGAATTGAAATAAAATTGATCATGATAGTTTTTAGTTCCCAAAAAAGGAAAGGTGGGATCTCAAAGTGGGATCTCAAAGATAGTTCTAACATTTTTCATTTTATTTTGAAAATTAATTAAGTAATTCTAATTATAACATCTTAGCTATGGATGTCCCATACTTAATAAGGGATTTAAGGCGTAACACTATCAAATTTTTGTAATATAAAAAATGGTTGTACCTTAGATGATTTGATCACCCTAAGCATTGATAGATTTAGAGTAAAAATGTATTTACTTCTTTTTAGCTTGGGATTTATTGAGCACCTAGTGAGATAAAAACAAAACTAAAGTACAATTGTATCAATGATTAAAATATCAAGATTAGAAGGGATCTAGATGCTAATTTATTTTATTTCTATATAGTACTTATTATTTTATTACTAGGAAATGGAACTTCAAATAAAATATAAATGCGCATACATGTTGGATGTGTTGCACATATGGTACTCGTTTATTGATCATGATATGTACACTACCACATTTTGTTACAAAATCGGCTTTGTGTACTCGAGTACCTTGAATATATATTTACATATCCATGCCTCAAAGATATGAATCTATATCAACATGTCCATGCCTCAAATATGCGGCCAAAGGCATGGTCTTCCTCCCTAGAAAGCCGTTCCCAAGGCCCTAGGATAGGTACACAAATTGCTCAAAAGCACCTATGGCACAAGTACCTTCTATTGTAGGCCATCTATACCCTAAGGATCACATGTGTTGTTGGTGGAGGCCTTCTTAGCCTTGCATGACTGGAATATTCCTTCAAGGCTTAAGGTTTAGGTCTCCTATTTGACCATGTCGAAATACCCAAGACCATAAGAGCTAGGTATATATCACAATCAATACCAATGTGAAGTCATGTGTGGTGCATTGAGGAAATGTTCATGGATGTTGATGCCTCAAATGGTTTCTTTTGGTCCAAAGGCATGGTCTTCTTCCCTAAAATGTAATTCCCAAGGCATTATGACACCAACACAATTCTAAAAACCACCTAATGGAATTGACATTCTCAATCATAGGCCAATGTTACCCTCAAAATTCCTAGTGTGGTTGGTGGAGTCAACCTACTGAACCCTAGATGGCTAGAAGATTCTTTTAGATCCCAAGGTCCAGGTCTCCTCCACTAACCATGTATAAGTCCCTAAGGCCACATGACATAGATACATAGTGCCATAGATACTGATGCCAAGTCATGCATTGTGCTTCAAGGAAATGTTCATGGCTTTGGATGCCGTAAAGTTTTCTTTAGAGCCAAAGGTGTGGATATCTTCTTTGGAACATTGTTCCCAATGCCCTAAGATACCTACATACTTCTCAAAAGAATCTAATGTAACCGACATCCTTAATCATAGGCCAATGATACACTAAATACACCATGTGTGGTTAGTGAAGGAAAAATACTTATCCCTAGATGTCTAGAAGATTCCTTTAGGTCCTAAGGTTCATGTGCCCTCCTTTTACCATGTCCAATTCCTCAAGCTTAATAAACATAGATGCATAGTGTTGTGGATACCCCTACAAATTCATGCATGGTTCCTTGAGGCATTGTTCATGGGTATGAATGCACCAACAATTTATTTATAGAAAAACACATGGTATTATTCCCTAGAAGATCATTCCCAAGGCCCTAAGACACTTATATACTACTCAACCCTAGCTAATGGCACTGACATCCTTAATCATAATCCAATGATATCCTTAGGAGGCCATGTGTAGTTTGTGGAGGTAACCTTTTTAGTCCAAGATGGAAAGAAGAATCCTTTAGGTCATGAGGTTTAGGTATCATTACTTGACCATGCCCAACACCCCAAAGTCTTCAGGCTTGGATACATAGTGCCATGGATACCATTTGAAGTCATGTGTGGTGATTTGTGGCATTATTATTGGGTTTGGATACCCAAATAGTTTCTTTAGGGATAACGGTGTGGTCTTATTCCACTAAGCATTATTCCCAAGGAACAGAGACACACACATATTGCTCAAAATCACCTAATAGCACTAACATCTTCAATAATATGCTAATGGTACCCTTAAGAGGCCATCTGTGGTTGGTGGAGGCAACCTTCTTAGCCACATATATCTAAAAGCTTCCTTTAGGTCCCTAGTTTTAGGTCTCCTTGATTTCCCATGTTGAAGGGGCCAAGGCCACAATACTTAGACACATAGTTCCTTGAATACCCTTGCAAATTCATTCATGTCACTTCCTTGCATTGTTCATTGATCTAGATGCTAAATGAATCCTTTCGTCATAAATACATGTCCCTCTTCACTAAAAAAGCATTCACAAGGTCCTAAAACACATACACACTGCTCAAAATCACCTAATCGAACCAACATCCTCAATTATAGGTCAATGAATAACCTCAGAAGGCCATGTGTTGTTGTTAGAGGTAACCTTCTTAGATTTGGATAGCTAAAATATTCCTTTAGGGTCTAATCTTTAGGTCTCCTCCCATGACCATGTCGTTGACCCCAAGTCCCTAACACTTGGATACATAATGCCATGGTTACCCCTGCAAAGTGATGTGTGATGCTTTGAGGCATTTTTTTATGGATATGGATTCCTCAATGGTTTCATTAGCGCCAAAGGCATGGTACTTTTCCCTAGAATGTGATTCCCAAGGCCTTAAGACATGTACACCTTTGTCAAACCACCTAATAGCACCGACATACTATGTCATAGGCCAACTATACCCACACAAGGCCATTGTGGTTGATGTAGGAATCCTTCTTAGCTTTAAAGTGATAAGAAAGTTTATTAGGGCCCAAGGCCAAGGTTTATTCCATTTATTGTGTCAAAGTCACCAAGGACCTAGGACCTAGATAAAGAGAACCATGGATATCATTGCAAAGTTATGAATGGTTATTTGAGAAATCGTTCATGGCTCTAGATGCATCAATTGTTTCTTTATGGACAAAGACCTATTATTCCTTCCTAGATCATCATTCAAGGTGACGAGGCACATGCATATTACTCAAAACCACCTAATGGCACCAATATATCTCAAAGTCCATCCATGGTGCTCAAAGGCACTATTCATGGATATGGATGCAATAATGGTTTCTTTAGGGTGATAGACATGATCTTCATCCATAGAACATTATTTTCAAGGTGTTGAGACACATAAATAGTACTCAAAACCACCAAATGGCTTAACATTATCAATTATACACCAATGATACCCTCGGGAGGCCATGTGTGGTTGTTTGAGGTTACTATCTCATCCATATATGGATAAAATAATCCTTTAGGGCTTGTGGTTCAGGTCTCCTCCCTTGACCATGTCCATGGCCCCATGTCCCCAAGAACTAGATACATAGCAACATGGATACTCCTGTGAAGTCATGCGTCGTGCTTGGAGGATTTTTTCATGGCTATAAATGATTCAATGGTTTCTTTAGAGCCAAAGGCATGCTATTCTTCCATATAATGTCATTCTCAAGGCCCCGAGACATGTACATACTACTCAAAACCACCTAAATTATGGCACTAAAATCCTCAATCATAGGACAATGATACCCCTAGGATGTCATATGTGGTTGGTGGAGGAAACCTTCTTGGATCTTGATTACTAGAATCTTACTCTAGGGACCAAGGTCCATGTATTCTCCACTAACCATGTTGGAGACCCTAAGGCTCTAGGAGCTTGATACATAGTTTCATTAATACCCCTATGAAGTCATGCGTGGTTCTTTGAGGAATTTTTTATGGCTTTGTATGCCTCAATGATTTCCTTACATTCAAAGGCATGGTATTGTTCCCTAGAACATCATTCCCAAATCCGTGAGACATTATACACATATTCTCAAAACCATCCAATGGAACCAACATCGCCAATCATAGGCTAATGATACTCTCATTTGTCCATGTGTCTTTGGTGGAGGAAACTTTTTAGCCTTGGATACCAAGAAGATTCCTTTAGGTACCAAGATCTACGTCTCTTGTATTGACCATGTCCAAGTTCCTAAGGCCATAAGACCTACATATATAACACCATGGATGCCCCTATGAATTCATTTATGGTGCTTCAAGGCATTGTTCATGGATATGTATGCCTAAATGTATTATTTAGGGCCGAAGACAAGGTACTCTTCCCTAGAATGTTGTTCCAAATTCCCTAGGAAACCTACATAAGGCTCTTTCTTTTTTCCCATGACTCCGATTGAGGCCTCGAGATCCATATGAAAAATCCCTTAATTGTGCTTGTATCCAACTTTAATCATAATGATCCACTATAAAGGGTGTATTTTAGAGTTAATCATCTTGATCAGTGTCCATTCCTCAATAATATTATGTTGGGGTATAATTCTCTCAATTTCTTCTCCAACCATGGTCCAACACCCATCCTTAGTGCACAAAACTACATATTGTCACCCATATCTCACTTTAAGGATAATGATCTCCTACATATTGCATGATATCTTATGTGACAATTTGAGACAATTCTCTTATCTTGAGATGTTATCACCTTCATTTAGGACCCAAGTCCTTTGATTCCTCCCATGGCTATGTCCAAGGTTCTAAGACCCATACCTAGTGTCAATTATATAAACACTCAAATTCCAAGGGTAATGTTGGTTGTTCATGGATTTGTTTCAAAGTTTCCCTTAGGGTCGAAGGCCCAAGTTTCCTCCCATGACATTATAAAAAAACTGATACATATATATAGTAGGAAAAACTTCATAATGTCATTGATGTCCTCAGTTAGAGGTAAATAATAGCCCTAACATGTCATGTGTAGTCGTTCAAGGTGTTTCTTTTGGCCTTGGAGGCCCAAAATATTTTATTGGGGGATAAGGCTCGGGTTTCTGAACTCAAACATGTTAAGGGCCTTGAAACCCATATATATTTTTTAAAACCAGTTAGTGGCATTGACACCCCCAATATTAATCCAAGGCTGCCCTTAAGAGGTCTTATGTGGTGTTTCAAGGTATACTTGTTAATCTAATATTCCTAGAGGTTTTCTCTGATGTCCAAGGCATGTGTTTCCTCTTGTGGTCATGTCTATTGCATGAAGACATATACCTAATTTTATTTCATGTGATTCTCCCCTATATCCCCATTATAAGGCCATGGGTCCTCTCAAAAAGTCATGTATATTGCCTCGACACGCAATTACTATCCCAACATGCATAGAATATTTGTTTATCCCAAGACCTAAGTTTCTTGTCTTAACAAGGTCATAGACAAATAGACATATCAGTACTAATCAAAACCTTATAATGACATTAATTCCCACACTTAGAGGTTAAGAATACACTTAGGAAGAAATGTGTGTTGAGCATATGTCTTGGACCTAAATTCCTAAAACCTTTTTTTAAAGCTTAAGGTACAGGTTTCCCCCCTCAATCATGTCCCGGGATTTGAGACCCATGCCTTGTGATTAAAACCTAGTAAATGATACTAATATCCATCAAGAAATTTAATAAGATCAATAAAAATATACTTAGTCAAATAAGCAAATTTCAATTAAAATCACTTTTATTACTATTTTATAATATTAATAAATAAAAATAGTTTTCTTTAAGTAATCTCCAATATTAAGAATCCTAGGTATTTATTTGCTTAAATAATATTAAAAATGAATAATTTAATTGATCTATTTCAAAATAAATATTTGTGAACCTATTGTGCTTGTGGTGCAAAACCTCATAAATGAATTATGCAATTTTTTTTGCTTAAATAGTGTAAGATAAATAATTGAATTTGTTGTAAGTGTGTGTCAAGATTTTGAGCATTTATTTGAATGAAAAAAAAATTGAATTTTTATTTAGAATTAGAATTTAATTTATAAAGTTGTTGTGTTTATGTAGAAAATATTCATAATTAAATCATATTTTTTCATGTCCATGTGACAGTTAAGCACCTAGCACCAATATGGCATATCTCTAGCCTTAGAATTTCATTACTCACCTATGTTTCTTCTCTTAACCATGTTTACAGATACTAGACCTATACCTAGTGATTAAACCTTATAATCATGACAATGCCCACAAGTAGAGGCTAGGAAGACTTTTAGGAAGACTTGTGATTACTTTTGAGGTGTCTTTCTTGGTCCTAGATTAGTAAAAGCTTATTATATGGCCCACGATAATGTTTTATATTATTGACCATGTCCATGAATCTAATTCCCATGCCTTGTGCTGAAAACCTAATAACTATACTAATATACATTAAGAAATATAATAAGATAGATAAAAGTATTATTATAATAATAAATTAAAAATAGTTGTTTTTAGTTATTTGAAATAATTAAGAATCCAAGGTTTCTATTTGTTTAAATAGTTTATTCATAATGAATAATTAAATTGAATTATTTATAAAATAATTATTTGTAAACATTTTTTAAAGGGAAACTTGACCGGAAACCCACCAATGCTTCCCCATGATTCATGGATGGTAAGAGTGGTAAACTGTCGGCCTAAGTTCAACTTGTGGTGCAAAGCCTCGTAATTAAATCATGTGAACTTATTTCCTAAATAGTAGAAAAACAAATAATTGAATTTCTTGTAATTGTGGTGCAATGATTTATTTGTTTAAATATTCTAAAAATAAATAATTTATTTGTTATAATTTCTATGCAAAAACTCATGAGTTAATGTTGATGATTTATTTGAGTAAATAAAGCAAAAAAGAAATAATTGTCCATTGAGTTATTTACAAATTAATTATTTGTCAGGTTGTTGTGTTTATGGTGCAAATTCTCTTACTTCAATCCTACTTGTACATGTCCATGTGGCAAATAAGATCTTAGAACCACTTTATGGTACTTTCCAACAAGGCATTTCTCATAAGTACATAGATGAGGAAATACTCAATTTATAATAACATTAATAAACATTAACACCACAAAATATAAGTGGTGCTAATACCACCATATTAACACCACAAAATGTAAGTGGTGTTAATGCCAACACCTTAACACCACAATCTTACGATTGGTGCTAATACCACCACCTTGACACCACAAAATATAATTGGTGCTAACTTATGGTGCTAAAAGATGGATTTTCTTGTTGTGGTCAACCTTATCTGCACCCCCATCTCAACAAGAAGCTGGTCAACAATGAACTTCCGAGACACTGCCATCCAAACAAGATGGTCAAAACGTTCTTGCACCCTTTGGTTGTTGAACACATTTTGAAGCAAAAGTGTTTTTCCCATGCCTCCTATGCCCACAATGGCAATGAGTGAAAAACCATCATGTAATATCCACTTCGTAATCTCTTCAATGTTCTTTTCCATCCCCACATAAATAGATTGTTTAAGAAGAGCACTTGATTTTTTCTTCGTGTGCTCCAAATATGCATTGAATTCCTCGACTCTGGGATTCATGGCATCGAAGGTTGTAACATAGTTGAGGTATTTCTCACTCTCTTGTATCTTGGTCAATCTATCCTTTAACATATTAATCTTAGAGCCCATCTGATGGTGAGAAATAGGGTTCCTAAATTTTCGACCATTGCAATCCTCCCTTATATCCACAACATCGTCTAGAAATTCCTGAAGCTTGTGCAGCCAACTGGTAAGTGATTTTGAATCAGACTGCTTTCTCTTTTCTGTAGCATCGTCCAAAATGATTTTAATATTAGTAAGCTCATCACACATCCATTGAAAATCATGTTTGAAACCGGTAACTAGAGATAGCTCTTGCATTAGTTTTGAGTAAGAATGGAAATCAACTTATTTGTCAATGGCCGAACAAAATATTCTACCATGCTTTATCTCCTTTGTTGCTCCTATCCTCTCTGAATTTTTTCTACCACACCCTATCTCAGACTCTCTTACTCTCGAGTATAGTATATAAGTAATAATAGGGGCAATGTGACATCATATGTGCACGGATTTCGAAGAATTATATATATAAATAGATAGATAGATAGATAGATAGATAGATAATCATGATGTGAGGGATCCCTAATTGAAGTCTTTTCCACGTTAACTACGTATATCTGTAGATATGAACCACCTCTCGATTAAGCAATGGGAAAATATGATAGAATAGGCAAATATGATAGGAATGAGTAGAGTAAATTAATCTCGGAGTGGATGGAGGTTATAAATTAAACTTGAATTTGGTCCAAGTTAAATAATATTGAAGTAAAGGTATTTGGTTATAAATTTACTAAGGAAGGTTAAGAACCAGTAAAGTAAATTAATTAAGTAAGGAATCTAGTAAAGGAATGAGAGAGTAAATTAATCTCGGAGTAAAGGGATTTTGTTATAAATTTAATAAGAATTTACCTAAAATAATTAGGTTTGAAAATAATTAATTAATTTATATAATCATATAATGAAAGACAAAGTAGGCTTGACAGTTTCCCATCATTAATAAAGCATCTAACGTACTGAATCTTCTGCTCAAGATTAAATTCTAAATTATAATTTAAATTAATCATTTTAAAAGGGTTCACACATATTTTAAAGTTATTAAATATTTAATTGAGGAAAACTAATGCATTGTATCGTATTGGTACAGGTTGTTCAAATATTTAAAACATATGATGCGAAGAACCTAGTGTAACACCCATGTTTGACCCCGTTGCATTAATGTATATGATGTAAATATTTTATGGGATCATGACAAGGAGATCAAGGCCAATGCCCTGTCATTGATTAATGTTTGGAATATAGGCGATCATGGTTGATGCCTATGGTTTTTGTGCTAAGTCAAGCACGTTTGTAAACATCATGTAAATAGAAAATTAATGAAAAACCCATAGACAGCTATGTCAATGCAACGAATAATGATATTGGGGCATGATTTTCCTAAGGATAAATGGGTGGCATTGTTAACCTTGAACCTGTTTGGGAAAAATCCATGTGTCATGGGGAGAACCCATCAAAACTGTCAACTTCCCTCTTTCTTGTCTTTTCTTCCCAACCATTTATTTTTGCTAGAATGTGGTTAAGGTAGTTATTACATGGGAGAAGGGAAGAGTATGGGAAATTCAAATTGGGCAGAGCACCCAGTTTTGAATGTCGTGTTTTGCTTGCATGGACAAGAAAACACCAGAGCCCAATGCTAGTTTGACTCACACGTTCACATTTTGGTTTTACTCTCACGTTGTGGGGAGCCACGAGACGTTGGGGGAAGCTCATTCATTCACCATCTCCATCCTCCATTCGAGAGAAAGATCTACGGTAACAGAGCTCTTCATATGTGTATCCTTCGCATTTTGTGAGTGTTTTTCCCTTGGAAAGACAGTGATTGTTGTGTTGTAGCATTGTCTTAAACTACAGAGTGTACAAGACCCTGTTACTCATGTCCCAAAGTAAGCCTATGTTGTGGAGTCTCCCTGTGGTTGTTGTGTTGTGCACCCTCGTTCAGGTTTGAACTATGTACAAGACTTAGGAATGAGAGAGACGTAGAATGTGCTTCATAAACCTAGTGTGGAACCTCACAATAAGATAAGAGTGGATGGTGAACCTACTTATATGCACATCTTGAAGAGCACTGGAAGGAAAGGTGTAGCCTAAGGGACTGTGGAGCAGAGAAGGGGGAACTTCATTGTGTTGGGTGTGTAGGCAGTGGGGAATCCAGGCCAGATAGGTCTTGTGAAGGTGTTCTTAGATCTGTAGATGAGCTCACTAGCTTAGCAGTTCTTCCGGCCCATTGCCTTAGAATCCTGATAAACCCAACTAGAGAGATGACTTGGCTGGTAGCATGATAAACCCATTTGTTGGCTTGGTTGTGTATTTTTTCATTTGACCTTGTGAGTAACCTTTGTCTATACAGTCTGATAAGCCCAACTATTAATGTTGGCTTGGCTAGGTATCTTGATAAACCCAGCAGTGTGATGGCTTGACTGTGCACAGTCTGATAAACCCATCAGCTGGATTGACTGGTCCTTAAGGTGAATGTTGGCTTGACTGTGAACAGTCTGTGAAACCCAACTGTGATATGGTTTAGCTGAGAGGCTTGTGAAACCAATCTATTGGTGTGTTTTCCCTTACGCCCTGATAAACCAAACTGTGTTGGCTTGGTTGAGTTTTATTGCACTCTTGGCTATGTACGAGTCTGCTAGTGTTCCCTTATTCCTTGAGGAAATCATGCCCAGCTCGGGGGTGGCAGTGTCGTTGAGAGATTGATGAGTGCAGTGGACTATGGTTGGGTGGAATGTTGCAGTGACATAGATGGTTGTGGGACAAGTTCATCTCAAGATAAGTGTTCTTTTTTATGTTAATCTCCGAAACTCTATTTTGGCATTGTATTTGCTTGATGGAATGTGATGAATATGTTGGTTGTGATGATTTGATGAGTTGTTCCTTTGACTAACTAGGATTATAGCCATCTATGTACGTTTCCTTCAATGCATTGTTAAACTAAGTTGCAGGGTTGGAATGTCGAATTGATGTTGGCCTAGATGGCCAAGTCTGTTCAAAGACTTCGATCAGCAGATCGAATTTTTGAGCATAAATATTCTTCCGCAAATTTCCTTTCTACGGGTGGGATGCAGGATGCAAAAGGAATTCTTTGGCAAATTTGGACCTCTGCAAATTTCCTTTCCATAACTTGTGAGATGCGGGATTTCTTTTTGAGAATTACGGCTTTCCGTAGTTTTCGTTCCACAACGGTCATTTCCGATGCGGGATGCGGGATCGTAACGTCGCGATTTCCCTAATTTCCAATACAACAATTAAATTTTTTGTGTCGTCGATCTTGCGAGATGATTCTCCGTCGTTGATCTATTCCGATGCGAGTTGCGAGAAGTAAGATTGCAATTTTCGTAACTGTTCAATTCCGCAACTCAGGCTTTCCGCATCGTTGAGTTTTTGCGAGTGAATTATGAGCTGTTGATTTGATTTTAGGCATGGAATCGTTCATTCATTTTGATTTACAATCAAGTAAAAACACCATAAGTTTCATTTCCATTACCCTGAGTACAAACAAACCCTAAAAAGAACGCTTTTAAATTAAAATTAACTAGTAACATTTTCTTTCTAGGGACAACACCAAATAGCTTAGGATAGGGTTTTGGAGGGTGATCTACAACTATCCAAGACCATTAAAACTAAGACATATTGACTTGTCTCTTAGGAAACCGAATTTTACAAGAAGGTAAACTAGAAAGCTCCTCGAACATGGGAGTCAAGCACGAGGTCGTGTGAGGATTGAGTTGCGGAGATACCCCTATAATACTTAGTTCAAGCATACATCAGGATTATTATCTGTTTGATGATTCATTCAATACCACCCTTTGGCCCCGTGCGGTGCCGGTACTGCTTCGATTTCAGGATTTGCTACCCTGCCCATGCACATCAATTGGAACTACGACTCTTCTGTCGAAACTTTCTTGTAGATTTGGTAACGTTAGTATGTCAACCTAGGAATCTTACACAGTTGATGGTGGAAGGATATTTCCATTGTACCTGGGACCGACGTGGGAGTAAACCTCGTGTAACAATTTGGGAGGGTGATTAATGATTCAAATGCTTGCAGCCAAAGAACTTGTATCCAGACCCTGGGTAACTATTATTCAATTCTTCACTGGTCTATTCTGGGCCCTCAACATCCTAGACGTTCCTTTGGAAGGTACATCTTAACCTGCCTAGTTGTGATACTTAGGAAATTTTTTAGTGGTATGTTATTTGGCTTGCTTGTGATCTTGTTTGACCTTTAAGTGTGTGTAAATAAAGTATTAAGTTATGGAGGATCAACCTCCTCGTAGGCCGAGAAGCTTGCGAATCCTTCCCCAAGTTATAATAATGGATCCTCCACCGCCACCTCAAAGGCAGAGAGTGAACACAAGTGTTTCTTTTGAATCGACTGGTGGTAGTGAAAGTTTAGGGGAACCTGAACTAAGATACTTTCATTTTGATATTTTACCAGTATAAATTGAAGACTTGCAAGCTAAAGAGTTTACAAGGAATTATAATTCACCCCTTACTAATCCAAGAGTTCTAGTACTTGTACAACTTCGCCCATTCAGTACACCTGGGATTGGTGCTCCTTTGAGTTTTGTCATGTCAAATGAAAGAGAAGGTTCGGGACATATTAATACACCCACTTCAACCATGGTAGCTAGTGTCCCCTTATGTTGTGCTATTTACATATTAACAAAGTAAGAAAGAATTTAATTCATAAAATAAGGTACATATCAATAAACCATTCATTTTAAGGTATAAAAGTACATTTATAAATCACGACCTTATGTTGAGAATGCTAGATGGAAAGGAGAGTGTGAAGTGTGAAGTGTGAAGTGTGTACGATTAGAATGGCTAGATCTAATCGATGGGTTTAGCTTTGACGACAACAAAATATGAGCCCTTTAGTTCCACATTTCGTTGCGACTCATTCAAAAATATTGAAATGATCTAGTGTTGGTAGCCTCTAACTAAGTTAGAGGATGATGTAATTTCTTTGTTTCATTCTTTCACCAAATGCATGGCAAGGGATACAGAGAACTTATTGAGGTAATAAGGTAACCATTTTTAATAACTAATCATTGACGGGTGTGTGCAAGAAGTTGAGGGTCTCTTTTGGCGCGTTAGATGCAATACAAAATTGAAAAAACAGACATCCATCAACTTGCATGGATATTTTGAGACACTTACACAATGAATCTTGCGATGAGTTAAAAACAAGAAATGTAGGAAATTGAATGAACTTTCCAAATATATAATTTTTTTCTATTGAAAATGTTGTTAACTATATAAAGTTAGATTTTTTTTAACGGGAACTTTTTATTTTTGGGACAAATTATAAGGTATATGTTTTTGTGGGTGCAGCGTCTGAGTGTCTAAATGATGGAATAAACTTACGAAAACCGGTATACATATAGAGAACATATAGGACTAGTGCACGAATATTTTTCCAATAATAAAAATAATATTTTTAAATTTGTTTTTAATTATCTAAGAGATCAAACCTCGAAAATGGTGCGTCAATTGTGGGTGCAGCGTTTGAATGTCTTAATGCAATTATTTGGAAGTGGGTTTTTTATAGCATGTAGAGGTTGGTGTTCTTTAGTGCACCATAAAAAAAAATTAAATGGTTGAGAAACGAAAGAGATATGGACAAAACACTAACACTGTGTTTCTTGAGTTGAGGAGTGATGACAGAAGATAAATAAGAAAAAGTTATGTATTCTTGTTAAAATTTACATATTTAGAATCTGCAAAAAAAACCATATCTGTTTCTAAGATCTCATAAAAAATGGAGGTGTGCAGCATAATCAGACGAACCGCTAAACACAAGCATATTGGAAATTGGGATATAATGCTAAATTAGCCATGGTTTATCATACTCCAAGGCATAGGCATGCTGAATCCAAAGCAAAGTACAAAGCAGACACATAGGCATAGGAATTCCATGAAAGCATGGGTGAAGGCTCGGCCTTGTCATTTGGTGGGAAATTTTTTTTGAATTTAACAAATACGCAAGCATGATTTAGTAAAGCCAAATGCGTGCGCAATTTAGTAAAGCCAAATGCGTGCGCAATTTAGTAAATCCAAATGCGTGCTTGATTTATAAAATCCAAACGCGTGTGCATTGTAGTTAACATAATTTTCATCATTATGATCAACACCGTCATCGTCATCATCATTATCATCACCTTCTTCATCACCTTCATCATCATCATCATCACAATCCTCATCCTCATCATCACCATGATCATTGGTCATCACTCATCCTCATCATCACCATGATCATTAGTCATCGCTCATCCTCATCATCACCATGATCATTGGACATCGATCATCATCACCATCCTCATCCTCAACATCACCATGATCCTTAATCATCGATCGTCATCACCATTCTCATCCTCATCATCACCATGATCATTGATCATCGATCATCATCACCATCCTCATCCTCATCATCAGCATCACCTTCCTCCTCCTCATCATCATCATCATGAACATCATCGTCACCATCATTTTCATCATGATCAACATCATTATCACCATCGTCATCATCATCATCATCTTCATCATCCTCCTCCTCCTCCTCCTCCTCCTCCTCATCATCATCATCAACATGATCATCATCATCACCATCAACATCATGAACATCATCATCACCATCGTTGTCGTCATCATCAACATCAACATCATCATCATCCTCCTCCTCCTCCTCATCATCACCTTCATCATCATCATCATCACCATTCTCATCCTCATCATCACCATGATCATTGGTCAACGATCATCATCACCATCCTCATCCTCATCATCACCATGATCATTGATCATCGATCATCATCACCATCCTCATCCTCATCATCACCATGATCATTGATCATCGATCATCATCACCATCCTCATCCTCATCATCAGCATCACCTTCCTCCTCCTCCTCATCATCATCACCATCGTCGTCATCATGATCAACATCATCATCACCATCGTCATCATCATCATCATCTTCATCCTCCTCCTCCTCCTCCTCCTCCTCCTCCTCATCATCATCATCACCATCAACATCATGAACATCATCATCACCATCAACATCATGAACATCATCATCAACATCATCATCATCATCAACATCATCAATATCATCATCGTCGTCATCATCATCCTCATCATCATCATCACCTTCATCATCATTATCATCACCATCCTCATCCTCATCATCACCATGATCATTGGTCATCGATCATCATCACCATCCTCATCCTCGTCATCACCATGATCATTGATCATCGATCATCATCACCATCCTCATCCTCATCATCACCATGAACATTGATCATCGATCATCATCACCATCCTCATCCTCATCATCAACATCACCTTCCTCGTCATCATGAAAATCATCGTTACCATCGTCGTCATTGTGATCAACATCATCATCACCATCGCCATCATCATCATCATCTTCATCATCATCCTCCTCCTCCTCCTCCTCATCCTCATCATCAACATGATCATCATCATCACCATCAACATCATAAACATCATCATCACCATCGTCGTCATCATCATCAACATCAACATCATCATCATCATCATCATCATCATCATCACCATCACCTTCATCATCATCACCATCACCATCCTCATCCTCATCATCACCATGATCATTGATCATCAATCATCATCACCATCCTCATCCTCATCATCACCATGATCATAAGTCATCGATCATCATCACCATCCTCATCCTCATCATCACCATGATCATTGATCATCGATCATCATCATCAACATCACCATGATCATCATCATCATCATCATCATCATCATCATCATCATCATCAACATTAACATCATTATCAACATCATCAACATCACCATCAACATCATCATCACCAGCGTCACCATCACCATCATCATCATCATCATCATCATTGTCATCATCATCATTACCTTCATCATCATCATTAACATCATCATCATCATCACCATCAACATCATGAACATCATCATCACCAGCGTCGTCATCATCATCATCATCAACATCATTGTCATCATCCTCATCATCATCATCATCCTGCTCCTCCTCATCATCTTCATCATCATCATCACCATCAACATCATGAACATCATCATCACCGTCGTCGTCATCATCAACATCATCCTCATCATCATCATCATCATAGTCATCATCATCATCATCATCATCGCCATCTTAATCACCATCGTCACCATCCTCCTCCTCCTCATCATCATCATCATAAACATCTTCATCATCATCATCACCATCATCACCATCCTCATCCTCATCATCATTCTCATCCTCATCGTCGTCATCATCCTCATCATCATCATCGATCATCATCACCATCCTCATCCTCATCATCAGCATCACCTTCCTCATCGTCATCATCATCATCATGAACATCATTGTCACCATCATCGTCATCATGATCAACATCATCATCACCATCATCACCATCATCATCATCTTCATCCTCCTCCTCCTCCTCCTCCTCCTCCTCATCATCATCAACATGATCATCATCATCACCAGAAACATCATGAACATCATCATCACCATCGTCGTCGTCATCATCATCATCATTGTCGTCATCATCATCACCTTCATCATCATCATCATCACCATCCTCATCCTCATCATCACCATGAACATTGGTCATCGATCATCATCACCATCCTCATCCTCATCATCACCATGATCATTGATCATCGATCATCATCACCATCCTCATCATCATCATCACCATGATCATTGATCATCGATCATCATCACCATCCTCATCCTCATCATCAACATCACCTTCCTCCTCCTCCTCATCATCATCATGAACATCATCGTCACCATCGTCATCATCATGATCAACATCATCATCACCATCTTCATCATCATCATCATCTTCATCATCCTCCTCCTCATC
>LPNX010476604.1:9981-14981 GCA_001517045.1 Pseudotsuga menziesii | reverse complement strand
GTCGTCATCATCATCATCATCAACATCATCGTCATCATCCTCCTCATCATCATCATCACCATCATCGTCATTATCATCATCATCATCAACATCATCATCCTCATCATCATCATCATCAACATCATTTTCATCATCATCATCATCATCTCCATCATCATCACCATTGTCACCATCCTCATCCTCCTCTTCATCATCATCATAAACATCTTCATCATCATCATCACCATCCTCATCCTCATCCCCATCCTCCTCATCATCATCATCATGAACATCTTCATCGTTATCATCATCACCATCATCACCATCATCTTCATCCTCCTCCTCATCATCATCACCTTCATCATCATCATCACCATCAACATCCTCACCATCATCTTCATCATCATCATCACCATCACCACCATGATCATTGGTCATCGATCATCATCACCATCCTCATCCTCATCATCACCATGATCATTAATCATCTATCATCATCATCAACATCGCCATGATCATCAACATCATCAACATGATCATTCAACATCATGAACATCATCATCACCAGCGTCGTCGTCATCATCATCATCATCATCATCATCATCACCGTCGTTGTCATCATCATCATCAACAGCATCATCATCATCAACATCATCGTCATCATCATCACCATCATCATCACCATCGTCACCATCCTCCTCCTCCTCCTCCTCCTCCTCATCATCATCATAAACATCTTCATCATCATCATCACCATCATCACCATCCTCATCCTCCTCATCCTCATCCTCCTCCTCATCATCATCTTCTTCATCATCATCATCATCACCATCATCACCATCCTCATCCTCATCATCACCATCATCATCACCATCATCATTGATCATCGATCATCATCATCAAAAGATGCATGATCATCATGTTCATCATCATCTCCATCTTCATCATCATCATCATCTTCATCACCATCGTCATCATCAACATCAACATCATCAACATCATCATCACCATCGTCATCATCAACATCAGCATCATCATCACCATCAACATCATGAACATCAACATCACCTTCCTCATCATTATCATCATCACCTTCATCATCATCATCATCAACATGATCATCATCGTCACCATCAACATCATGAACATCATCATCACCATCGTCGTCATCATTATCATCATCATCGTCATCATCACCATCGTCGTCATCATTATCATCATCATCATCATCACCACCATCATGATAATCATCATCGTCTTCATCACCATCAGTATGGAGGGATGGAGTAAGGGAGAAAAAGGAACATATAGGGAGGGATGCAGAGAGAATGAGGGAGGTATATTCAGAAAGAGATAGGGATATGTAGGGATTATTGGGGCTATAGAGAGAAACATTTATATGCATGAAAAGAAGGGAACACTAAAAACATTTGTTTTGTTGCTAGCCATAGAAAACATTTGGGAAGTTATGATCTTATTCGTTGCCCTAGCCGTGCACCCACTCTATTAATTGTGCTTAACCATATCGCATGCACGTTATACTTAAACAAATTGCGTATGCGTTTTTACTCTATATAAGGCATGCGCGTTTTGGGACTGTAAAAATAGTGAATTGTTTTTTTCCGAGAGCAACTTCACTCTATTTTTATGAATTTATCCCATTACCGCGTGTTTTTTTTAGGAGCGCAAGCCTGCCTATGAAAATACTCACAATTTACACATTCTCCATCATTCTTTTTGTTATGCAGGTGCAACATTGAGGATATCTTTAATGGTTGAGGAGCACACATGATAAGATATCAAGCTTCAATGTCATTTCATGGTGATGGTGGATATACACAATTGTACAAGAAAATCAACTTGAGAAACAATTTATGATTTAACTTTCATTTTCTTATTATTCAAGAGAACCAAAGGTAAATTTTCTCATTCATTATTGTTTTGATGGGAAATATGAACAATTGAGAAGGAAGATTGAAGCACCTTGAAGAATCAATAGTTATAAAGCAAGTTAAAGGTTTCAAAGCTTCTAATTGAGGAGCAACAAAAACAAACTATATTGACATTGATCATTGTGGTGATGGGGAATGTACGTAACTGAGGAAGAAAATCAGCAAGGAAGAAGAGACCTCAAGAAGTCATTGAAGAAGAGAAAGAAAAGAAAAGAATACACTACAACAAAAACTGGATTTAGCATCTCTTTTTGCATCCTTTTTTGCATCTAGACTATCTTTCAGTGTATTTTTCTTCATTTTTTGGACAAAATGGCGCAATTTCACGGGTTGGTGCTATTTTAGGCGTTTTTTGCGTCCTTTTTCTAAATCTGCCGCAAATTGCGGCGTAATTTGCACCGGGTTTTGCACCTAGTTATGCGCCAGGTTTTGCATCAGGTTTTGCGACAGGTTTTGAGCCTAGTTTTGCACCTAATTTTGCACCTAGTTTGTACATCTACTCTTGTTGTGCCCCCTTTTACGCCCATGTTTGCCTCAACTTTTACACCCTTGTTCCATCCACTTTTGCATCCTTTTTTACATCCACTTTTGCATCCACTTCTGCTTCTTTTTTTGCATCCCTTCGTGCGCCAAGTTTTGCATCAAAGTTTACATCCTATTTTGAGTCTAGTTTTGCATCTCGTTTTGTTTCAACCATTTTTGCATCCACTTTTGCATCCATTTTTTCGTCCACTTTTGCACCCATGTTTTCATCCCTTTTTGCATCCCATTTTGCATCCATGTTTACGTCTTTTTTTGCATCTACTATTGCATCCACGTTTGCATCCACTTTTTTCACATCCCAATTCATACCCATTTTTGCGCTTACTTTTACACCCACTTTTGCTTCAACTTTTGCATCTTTTTTTGCATCTAATTTTACATCAGTTATTGCATCCTTTTTTGCATCCATTTTTGCATCCACTTTTGCATCGGGTTTTGCGTTGGGTGTTATGACTACTTTTGCATCTACTTTTGTTGCATCCACTTTCACATCCAATTTTGTATCCAATTTTACATCCATGGTTGTATTCACTTTTGCGCCACTTTTTTCATCATGTTTTGCTTCCATGATTGCATCATTTTTTGCATCCACTTTTGCATCACCTTTTGCATCCATTTTTGGTGCACCCCATTATGCGCCCACTTTTGCGCCTACTTTTGTTGCATCCATGTTTGCATCATTTTTTGCATCCATGTTTTTATCCACTTTTGCATCCAGTTTTACACCCAGATGTTGAAGATGAAAATGAGGATAATGAGTATGATATTGAGGATGGTTATGATGATGATGATAATGTTGTTGATAATGAGGATAATGATGACAATGATGATGATGATGACGATTATGATGAGGAGGAGGAGGAGGAGGATAATGGCAATGACGACATTGTTGATGATTATGATGGCAATGCAATGAATGGTGATGATGACAATGACAATGATGATGAGTACAATCAGAGTGCTGATGTTGATCATCTTAAAAAATAAGTTGTTATTTGTCATGCATAAATCGTGTGTGTCCTCCATGACCCTTTTCCACTAATCATGTATTTTGGGTAGATGTTATTTCTTATGCCAAAGGTAATGATGAATAACTGATGAAAATGTCAATAATCATGATGATGATGTCAAGGACAATGGTGATGATGATGACATGGATGATGATTATGCCGATGATGATGACTATTGTGATAATCATGATGACAATGACAAAGATGACGATGATGATGATCATCATCATCATCATTTCCATCATCGTCTTCATTAAAAACAACATCACTATCATTGTCATCTAGTTCATCATCATCATCATTTAAAGCATATGGGATATGTTTACCATTTACAGCATGCATAACAAGTGGGATTATTGTAAAACATCCCACCAAAGTACAAAATTCAAACCACGAGGGAAACCTAATATTGAAATTGTTCCAATTTTCTTTCTCCCAACAAAACATGCTTCATTTTAGGGAATTATGTTAAAATCCATACATTCATAATCCATCCAGACTATACTTGTAATAAATGTAAATATAATACTTAACCGAATTTATAAAATAGGTAAATATTTTATAAACACCCTTATGATATATAAACTTCTTTCACCTTAATAATGGTAAAATATGTAAATATAATAATAACATATAATTAATATAAATATGTTACTATAGTTCATATGTTAAAAGATTTAATATAAATAAATATATATAGTTCATATGTTATGTGATTTAATATAATTAAATATACACACATATTATTTACTTATACATTATACAAATTAAAATATAGATTAAAACCTATGAAGTTTCATAGGGAGGCGAAGCGAAACATGAAGGATTTTTCAAATATAGATCTATGTACAACTACCCATTTCCCAATGGGGCTTCTGCTAAATCAATCTATGGATTCAGGGTTATGAGTATCAATTTGGTCCCTCTGGTCCGTCCCCAATTTGGCCATGAGAGGATTTAATTCGGTCATGAGAGGATTTAACATTATTCTGCCCATGAGGACTTCTCACGACCCATGAGAACGTTTGAGGGCGCCTAGTTGGAAACGTGGGTGTCTTGATTCACGGGCCAGGACGTTCAAAGCCTGGATTTTGGGGATGGATCAAAGTAAACTAGGAGCTCTACTGCTATTGATGCCTCTACTGTCTCTGTCTTAGATGTTGCTCTCTCATATACTATATAAGATATACCTATGCTGGTGGTGCTACTGATGCTAGGTCACCAAAATTTAGATCGCTATCTCGCCCTACCCATGGAACAAGAATTTGGTCGAATTCCAAGTCTGCCACATGCTTTCCATTCCAAAAAAATTCACATTTTTGCATGATTCGATTTCCTTCTGGTACTCTGTGCTGGTTGGGTTTTCCATCTATATTTTCAATTAAATGAGGAATTCATGTAATGCAGTTTAGTCGTTTTGGTGGATAGGTGTGATGCTTGTAACTGCAAATCTATTCTTTCATCCCGTGTTGAAATATTTGTAATTACATATTTTATTGAAAGCACGTTTGAGAAA
>LPNX010476570.1:3501-25693 GCA_001517045.1 Pseudotsuga menziesii | reverse complement strand
CTGTGTTTACTCGGCCGACCGACGTAGTCGGTACCTCGACTTAGTCGGCTGATCGACTAAGTCGGTCTTCGTTCAAGTCGACTTATGTTGACTTGCTCCTTCTACACATCTCATCCCTCCTGGATGGTTTGCCTGTCCTTTGACAAATATCGCAGCTGTGGCAATATTCTCTTGCATCCTTATGAATTGTGGGCCACCACAATCCTGTTGTCAGAATCTTCTGTGCTGTAGATTTTCCTACATAATGACCTCCTGCTATTCCAGAGTGTGCCTCAGCCAAAATTAATGGATTTTCATGCTCCAGGATGCATCTGCGCAGTATTTCATCTGGTCCCATCTTATATAGCTGTCCTGCTATTAAGGTAAAGTCGGTTGCTCTAACCATCAACTATTTCTTCTGCGGCGTTGTCATTTCGGAAAGTGCAAAACTTGTAGACAAATACTGAACAATATCATGGAAATAATCATCAACCATATGGATGGCAAACAACTGAGCATCAGGAAGACCTTCGTCCAAACTAATGGGCTCTTCTCCTGACTTGAGCCTCGACAAGTGATCAGGACCTAGGTTCAGTCTTCCAGGTTTGACTATGATTTCAAATTCATATTCCTGAAACAGAATCAACCATCTGCATATCCTTCCACCTAGCACAGGCTTGTTAACCAAATAATTCAAAGCAGAGTGATCAGTGAACATCTTAAAATGAGATCCTAGCAGATAATGTCGAAACTTTTGTAATGCATAAACCATAGCTAACCCTTCTCGTTCCGTAGTAGTATAATTTTTTTTTCTGCTGTGGACAATTTTCTACTTGCAAAAGAGATAGGGTGATCGATATTACCTTCACCTGACTGAGCCAATACTATTCCCAGAGCAATGGAGGATGCATCGACATTCACATGAAACTCCTTATTCCAATCAGGGAATACTAAGATAGGGGCAGTTACCATCTTTTCCTTCAAAATATCCAAGCTTGCTTGACACTCAGGTGTCCATTCGAACCTAATATCTTTCTTCAATTGATTTTCCATAGGGGCTGTTATCTGAGCATATCCTTTAATGAATTTCCTGTAATAACCAGTATGACTAAGCGTAGTGCGTAGTTGTTTAATAGACTTCGGAGGTGGCAGGCTCACAATAATGGCTATCTTCGCAGGTTCCATCATCAATCCTTTCTTACAGACAATGTGACCTAGCAGAATTCCAAAAGGGGCACCGAAGATACACTTTTTCAAGTTCAAGGAAATCTGATGCTATCTACATTTGTCCAACATAAGTCTTAAACTAGCTATGTGGTCTTTTAATAACCCGAAGATAGTCCAATCATCAAAATAAACTTCTAAGAATTTATGTATGAATTCCTTAAAAGCATAGATGACTACTCTAGAAAACATGGCAGGTGCATTCTTCAATCCAAAGGGCATAATTGTATATTGGAAGGATCCCATTTCTGTAGCGAATTTTGTCTTATGTCAGTCTTCTGGAGCAATTCGACTTTGATGGTAACCTGAAAATCCATCAGTAAAAGAGTACACTTATTGACCTTCAACATTGTCTAGAACTTCATCTGTAAAGGGAGTGGGGAAAGGATCATGCAAACAGGCATCATTCAGCTTCCTCAGATCGACACAGATTCTGATTTCTCCCTTAGTCCTCTTTTCTTGCACCACCATAGGATTGACCCACTCAGACTCTTCAACAGGCTCAATGATTCCTGTAGCAAGCATCTTATCCAGATCCATTCGAACGTTTTTCTTATACTTAGGGTTCAGCCTATAAGGGCGCTGTTTCACTGGCTTCGCATAAGGTTTCAAAGAGATTTTTATCACTCCTATATCACCAAGGATACCTTTCATCTCTGAGAACTTCGTCGAAAATAGATCCTGATATTCATGGAGAAGTTGGGTCACCTTGCTTACCATTTCGTCATCCCAATAATCTCCAATGGTAGCATACTTAGGGTTTTCTTCTGACCCAATCTTTACGGTCCATGTCTTCAGGGGTTGAGTCACTTCAAGTGCCTCAACTGCTGGTCCATGTACTTCGCAGTGTCCTTCTGACTTAGGAATGTTAATGTTGCACGAATCGTCATCCTCGTCAATTGCGAGGTTATAACATTCTACTGCATTGGCTTCCTGTGCCTTCCAATCAGGTTGGTATTCTGCTATTTCTTGATCATCAAATACTTTAGTATGGATCAACCTAACAGCTACGTCCAAAGTAGGAGAAACCTCATTAATAGAAAATGTCAGCACAAAACTATCAACAAGACAATCCCAACTTACAGTACCGTGGCGAAGCTCGACCTCTGCATACCAGTTCTTTGCTATAGGTTCCAGGGTGTGCACAAACCTATGTACCCATTCTTCATGAGTTACATGCTTCCATGCCTCGTAGCATTGCTCCAAATGTCCCTGAGGACTAGTCTGACCATTAAACTTGCTTCGCACCTCTTGAGGTTGGTCCCTGAATCTTAGGTAAAGGGACTTCTGGCATGCTTCCCAACTATAAATGTACTTTTTGTGACCATTCCACCATCTGGCTGCTCTGGCTCTGAATGCTAAATCCAAAGTCTCCATTTTCTGTGATTCTGGTACCTGCTCTGAGAATTGCATAATAAACACTTCTGGGTCTGTCGAACCATCAAAAACAGGTAAGGTTCTTTTCTGTGAGCCAAGCCATCTGAGAGACTTGGTAATTCTGGCACATCGATGGCCATGTAGCTCATACAGTCTACTCTACCAATTCTCTAGGCCATCATCTGAATTTATCATGCAGGAGCTGTCACACTGCCAATCCATGATACGTTCGGCAGTAGGATCAACATAATATTCTTCCTTCGCTGTGATGTTGTAGATGTGGTCCAAAACATCCTGGTCTTCATCTCTTACTGGCTCTGTGTATCTCTCTCCTTGAGAAGGATCCAATGGGACTATGACTCTGAGTCCTTTCCCTTCGAAATTCATCTGTCTCTTCTTAAGGTTAATGAATGCATCATTGTCTAATGCCCACGCAATACCTAGCAATGTTGGATAGGGGTTGCTGTCGTCAATGAGCTCAATAACTTCGAAGTCTGCTACAGTACATACGCTATCAATATCTACTGGGACATTAGGGAATCGTCCTAGGGGAACAATCTTCTGCTGATTGGCTAATCTCAACTGTATAGGGGACCAATCAAGGGTAGGTTTTCCCATTTGTTCCCAGGTTTGCTTATTTAAGACATTTACCTCTGATCCTAGGTCCAAGATAACATCAGTCATATCATACTCTCCTATCTGAGCATTCAATCTCATTTCCCTGCCAATTTTCCTGACTCTATTAACAGCTTTTGCCTGACCAAAAATTTGCTGAGGTTCGTAGGAAGCAATAACTTTTTGCAAATCACTTAAAGCATTTTGATTTCTTAAGAGCTTCAGACAACTCTGTAAAAAGGAGGATAGTGTACTTACTTTGTCTGTCGAAGCTTCTTGCATCTGCGACTGCTGCTGACGTTGTTGTGCAGGTGCTACTGATGTGCTAGGATCAGCAAAATCGCTCTTGGCTTCCATGAATGTCTCTTTTTCTCTTTCAATATCAAATGCTGGGACTTTCCCTGGGGCCTTACGAAACCAAGCCTTGTCGGGCTGTTGCTCCTTATTCTGTACTTCCGTCGTAGCGCCACTTCGGGTAACAACATTAATGGCTGGGGCAGGTCTTTGCTCAACGAAAATCATCTGAATATTCTGAGTAGGGGCACTGTTTATTTCTTCAATCTTAGCTATCAACTGCGGGCACTGCTCGATCACATGATCTACTGCTCGGCAATACCGACATGTCGTAGTTGGGTTCTGACAGTCTCTCGCTAGATGCCCGGCCTGGTTACAGTTGTAACACACAACTTGGCCTCGACCTCTTCCGTCCATACCACTGCGACCACAACCTCCAAAAGCACCTCTACCTGATGCACCACCGCTATAGCCATAGCCATCATTGCTCTGTCCCTCATTTTGTACCCGATAGGCGTCATAGGTGCGCTCTCTCATGAGGTCATAACTGCGACACTCATCTTCATTATGTCCTAAGGACTTACAGAACTTACAGTAGGGATTCTTGGGAACCTGCACATACCTCTGTAGCAGATAGAAATTCTCAGGTCGATGCTGGCCAGTTGTCCGACAGATCTCACAATATAGAACAGCAGGGTTGAACAGGTTTGGCGCACCAGTATTTAGGTAATTTCTTACCACAGGACACTGTTCCTTGTCATGACCTTCTATCCGAGATTGTGTGCACCAAACCTCTTCGTGACTGGTTTTTCCTTTCTTCATATCGCGAAGCTCCAGAGCCATCACTGCCAACTGCGCTTGGATTTGAGCGATACCAGAATTGTCTTCGACAGGAGCGGTTTGAAGCTTCATCGCGATTTCCAGAGCCTCCTGCTCGTCAGTAACCTTCTGTTGCATGAGTGGAGTTCTGATATGCGGTAGCAACGCTGCAATGAACCATTCCTTGTGCTGTGCAGGTCCAATGGTGAAACTGACTTGGTCTAGTAGAACTTTGAACCTTTGATCAAAGTCCCACACTGATTTGCCGCACCTCTGCTGAATCTCTTTCAATTCAGTGATACACTACGACTCTGATTTTGGCTTCTTAAATTCCTTTATCATTGCTGCTTTTATATCTGCCAAGACATGGTTCTGAGTATTGGAAAACTTCATGAACCAGGTCAGAGTGCGGTCTATGAAAGAAGTAACCAGCTGCGCTCTTTTTGTATCTTGATCCATAATGGTCTTAGCAGTCCACACTGCTTCGCATAAAAACCAGAACTATTCCGGATCCTCTGATCCAGTTCCTTTGAAAACATGGAGCTTAATATCATCATGCATGTGGGCCATCGTGGATCTAGGGGGGGTTGGAGGGGGACTGGAAGTAGGCAGGGGGGGGGACTTACTGGGGTAGACTGACCTGCGACAAGAATACTCGAGCTAGGGTTACTTGCAGACTGTGATGGGTTCTCAGGGATAACAGGGCTGCGCTGCGGGGTTACCAGAGGGTTTCCAACAGAAGGGGTTTCTTTGGGTTCTGAATCTGTGGGATTTACATGGGAATACTCGGTATGCTGACCCTGGGAATAGGATCCAAAATCTCTCTTGTACCTTTTGCCACTTCGCAGCAAACCACTTTGCTCGTCGAAGGTATTTTCACTTGCAAACATAGGTTAGTAATACTAAATCTAACAGTCCGATTCAATGAGCAATATACCTTTTTCAGCTAATAGCATTTTAATTCTCAAACTAAATGAATTCAAAAACTTACCCCTTGGTCCTTTGAAAAACTGCTGCTCGGCTTCACTAAAGGAAGTACTCATGTCGATGGTGAACTCTGTCACAAATGCTTCAAGGGTTCGCGTTGTCCAGAAATCAACAGCGCGGGATATCTCGTTGTTCACCCTTTTTAGTATATTAATTCTTGTGGGAGTCCAATCAGGAAACTGACGTTCTTGGAAGTTCATCCTTCTTTCTATTAACCTGGATAACCACTGGTGCAACTCTATGTGGATACTACCAAAGAAAATTTCATAAACAACACAGAAAACATACATTTGTAAAAAGTCATTTTCACTACGACGCAGATCTTTGTTCTCTTGCTCAGCGAATTTCAGATAAGTCTCATCAAGCCAATCACCGATTTCCTTCACAAAGGGTCTCCAGAACATAGCCCTTGAGGTACGATGTAAACCCCTCTTGAGCAGATACTGAGTTCAACTGGAAACGAAACCAATTTTTTGGGATATAGGGCAGACATGGGCTTTATACCATTAACTTCGCACCAACAAAATACCCACAGTGTTGGCCCTTTCGGCAACAACCTGCGAACAGGTTGCAGTCTCACCCGAAACAGCTATGGGGTGCCGCAGAATCAGGTTTCTACAAGCAGAAGAGGGATATTACTGTACCTTAGCTTCTAACAATTATAGTCATAAAATGCAAATCTTTAATAGTTACTTATTTAGCTTCACGGTTAGATAAACAAACAGTGCCTTGCTTAACCCTTTACTGGGAATTCTAGCAAAGTCAGTATTTAGCAGTGATCTTACTTATCAGATATATATTTATCAATGCATAAAAGAACATAACAACAACACAACAAAAACCACAACACACGATATAACGTGGTTCACCCCCAGTTTAGGGGTTACGTCCACATAACTGTGTTTTATTCAACTCTTTACAAAAACCACAGTTCTGATCTGCGCACTTAGCTGTAGATCCCTTCAAGTCCTTAAAGCCACACACATAGTTGCAGGCCTCTGCGCACATAGCTGCAGATTTCCTTTATCACCCAAAACCCTCTGCGCACACAGCTGCAGAGGTCGTCCACGCACACATCTGGGACTTAACCTTCTTACAAAACAAGCCTTAGCTTTGCATCAATTCATCTTACATCGAAAGCCTAAACTGACTTCTTTACAAGAGTGCTTATTTATAGTGCACTTATTACAAAACCATGGGCTTAAACCATGGACACCCCGAACCCTAAACCCTGGACTTAAACCATGGGTTTATTACAAAACAGAGGAATTTGACTCAACCCCGACACCCCTAAGACTGTTTTGAGTCGTAACTCCGCTTACAAACTCCCATATCCCCGCGGAGTTACCCACCTTAAGGACCGTTAGGGTGCGCGCCCCAACAACACGATACTATTTAACAAAGAGTTTCATCCATAGGGGGGTTCATTATTTACCTTGCCAAGGCGCGTCATTGACACTCTATGTGTTAAGCCTATAGATCGTCTATTCTAGCACTTTGAATTCATGGGATCTTGTTGTTTTGGGCATAAAATACTTGGTTTTTAACCATTTTGAGTCATTTATTTTTTATTTAGTTAGCTTAGGAATACTCCAACATAGATTTTAGAGACTGATTTAATCTAATTTGGCTGAGATTTGGGGACATTTTAATGATTTTAAAGATTTATGTGCTTACTAGCTTGAAAATTGTCCAAAGCTAGGAATTGAAAATCATTGTTTTAAGCATATATTTAGGGATGATTTTGAACTTTTCAGAATTCTAGATGAAGTAGAGACCCGTTCATACCTATCAGGAGAATATTTGAAGAAACTAGGATCAATTTCAATTGAATTTGGAAGTCTTTGAAACCTCCTTAAAAATCTAGGAAAATTCCTTTAATTAGTAATTTTTTTAGTTTTGTTCAAATTTTTCTTTAAAATATTGCTCAGGTCTAAATGTTTATGAAATATTTACCATTTAGATCCTTTATTTCCATATTAATGGCTGAAATTTTTTCTGATTTGGTCACTTGAAAATTTGTCAAGAAATTGAAGAATGTTAAAAAACGGTTTCAATTCATGAACTTTTAGGCCATGGAATTTTGAATTGCATTAACTTGATGGCATGGCACACAACATGAAATCACTATCATTACATATTTAGAAACATAGTTCAAATTAAATTCATAAAAAAATTCAAAAATTTGGACCTCTCACTTAAGATAAATTCAAAAAAAAATCCCTCAAAAACCATAAGAAAATGTCTTGATCAAGTAAATTCTTTTGGATAGGTTAAATTTGAATTTAATTATACACATTTAGAGGGGTTTTTCATTTTAAAAATTCTTGAGATAAGTTGTGTTCCAGCTCTGTGTATCCTCTTCACTTGCACTGTCAGGTGGTCCTCTGAATGAGAAACATATATCTCATGTGTAATAGTATATATTTGGAAGTTTTGAAGCATTTATCTTTCGAACTCTACGTATCCTCTTCATTTGCAATCTCGGGTGGTATTCTGAATGAGAAACATGGATCTCAATTGTAACAGTTTTTTTTTTCATAGAATTCTAAAGGGATCTACATATCTTCTTCACTTCCACTTTCGAGTGGTCCTGTGAACAAGAAACAAGGATCCCCTGTGTAAATATTTGAGAGCAATGCATTTGAGATATTTTTTCATTTTTTGAGTCATTCTTAATTTGAAAATATTAGGAGAAGATCATTTTTATTTGAAAACTTAAAATAAAAACCATGAATTTTTTTTGCATAACCTTTTCAATAAATTGAATAACTTTACTTGATTTGGTATATCGATTCATCGAGCTGAAAAGAAAATTTTTGTGCATATAGCAAACCAAAAATTAAGCTTGGATATTAGTTTAAGAAACCTTTTCAAAATAAAAAACCATTGAATCAAATTCATACATAGTTTTGTTTTCAAAAGGAATATTGTTTGAACACATTTCTTGAACCCTTGCTTTAAAAATTTGTTTGAGGAAGCTTGCAATACATGCATGTTTGAAAGAAAATATCACATAACCTCTTACTCTACTGTAGTGTAAGAAATTCATTGAATTGAAGGAAAGGTTTAAGATCATTTTTTCATTGGATCCATTAAGTACTTTGAGTTAGAAATACCATAAGTTTCACCACCACTTCTTTTGAAACTAAGAAAACTGTGCAAATTAAGCCCATTCTTAGTACAATTGAACTCATAAGAAATTTCTAGAAGACATGCAAAGATCCACTCAAATTTGGAGACTGAAATTGGTGCATAATACTAACTTGCATTGCATAAGTGTACATCAACCAAAATTATAAAATAATAGGCTGTAAAAATATATAATTACATCATACATTTGAATTCCTAAGGAGGCAAGTTGAATCCTCACAATAACATGCTTACTAAAATTAAAAATCCCCCTAGGTGCATAAGACACTTTCCAAATCATTCTAGGAAGGTGACGGATTAGCTGAATGATTTATGTCAGATGATAAGTGATGGAAATTAAATATACTCATGCTTTCAAGAGATAAAAAGAAGGAGGATGAGTTGTGCAAAACCAAGGCACTTCCCATGTGACTAGTTTTCACCTTTTTACCTTAAAATTGCTGAAAAGCAGTCTAAGTATGAATAAGGCAGGAAGGTGCACTTAAAAAAATGGGAAGTATATATAGTTGGAAGAATCTGATCCACAATCTGTGAAGGGCACTCCTAGATGCAGTTTTGTTAATCTTTTACCAAGTGGTGCAAGTGGATGCCAACTAGCTAGTCTAGAACCTAGGAAATTAACCATAAAGATTAATTAATGTATCCTAAGTATGGAAATGGGTTTTTGATTATTCTAGCACCACCCCTTAAGCTTGAATTATGTGAAATATCATAAATGTATCAGATATATAAGGCCTAGAAACAAGGCTTAGCTGCCCTTTACATACTGTTTGTCCATATAAACAAGGAAAGAGGAAAAAACACAAGGAGAAAATCCTCCCTCAAAACATGGACATGAACACAATTTTGTGTAATATTGTCTTCAATAATTCTTCAGCATGTGATCATCTATCTCAAGCAGTGATTTGATATTTTTGAAACTTTTCTCAGATAATTCCTTGGTGAAGATGTCCGCAACTTGCTCAGATGATGCATAATAGTGCAAATCAATTACCTCATCATGCACAAGTCCTCTTATGTAGTGCATATGGATATCTATGTGTTTGGTCCAGTGCATCTATACAGGGTCTATTGAGATTCAAATATCACTTTTATTGTCACAAAATATGACTATGGAAGTGCCAGACCCAATCCCAAACTTTCCAAGTATGCCTTGCAACCGTACACATTGAGTAGTTGCATTTACAACTCCTTTGTATTCTGCCTTTGTAGAAGAAAGTGAAATGGAAATTTTATTTTTACTTGAACAAATGATTGGTCCATTTGAAATCATAAAAACATATACAGAAGTTGATTTTATATCAGTGTTATCACCATCCCAACCATAGTCAGTCAAATCAACTAACTGTATGTCATATTTTGCAACATAGCGAATCCTATGTGTATTGGTTCCTTGCATAAAGTGCAAGATTTTCTTTGTTTCCCTCCAACGGATATCATGTGGCTGCTCCATATGTCTATATTCCATACTCATTGCATAATAAATATTAGGTCGTGTGTGATTCAAATAGAGAATACAACCAACTAGTTGTATGTACATAGTATTGTTCACCAAAAACGTTGATTTTGGTTCTTCAAGCTTAACTCCTGGAGGAAAGGAGTCTTGCTTGGCTTGAAATATTTCATGTTTAAATTGTTTAGTAGGTATGAAGCATATTTTGACTGATTTACTTTGATTCCAAAGGCTTATTGAGAGATATCAAGCCCCAAGAATTGAATCAATTGCCCCAAATCAAACATGGAGAAGGCATGGTTCAAAGCATCATTTAAGGAGGAAATTTATTTCATGGAGATTCATGCCATCAAAATATCATCCACATATAAGAAAATAATAATGATCAAACCATGAATCAAATTCAAATAGACATTTGGATCAGAATTTCATCTACAAAAGTTTTGTGATAGCAAAAAGCCATCAATCTTGGCATACCAAGCTCTGGGAGCTTGTTTTAGCCCATATAGTGATTTATTCAACCTACACACAAGAGATGGATTATTAAAAAAAAAAATTCTGCTACATATGTATCTATTCTTTTAGATATCCATGTATAAAGTCACTCTTCACATTCATGTGATGTACCTCCCATTGCTTGGAAGCTGCAATGGCCAAAACTAGTCTTATAGAATCCATCTTTGCCACTGGTGCAAAGGTCTCATTGTAGTCAATGAATTGGACTTGGGAGAAGACCTTGGACACTAAAATTTCCTTATAATTCATAGGAGAACCATCAGCATAAATTTTTTTCTTGAATATTCATTTGCACTTTACTAGCTTTCTACTTGGTGGGAGATTGACTAGTTCCCATGTATCATTCTTCTGGAGCGAATGTTATTATTCTTTCATGGTTGTTTTCCATATTGGATATTATGAAGCCTCTTCATATATTTTTGGATCATATTAAATCATTATATAACACTTCTCATCAAATCTTGGGTCTTTGACAGAAAGGGAACTCTCGAATTGAGATCTAGTTCTTATAGGATCACAATGAATCCCAGCTAGTTCCCCAATTGCTTGAATAGTATTTCTTTCCCACTTTGGTATTGTGCGATTATTAGGATATGAAATCAAATATTAACTATCAGAAACATAATAATAAAAAAACTTATTAGATTTTTCACTTACAATCATAGGTGGTAGAGGTGAAGAAGATTCTCCAAGTTCTGTTGCTGCCATAGGTTCTTCTTCAAACTGAACACTCCTTTCAATGAAGGAGTTTTGAGTGCTCATGTTGATGATATTGTACCCTTTGGAATGTTATGAATACCCAACAAATAGGAATTCTTGACTTTGGGGTTCGAGAGCTTTTCTCTTTTCAGGTGGAATTCTAGCCCAATCTTTAGAGCCAAAAATCCGAAGTGTGACACAGCAAGCTTGTGTCCACTCCAAGATTCGAAAGGAGTGATTACATCCAAGGATTTATGAAGAACCCTATTCTGGATATAGGCTGCATAGTTTATTACTTCATCCAAAACTTTGGTGGAAAATATTTAGACTCCATCATGCAAGTGGCCATCTCTTTGAGAGATCTATTCTTCCTCTCATCAACACCATTTTGTTGAGGTGTGTAAGGAATAGAGTGTTGCATATGGATTCCTGCATATTCACAAAAATGTATGAATTTAACTTCACATATTCACCACCATTATCAAATATGAGGACTTTGATATTTCTTCCATACTGGTTCTCTACAAGGATTTTAAAACCCTTTAAGAGGTAAAAAAACTTACAACTTATGTTTAAGGAAGAAGACCCAAAAATATCTGGAAAAGTCATCAATGAAGGTTAGGGAATATTTGGATTGACTCATTGAAAAATTAGGGAAAGTACCAACTATATCACTATGAATAAGCTCAATACGTGCATAGCTTTTCTCATGAATGAATCTCTCGTACTTGTGCTCTGGGTGTTTTCCTAGGATGCATCATTGAGAGAATCCTTTAGCAAAATTGATTTTGGGAAACCCTATGACCATGTATTTGTCACATGAATCAGATAATTAACAGTAGTTTAGATTGCCAAAACTTTCATGCCATATCTTGCTATATTCATTAGCATGAATGAATAGAGTAGAGGGGTTTGAGAAGGGCATGAAGTATGAGAAATTGTACACTTTGGAGCTAGGATCAACAAAACCTTTTTCTATGTCTCTATCATTCGACATTTTAGTGATTTCAACATCATTGTGAGTGAAAATAACCTTCTTAGGATACCCAATGTGGGTCGTCTAATAGTCTAACAAGTTGTTGGCAGCAAGACCTGGGACATACAAAAGATTATTGAAGTAACCATGGTCAAGATATATTCTACCCTTCGCTTTAATTTTAGCTTCAGAATCATCTCCTAATACAAATTTTGGACCAATCGAAGCATCAAGAGAGGAGAAAACCTCCCTTGTCTAAACCATGTGTCTTGAAGCTCCAGAATCAATGATAAAGGAATGAGATCTTACAATGCTTGTGACTAGGGCATGGAATCTCTCCTTGTCTTCAAAATTTGATGCACCTTCCTTCTTGTTTGTGCCTTCAGGAAGAGAGATGTTGTGATTTTCAAGAATTTCAGTCAACATATCAATTTGTTTCTTCATGCAAGAGCTCTCTGGATGGAATCCCTTACCACAATATGTGCACTTGCTCATTTCACCTACACCTTTATTCTTCTGGGAATTCTTCTTGGAGCTTAAAGACTCCTCATGAGACTTGGACTTGTATTTATTTTGATCTAGCTTCTTTGGATTGGACTTATTCTTTCCTTTGGAATCCATCTTAGAATCTCCAACAACCAAAGCTTGATATTTGGAAGGTTTTATGGTGCTCATCATGCCCAACTTATCTTTCTCATGGGTCAAGGATTCCATGAATTGTGCAAGTGAAGATATCTTCCAGTTTTGAACTGTCAATTTGGTGGCATGGAAGGTTGATACAAACATAGAATAGTGAGGACCAGGCTTTGAAAGTATGGCCAAGGTTAGCTGTCCATATTTATTTTTAATACGACATTGCTTTAGCTGAAGAACATGATCTTCAAACTTGGATAAGTAGACTTGTAAGGACTCAAAGTTGCTTGGAAAAAGTGAGATAAGATCCACTCAAAATTGAATATTGAAATTGGTGCATAACACTAACTTGCATTGGATAAGTGTACATGAACCAAATTTATAAAAGGATACTATTTCCAAATATATAGTTACATCAGATGTTCAAATTCCTAAGGAGGAAAGTTGAATCCTCACAATAAGAGGCTTACTAAAAGTAAAAAATCCCCATAGGTACATAAAACACTTTCCAAATTAGTTGAGTAAGGTCATGAATTAGTTGAATGATGTATTCCATATGATAAGTGATGGAAAGTCAATATACTCATGATTTCAAGAGATAAAAATAACGAGGATGAGTTGTGCAAAAACAAGGCAGTTTCCATCTGACCAGTTTTCACCTAGCTGTTGAAAAATTAGTCTAAGTCTGAATAAGGCAGGAAAGCACAATTACTAAAATGGGGAGTCTTTATAGTTGGAATAATATTATCCAGAATATATGAAGGCTTCTCCTAGATGTATTTTTGGTAATTTTTGACCAAGTGGTGCAAGTGGATACCAATTAGCTAGTCTAGAACCTAGGAAATTAACCATAAAGATTAATTAATGTATGCTATGGGAATGGGTTTTTTATTATTCTAACACAAACTACCTTTAAAATGAGCGCTTAATCTTAAAACTGATCAATCTTTTATCTTCATATCACCAACAAGATTAGGTTAGGGATTTGGATTAAGATGGTGAGTTAACACTCCAAGGCCACAAAATTTCAAAGCTAACATTGATTAAAGAGAGTTAAATCCATTAGTAACAAAAGTTTTTTGAGAAGGAACTTATAACACATGCATTAAGCATGAGTTCAATCTAAAAAAGTAGGGATGCTATCCCCCTTCTTTCTTGTTTAGTGGGATATGAGCACATCTCGGTGTTCTAGTTAAGTGGCAAGCCCTTGGGGTGACATCATGTTTTTGGAATAGCTTGTTTATGTGAGTTATCGTAGAATGACAATTGTCTTTCCTGGTCTAAGTTTATGAAGTGATAAATTTAGTTGTTATTCCTAGGGAATCACATAGGATGTTGTAAGTTGGGAACACTTGCAATACTTGAGATAGAAAAAAGGTTGTTTCAGCTCCTTGGGAGGGTGAGTAGCCAAGATATAACACTTGCACCTTTGGTGATTGAAGAACAATGAAACCGTTTCTCATACCTTCACTATTTAGTAATTATTGAGGCTTGAGATCCCTCAAGAGCTACTACTTTTGGAAGGCCCTCTAAATCAAACTTTTCACTAAACTCTGGTTTTTTGGGAAGAAGTTTGCTTGTTGTTTCCTTGGGACATTTTTAGTGGAGTGGACACTTTTATTTTTGGTGAGTCTAGACTTGTGTCATTTAATTTAAATGTTGGAAAGCATTAGGATCACCCACCTTAGTTCAATCCCATGCTGATTTATTATCATATGCCTGGGAGCCCAATTAGTCCCATCATGACTTGGAGGTTGAGACCACATGTCTTCGATACAGTTCTGACCATTTCTTGATGGGATCCCTATTTCGTGCCACTTTACATAAGAATGTGTTAAAATATCCACACAAACATTTGTTCTTAATAAAAAGGGCTGAGCACAACCATACTTACAAAAAGGGGAGCTAGAGTATCAAGTTGTTCTAAAAAAGAAAGATTGGGAGATCTACACTGATAATAGAGATAAAAGGATTTCTTGGATGCATTCTGAAATAGATTAAACCCATTGAAAGGTAGATTCTAACAAACTCACTATTTAACAAAATATATAAATGCATCTAAATGTCATGACTGAAACTACTACTTTTTCTTTCATTCTAACCCACGAACTGACTGCACAACTAATGTTTCTTCCATTGGGTGGTCGCCATGGTCTGGAGTTTCCTAACAATGGCTGCAATAGTTCATATTTACCATTTTTTGAACTTCTTCTTTGATGAAATCAACTGTTCCCATTAGCTCCCGAAGGTCATGATCATTGTCATTGATTCTTGACTCATGGAAGCCCATTGGTTTTCCAAATAATTAACATAAGAGGCAACGACCATATTTTCCTTCACACTAGTGCACACCATTTCATAAACTCGATGCAGATGTATTTTCATTTTTGTCAGAGTGGACTTAATTTCATTTATTTTCTAGTTTCCTTGGTTGTTCTCCATTGAAAAATGAGTAATGCATGCATTCGAGAAGGGGGAAGTGGATAGAAAAAGGAGTTGAAAAGGGTTGAAAGGAGGGAAAACCCTTTCATAGTTCAATCCAGTGAATGAAATCCTGAGCTGCAACGCTTCTGCAGAAGACCAAAAACCAAAATGGGGAGTAAAAAACCTAGAGATCTCTTCATCCTCAGGAACACTATGTGGAGCAGCATTTGGGATGGGAGTATTCATCACGCATGGTTCATCCATGGAGCATGCCAACAATATTTTATGTACTGCAAAGATCCAGAAACCAAGACAAGTATTTAATTCCATCACTTGGATGTGGGAGCCACTTGTTCATGATAGTGGAAAAATTCCAGTCAGGTGCCAAAGTCTTTATCGGTGACAGATATGATGGGAGGGATACACATTGCACCCCAACTAAGTGTCATAACAACAAATAGGGAACATGCTTATGGGTGTTGGGTTTTCCCTTAATTGAAACTATGCTAAAAAAAAATTTGACCCCTTGATTTGCTAGCTTGTTCGTAATGGTATTATTGTCTCTGAGAATGTGAAAATAGGTAGCCTCTAGATTTGGGTTGAGGTAATGGATGCGGTCATAAACTCTTCTGTAGTTGGATGCTCCATGGTTGTAGTCTATCCTCATTTTCCATATGACTTGTTTTGAATCTCCAACTATAAGTATTGAGATGTTACTCTGCCCTGCCAATTCCAAACCTAGAAGAAGTGAGAGCAATTCTGCTTCGTTGTTGGATCTATGTTCTATTCCCCAGGAGAAAGTAGTGAAAATACTTCCTCCAGGATAAAAAATAATCCCACCCACACCTGCCTCCCCAGGAAATGTGTCCCATCTTATGACAAGTGAAGCATTCATAATTTGAGAAGTCTCTCTTGGACTTCTTAAACCCTTGAGTTTTTTCTAGGAGTATGGTCATAACTCTTTCTCTTGTTCTTTCCTTTGGTATGTACTACCAAATATCGATCCTGATTTTCATCTAGCTTCTATTCTTTATTCCTCTTAAACACATTCTTCCCATAATTGTTGAAATTTGGCCATTCTTCTTCTTGAACATATTCCTCGAATAAAGGATTCCCAATGTATTGGGAGACCATTCAAGGTGGTCATTACAATTTCTACTACTTCAACCATATCACCAATAGCTTCTAGCTGCTCCTTTATTTGAGATACTCTTGTGAAATATGATTGCATGGTTTCTGGCTTTTGAGCCTTTACAAATTTAAGGTGATTCCTCAAGGTCATGTTTCTATTGATGTTTCTTCCTTCAAATAAGCCGAATAAATCATCAAACAATTATTTTTGTGTCCTCCTTGAGGATACTTCAGGAATCAAGTTATCTTTAATGGGGTTAGCTATAATCGTCTTAGCCTTGATCACATCCTTCTTGTATTTGACCTTATCTTCAACTTCTTCTAGTTCTACAACTTCCTCCTTTATAAATATTTCAAGATCATTTTCTTCTAAGATGAGCATGATATGATACTTCCATGCCTTGAATTTTTTAGAACCCTCAAGATTCTCATCTAGCTTGGTACTCTTAGTCATCTTTTAATAGAATGAGAACTTCAAATGGAATTAGAGGAAGTAATACTTACTTGATGAATACATCTTCTTGCTGACCTTATTTGGGATGACCTAGGTTTTGATGAAAAACTCTAATTTTCCAGTTGAGATCACTTGTAGGGCTGAGTGATGGAAAATATGTGCCTTCCTAGGGAGAGATAGACTGTATATTTCTGTTTTTGAGATTAATGATGGAGTCTCAAGAAAAATGAAGCCCCAGTTCTTCTCAGTAGTGGTGGCTGATCCAAAACTGAAACTTCTTGGAATTCAGTTCTGTTTTTACAAAAAGATGCACCATTTTGGGGCAAGTTGAGTGAGCCCTCTTTTCTGGTTGATCTGTTGAGGTATTTGTTCAGAATGACAAAAACTAGCTATGTAGTGTCTCCTTTCAGGGTGGTTCTGATACCATGTTAATTTTTCTTAATTTCTTATATGATATCTTAAACAAAATTTCAATAGTAGGATCACTGAAAGAACAACAAACACAGTAACACAAAGAACACAAATATTTTCCTTAGGGAAACCACAAGGGAGAAAACCATGAAAAACTTCCTCAGTATAGAACTCAACCAGAGTAGTGTAAAATACAAGACAACTACTTCTCTCTTCTTCTTAGCACACTTCTTCTTATTTCTCTTGCAAAATTTCTTGAGTGAGTGTGTACAAATGAAGGGGAGTGCCTCCCTATTTATATTTCTCACTTGAATTGACCTAGAACCTAGCAGGATTGACTTGTCTAACTGACAGGGCCGACTTATCTAGTAAGACACACAAAATAATACTTATTATAATGACACTTGGGTACTATTGACCAGACTCATATCCAGATGGAGGAATACAATCAATACATCTGGAATATCTTCCAAAATTACAATACTTTAACAGTTCCCCAACTACTTGAATAGTATTTTCTTCCCACTTTGGTCTTGTAGGAGTCTTAGGATCTGCAGTTAAATATTCATTATCAGACATATCAGAATTAGAAAACTTATTAGAGTCTTCACTTACAATCATAGGTGGTAGAGGTGAAGAGGATTCTCCAATTTCTGTTCTTGGAATAGGTTCTTCTTCAAAATGAATAGTCCTTTCAATGAAGGATTTCTAAGTGCTCATGTTGATCAGATTGTACCCTTTGGAGTATTGTAAATACCCAAAAAATAGGAATTCCTGACTTTGGGGTTCCAAAGCCTTTCTCTTTTTAGGTGGAATTCTATCCCAAGCTTTAGAGCCAAAAATCCTGAAGTGTGACACATCGGGCTTGTGTCCACTCCAAGATTCGAAAGGAGTGATTCCATTGAAGGATTTGTGAGGCACCCTATTCTGGATATAGGATGCATAATTGATTAGTTCAACCCAAAAATTTGGTGGCAAAGCGTTAGACTCCATCATGCAAGTGGCCATCTCTTTGAGAGATCTATTCTGCCTCTTAGCAACACCATTTTGCTGAGGTGTGTAAGGAATATAGTGTTGCATATGGATTCCTATATCTTCACAAAAATTTATGAATTCATACTTGACATAGTCACCACCATTATCAGATCTCAGGAATTTGAGATTTCTTCTAGACAGGATCTCTACTAGAGCTTTAAACCCTTGAAGAGGTAAAAAATTCCTAACTTGTGTTTGAGGAAGAAGACCCAAAAATATATGGAAAAGTCATCAATGAAGGTTAGGACATATTTGGCTTGAATCATTGACATATGAGGGAAAGGACCATCTATATCACTGGGAATAAGATGAAGAGGTTCAGGGGTTTGCTCATGACTAACTCTCACATACTTGTGGTCTGGGTATTTTCCTAGGATGCATCCTTGACAGAATCCTTTAGAAAATTTGATTTTGGGAAACCCTATGACCATGTATTTGTCACACAAATCAGATAGATACTTGTAGTTTTGATCGCAAAAAAATTCATGCCATATCTTTCTAGCTTGATTAGCATGAATGAAGAGAGTAGAGGGGTTTGATAAGGGAATGAAGTGTGAGAAATTGTACACTTTTGAGTTATGATCAACAAAACCTTTTTCTATGACTCTACCATTCCAAATTTCAATGATTTCAACATCATTGGGAGTGAAGATAACCTTTGCAGGATACCTAGTGTGGGTCATTTGATAGACTGACAAGAGGTTGGCAGCAAAACCAGGGACATACAAAACATTATTGAAGTAACCATGGTCAAGATCTATTATACCCTTCCCTTTACTTTAAGTTTCAGACATGGTATTTTTTAAGGAATGTAATTATTATACTTAAGTATAGTATTCTAGGTGATTGTTTTGGATTGAAAAAAACATGTTTATAGATAGGTAGGTGAATATTAAATATGAAACATAAAATTAACACTGAAATGTGTAAATTTTGGTGAATATTATGATAAAAAAAACGTATTTTGTGTAAATATAGGCGATATTAGACACTAAAAATGACCAAATAACGAATTTATTTTTTGAAAAAACCCCAAAAATAGCCAATTGGTGAAATTTCACCCCCCAAAATTACCCTAGACTTTCAAAATCATCTCCCAATACAATTTTTGTACCATTCGAATCATCAAGAGAGGAGAAGGCGTCCCTTGTCGAAACAATGTGTCTTGAAGCTCCAGAATCAATGATAAAGGAAGGAGATATTACATTTCTTGCAACCAGGGCATGAAATCTCTCATTGTCTTCAAAATTTGATTCACCCTTCTTCTTGTTTGTGCCTGCAGGAAGAGAGATGTTGTTATTTTCAAGATGTTGATTCAACATATCAATTTGTTTCTTCATGCAAGAGCTCTCTGAATGGAAACCCTTACCACAATATGCCCATTGTCTCATTTCACCTTTACCTTTATTCTTCTGGGAAATCTTCTTGGAGGTTGAAGAATCATCATGAGACTTGGACTTGTCTTTCTTTTGATCAGGGCAATTCTTTGGATTGGCCTTCTTATTTCCTTTGGAATCCATACTTGAATCTCCAACAACCAAATCTTGATCTTTGGAAGGTTTGATGGTGCCCATCATGGCCAACTTATATTGCTCATGGGTCAAGGATTCCATGAACTCTGCAAGTGAAGGAATCTTCCAGTTTTGAATAGTCAATTTGGTGGCATGGAAGGTCTATAAAAACACATAATAGTTAGGACCAAGCTTCGAAAGTATGTACATGACTAGTTGTTCATCTTTCTTTTTAGTACCACATTGCTTTAGCTGAAGAACGAGAGCTTTAAACTTGGAGAAGTAGGCTTGTAAGGACTCAAATTCACTTTGACAAAGTGAGATAATATCATTCTCCAGTTTGTGTGCCCTCATTTCATCCATATTTCCAAATAAGGTTTGGATTTTCTCCCATACTTCATTTGGTGATGTCAATCCATTCAGATGGAAAAGAAGGTCTCTGGAAATATTGAGACATAAGAGACCATAAGCCTTATCCCACATGTTGTGCCACTTGATATTATATATGGTTGCATTAAGCTCAGTAGTAGTTTCCATAGTCACTTTGAAAATTCCTTTTATCCTCATCAGAATATCCATATGTACCTTCAATTCGAAGTAGTTGAATGGATTCAATATGATATGGTGAGATTGATGCATTTATTCAGCAACTGCGCCCTGGTATAATGAACGCACTCCTTATGAGAGTGATGATCAATCCTACAATTTAAATAAGAGAGAATAAAGAGGCTCTGATACCATGTGGAAACTAATCCCATTCTTAGTACAATTGAACTCACAAGAAATTGCTTGAAGACATGCAAAGATCCACTCAAAATTGGAGATTGAAATTGGTGCATAACATTAACTTGCATTGCATAAGTGTACATCAACCTACCTTATAAAATAATAGGCTGTCCAAATATATAATTACATCGTATATTCGAATTCCTAAGGAGGCAAGTTGAATCCTCACAATAGGAGGCTTACTAAAAGTAAAAAATCCCCCTAGGTACATAAAACATTTTCCAAATAAGTCGAGGAAGGTCACGGATTATCTGAATGATGTATGTCAGATGATAAGTGATGGAAATTAAATATGCTCATGCTTTAAAGAGATAAAAATAAGGAGGACGAGTTGTGCAAAAACAAGGCAGTTTCCATGTGACTAGTTTTCACCTTTTTAACTTAAAGCTGTTGAAAAATAGTCTAAGTTTGAATAAGGAAGGAAATCACACTTATTAAACTGGGAAGTATATATAGTTGGTAGAATCTTATCTAGAATCTGTGAAGGGCCCTCTTGGATGTAGTTTTGGTAAGTTTTGACCAAGTGGTGCAAGTGGATACCAACTAGCTAGTCTAGAACCTAGGAAATTAACCATAAAGATTAATTAATGTTTCCTATGGGAATGGGTGTTTTATTATTCTAACAAAAGCTACCTTTAAAATGACTGCTGAATCTTAAAACTGATTAATATTTTATCTTCATTTCACCAACAAGATTAGGCTAGGGACTTGGATTAAGATGGCAAGTTAACATTCCAAGGCCACAAAATTTAAAATCTAGCATTGATTAAAGAGAGTTAAATCCATTCGTAACAAAAGGTTTTCGAGAAGGAATTTCTAACACATGCATTAAGCATGAGGTCAATCGGAACAAGTAGGGATGGTACCCCCCTTCTTGCTTGTTCAATGGGATATGAGGAAATCTGATTGTTCCAGTTAAGTGGCAAGCCCTCGGGGTGGCTTCAATTTTTTGGAATAGCTTGTTTATGTGAGTTATCCTACACTGGAAATTGTACCGCTTGGTCTCAGTTTATGAAGTGGTAACTTTAGTTTCCATTCCTAGGGAATCACATATGATGTTGTAAGTGGGGAACACTTGCAATACTTGAGATAGCAAAAAGGTTGTTTCAGCTCCTTTGGAGGGTTAGTAGCCAATATCTAACACTTTCACCTTTGGTGATTGAAGAATAGTGCAACAATATCTCATACCTTCACTATTTTGTAATTACGAAGGCTTGAGATCTCTTAGGAGCTATTAGTTTCGGAAGGCCCTCAAAATCCAACTTTTCACTAAACTCTGGTTTTTTGGAAAGAAGTTTTATTTTTGTTTCCTTGGGACATTTTTAGTGGATTGGAGACTTTGATTTTTGTTTAGCATAGATTTCCTTTAGGGTTGTTTGATTATATTTTCTACATATTCCAATTAACAAAGAATTTCTAAACACTCAAACATATAAGTGGCTTATCTCCCATTCCACCAATCAAAATGGTAGTGAGGTAAGTCATCATAATTTTAAGGCCCCATTAAAACACAAAGACAAATACAAAAATTAAAACCAAGTGACTTTGAGACATAACTACTTTTAAATTCAATTGAAATAAATAGAGAAAAACAAGATCGACTTCACTGAAATATTTATAGAAAATAGCTAATAATATTCCTCTATTTGAAATTGAAACATTAGAAGACCACACAATCAATCCAGTAAATCCACCTTTAAATATTTCAAACCTGT
>LPNX010476559.1:14675-61397 GCA_001517045.1 Pseudotsuga menziesii | reverse complement strand
ATTATGGATTTAAGGGTAATTTGGGATTTGTGATGTTGTTGTAGGGTTAGTTTTCTTCAAAATGAATGGTTTAACACATTGAAAAAAGAATTTGGAAAACCAAAGAACTTGATTACGAATTTCAAGGAATAATACAACCATTCTTGTCCATTTTTTTTTTAATATTCAGACTAGTTAATATTCATACTAGAATAAGACTCATTGATGGAGTTGTGGTTCAGCAGTGGAGGTGGCAACTTGCAAGGACACCCACTGAGGTACAATTCCTCGAAATCATATGAATAAGTGATTGGGGCTAGGTGCTCATTCTAGAATATTTTGATGGTTCACCCATCGAGTTTTGTGAAGAGGTCATTTGTAATACTAATTATATTCTTTGAGATTAAAGGAATCACTTTAAAAATTTAGCAGAAATTATGAACTTATTCACTAAGTTTTCTAGCATGATTTGGAACTATTTTGATTGTTGGTATCATATTGAAGGATTTTTTGAAGACTTCTTTGATCAGTGAAACAAAATTCTTGAGGATAACCTGTGTGCTAATTAAGGGCAGTTGTTAGTTCTTCTCAAAAGCAGGCAGAGTTGAAGGATTTTGTTTGGTGCACCTTTTAAAGTCAAATCAGTCAGAAAATTGGTAATGTGAATAAACCATAGTATCATGGCATGCCTTATTTTATTGTGTGGAAATTGAACCCAAGTGATAGAACAATTACAGTCACAAAATTGCTAATCAAACCTGCAAATTTACACACAAAGGAGACTGAAATTGGAGCATAACACTAATATGTATTGAATAAGCGTACAATAGCCAACCTTATGAATTCATACGTTGCTACAATGTATAATTACATGAGATATTCGAATGCATAAGGATGCCATTTGAAATAGTCAAAAGCAGGCTTATTAAATCTAGTCAAATCCCCCATAGGTGCATAAAGTAGTTTCCAAATCTACCTAGAGGCTCATGAATTGGCAAAGTCAAGTAGGCAAGCTAATAGGTGATGGAAAGACAACTCATACATGCTTTTATTAGGAGAAAAGAATGGAGGATGATGAGGACAAACAACAAGTCAACTACACCTAGTCTTACTTTCCCTTTTGCCTCAAATATCAATAAAGCAGGAAACTTAGCAGAAAAAATAGATATGTGCTAGGGAGGATCTGGAATAAAGTAGAACTGCTAAATATGGTTTCCAGGAGGTTTCCCAAGCGCTCCATGGCTCAGTTTTAGCAAGTTTGACTTCTAGGACATGTGGAAGACAACTTGCATAGAGTGGAATATTGGAAACTAGGAAAATAAGACAAAAATGGATTAATTAATGTCTAAGGTAGCTAACTATGGGTTGATTATTCTAACATATTGAACAACAATACAAAAATAGATGGAAGAATTGATGCATTAATTGCAGTGAAGATATCATTTTGGGCAGACTGGAGACATAATTGAAGGTATTTGTTTTCGACTTTGGATTTACATGAGAAAGATGATGAGGTGATCCTCATGTGGAGAGTCATTTATAATGGGATCTACACAAAATAAATGAATTTAAATTTGAATAGAAGAAGGTCAATGGCAGGCTTGAGTATTACTAAAATACTACTCAAGGATAGACTTGAATGACTAAATCTTACTTGCAAGAGAACCATGTTCTGAAGCCTAATACTATTAAATTTCTTGAGTCTTATTTTGGTCTAGGTGTTCCGTGTACCCTTGCTGGTCAGTGGTGATCAATGTATATGAATTTGAGTTCGTGTTTTAGGTACAAATAGATTCAACATTTAACTTTTTGAACTTTTTGTACATTGTACTCTACAAGATCTTTGAATTTTTTGAACTTGCTAAACATTTCATTTTTTGCTTTCAAGAAATAAATCCAATTTTTACGTGAGTAATCATAAATAAATGAAACATAATATACGTTCCCTCTTAGTGACGTTGATGACATTGATCCACACACGTCTGAATGTACTATGTCCAAGATTCCTTTTTCTTTTTTTGTCACTTCTTAGAAATAGACTCTTCATGTTCTTTCCTTGTGCACATCCTTTGTATATACCATCATGATTTGCCTGAATCTATGACAAGCCTGTCATGATCTTTCTCTCAATCAATAATGCTTTGTAATGTGGGTGAGCAAGTATTATATGCCATAGCTCCCTCAAGTTTATAGTTCTATGTACCAAGCTGAATCTGAGTGTCCATTCAGCTTGTATATGCCTCCCTCTTGAACGCCAATCACATCAGCATCATCAATGTCTTTCCCTTTGTCCACATGAGAACTTGGACATCAGCGAAGGAAAATTTATATCCACATTCCTCTAATGTTGAGATGGAGAGGAGATGCTTCTTCAAACCAGGTACATACAAATACATATTTCATATTCATTGGTTTTTTGGGATCCAACTCATAGAAATATTCTCCTACCCCTTTTATGGGATACTGATAATCACAATTGAGATTCACCTTATGAGGTGAATCCTTCTACACCAAATTTGTGAGAGAATTCTTGCAATTGGTCATGTTCTTAGAATCACCATTGTATACCAACAAGCCATGTTTCATTTCCATGAGTGACTGTCCTTGTAAGAGCTGAGATCAACACATATTCTTCACTTGAATCATATTATCTACCTTTCTTCTGAATAGGTTCATCATCTTCTACGACATGAGCATGATGTGTTTTATTCTTCTCTTTTCTGATTTGATATTTTACTTAAGGACAATTTCTTGCAATGTGTCCCATCTTCTCACAACTGTAGCATTTGTATTTTGAGTAATCTTTTTGAGTCCTTTGTGTCTTCTAAAACTTCTTGCAGAAATGGGGCTCTTTCTTGCTTTTCCCTTTTCTTGCATGTGCTACTAGTGATTGATTTTCATCATCACCCATATTTATTCTTTTATTACCAATATATATTCTTCTTGTGTGCATTCTTCCCATAGTATTCTAAACTTTAGTAGCTTCCTTCCAGAACAAATTCCCTGAATAAATGAATCCCATGACCTTGGGAGACAATTGAATGTAGTAATCACTATTTTAGCTTCTTCAACTGTGTCTTGAATTGATTCAAGTTGTTCTTTGATTTGAGATGCCCTTGCGAAGTAGGATTGAATGGTTTCTAGATTCTACATTTTCACATTCTTGAATTGTGTCCTCAATGTCATCTTTTGCTTGATATTTTTTCCTTCAAACAATCCAGACAAGGAATCAAACATATGCGTTGGAGTCTTCAATGATGAGACATGAGGGATCAATTTGTACTTCATAGAATATACAATGATTCTCTTTTCACTAACCATGGTATTCTTTTTCTTTTCCTTAGCCTTATCTCCCTATGGCTCTGCAATCTCTTCTTCAACATATTTTTACAAATCATTCTCTTCTAGAATGAGAAGCATCCTATACTTGTTACAGAGAAAAACAATTCATGGCTTTGGGTAGAACACAATAGATGGAGTGACACCAGAAATCAACTCAATTCCCAAGTATGCTATATAAATGTAAAATGCCAACAAAAAAAGGATAGGGCCCATTTCTCAACCAAACGTCTGAAGAAGGCCATTATTGAGCTCTTGATCCAATGCTCTTCATCTACAATTTGTCCTCAACAACAAATGTATCATATAACATATATATAATGTGAGGGTTAACCTTGAATAGTGATTGAGTCAAAGGTGGTTTAGGTCTAGCACATCTTTTTGGGCACATGGTTTGTTGTAGACCATGGTATTGTCCCATGGTATTGCATGTGATGAAGCCTTTATAAGGCTTGAGGAGGCTCCATTGTAAAGTGGCTTGGAGGTGAGCAGTGGCTAGCTTGCTTCGCCTGGTTGGCCAGTTTTGGCCCGGTTAATGCAGATCTTCATTGGTGTTGGTTTTTCCCCGCATGGGGTTTTCCAAGGTAAGTGGTTGGTTCTATGTGGTTGCTTATTGATTGTGTTTTTTTCTTGCTAATTATGTTTTATTTATGCTCATAATTCCTATCAATTGGTATCAGAGTTGTGGTTGTGCTCTTTGAGGCTGCTTGTGTGGTTAGTTATTGCATAAGACCTATGAATTCCCAGTCGACCTATCGGGAGGCCTATTTTTTTAATTTGGGTGGTGAAAATATTATCTTATGTCCATAAGGAGGACTGAGTGTTGTAGATTTGGTTGAGATTTGTTTGTGCCATGACTGAATATGTTGTTGCAGCGACGTGAAGAAAGGATCGTTCCTTTGGAGGGTTTGAGGTCGAAGAAGATCACCATAGAGAATAGAGCCCGAGTTAGAGGAGTACTGGGGTTGCAAGAGGATTCCCGAAGGAATTCTATTGGATTAGTGGTCAAGGTTTGAAGAGAAACTTCTACCAATCCACATTTGAAATTTCATGAAGACAAAAGTCCTTGGAAGCATCCGCCAAAACCATGAAACATGTCGGTGAGGAGAAGGTCCACTCTTAATCTTGAATATTTGCGTGAAGAAAACCTTGTGTAGAGAAGCAAATGGGCCAAGGCCAGGTATCCTATTATAGAGGCCATGGATTATCAACAATCCAACATCTATTGGCTCCATATTGAAATTTGCAGCATGGTGAGGAGAGGGCAGTGGCTCAAAAGGTTGAAGCTTCTAAAGGATAAATAGATGGTCACTGTGTGGAGGTTTCTTAGAAACCACCGATAAAGAATCCACCATTTTTATTAAAGAATAAAAACCCTAGCCGCATGAAGGAACAAGTTTGTGGAGAAATATTATGGCTGAAATAATAAAATTGTGTGAGAAGACAAAGACTACTTGTAATTTTTATATGGATGTTAATGACAAGGTTGGATGTAGGTACAGAAGGAGCATGGATGAAAATGAGTGAGAAAGCAAGCATGGAAAAATGAGACATGAAGCAACAGATAGTGATGGTGTAGTCACCATAAATACACATGAAAAAAAACTTAATGGAGCAATTTGCATGTAAATGAGCATATGACTGTAAGACCTGGTAAGGCATGCATACCCCTGGTAACTCACTGGTAAAGTTAGGATATAGACCTAGGTGATAGGGGGGTGTATGCGAGAATTCTTTGGTAAAACTTTGAGGGCGGTTGGTGATTACTCCAAGTCAAGTTTAATGGGGGGATTGTTAGGGTTAACCTTGACTAGTGATTGAGTCAAATGTAGTTTAGGTATAACACATTATTTTGGGCACGTGGTTTGTAGTAGCCCATGGTATTGTCCCATGGTATTGCATGTGATGAAGCCTTTATAAGGCTTGAGGAGGATCCATTGTAAAGTGGCCTGGAGGTGAGCAGTGGCTAGCTCGCTTGCCCTGATTGGCCAGTTTTGTCCAGGTTAATGAAGATCTTCATTGGTACTGGGTTTTCCCCACATGGGTTTTTCCAGGGTAAATGGTTGTCTCTACGTGGTTTCTTATTGATTGTGTTTGTTTCTTGATAATTATATTTTATTTATGCTCATAATTTGTATCATATAAATTATTAGCATCTAATTGAACATAATCGATTCACATAATAAGCAGATATACCCATGGAAGTTAACATAAACCTTTGCAATATGAATTGACGAGAAAATAGTATTTCTATTGATATAAAGAACAAAAGTACACGGTGACAACCTTCTGTCAGCAACTCTTCAGAACCAAGACTCTAAATTCATCCACCTAGGCCTCCACCACTTTAATCCTCCATGCAATGGCAAGTTCAAAAGTCTAAGGATTAATTGGGTCCTCCTTCGCAAGATAAGAAAGAGAATGGGAGATGAACATAAGAGGTTCAATCTAACAAGGACAAAGGGATGCAAACTCAAGGAAATGACAATGGGGAAAAAATTCATTATAGTTTATTTGCTCTCAAAGTTTATCCCCCTTAAATCCTTCATAATGGCTCAACATATATCCCTCAAAAGGGAGATGGAGAGTTGAATCAAAGCGTTTTCTAGCATGTGTAAGTACAAGGATCATAACAGTCATGACTTGGTATGGAAAACTTGAAATAATTTTATTTTTTAGCACAAAACCTAATGTACGCAGGATATAGTGGAGCAAGATGCATATTGTTACAACTGATTTTACCACACATGGTTGATCACACTTTTATGGCCTTCCTTGTCCCTCTGCAGACTCTTTGGACCCCATGGACCATTTTTGTACCTTTGATGTTTCCAAGATCGTCCCTTAAAACACCTATTATTTGTTGTATGCGAATTTTAATCCCTTTCTCGGGTATATATGTGGATATTGACTTTAAACCCATGTACATCGGGATGTGTGCATAAGTCCAAATACTTTTGGAGTTTTCCTTGATGTGGATCCAAATAACTTGTTTCTTGGCCTTCCATATGCCTAGAGATTGCTCATATTTGACCTTCCATTACCCCATTGAAGCACTATATAAGGAACCCCTTGGATACATTGAAGAGTAAGAAAACTATAGTCCATTGTTGTCGTAGCTTGCTTGTACTTGAGTCTACATCCCTTTGTCCCTTGGAGCACTTTGTGTTCTTCCCAAGATTTCCTTTGCTTGTGAGCTTGCTATCGAGAGATGGAGGATTGAGGTGGTGGAGGCCCAGGTGGAGGAATCAATTTCTCCAATTCGCAGACGTGCCAACAAAGGTTGTCACTTATGTAATCTCTGATTTTATTAATAGAAATATCTTTTCCTGTCCAATGATGTGCACTTAAATGAATATTGAATCCATGGATGCGTTTAATTGCTTATGCATTATTGATTATATATGCTAGAGTAGGCCTAACATTATATTGTACAGCAAGCTTGCTTTGTTTACTGTTGTTGAGAGTGAATTGCTAAAGCAAGCGAGATTGGAAAAAGCTCAACGGGGATCTACTTCAACCGTCCGGAATAAGGTATGATTCGAGATCCTTTAGTGTTAGATGTTTTATTTCTCTTGCATATTGGGAAGGGATTGATTTATGTGGTTGAGTTTGTCTGTTGTGGTACACCCCAAGCCATAGGAATTTTTCTCCATAATAGAATTGGTGACTCCGCTGGGGATTTCCTAGTTGTTTTTCTTTGGGGGTTTTTCAACATTCAATGTGCTTGAATTGCTCTGATTTCTCTGTTTCTGTGTCAGGTCTAGGGGCATGTTTGACCAGTAGTGTCCTATAGGAGTAAATTTTGTCTCAGCTTGTCTATTTACCTTATTTTTCTCTCCTTTTCTTACCATAAGTGGGTTTTGCTTTCATAGTCACGTGTACACACGGGTTTTCCAGGAATAGTTGCGTATGTACGCAGGTTTACCGAGAATAGTCACGTATACCCTGATTTTTTGCTTTTTGGAAAGATTGAGTGTTCCTGGGTGAGTTTGGATGATTGGTGAGTCTTCTTGGATGCTTCTGGAGTCTGTATCTACCCTATGTTTATGACCAGAGACTCTTTTTAATTTGATTTTTGAAAATGTTCTTGTCATTTCATTTTCCACTTTTTGTTTTGAGATTAGTGCAATAGGTCTCTTTTACCTTGGTGCTTTTGCTTAGCTACTGTTTGTGAATGGTTGTAGAGTCTGAGGGTTATAGAGTCATATTTTTTCTTTTTATCTCATTTAATTCAAAAATACAAAAACATTTTGCTTTTTGCATAGTTATGCATTGTGGGCATTTTGCATTAGCATGGTACTTGCATTAAGTTTGCTTGGTGAATCTTAGTCATCTTTTCATATAGGAATGATTGCATATACATTTGAAGGAAAAATTTTGCACTTCATGTAGTAGCATACCCTATTTTTCATTCGACATAGTGCATTTGCATTGATTGTTAGGTGTGCATTTTACTTCTTGTTGTGTCATAACATCATTAGTTGCATGTCCATTTACCCTTTGAGTAATAAAGCCAATTAAAATCAACGCATAATAAAATGAATTACACTCTTTTCTTTACTAGGGTGCACCAACAAGACTAGGTTTTAGGGTCTTGGAATAGTTCATTGTGAGTTAATTCTCCAAGACCACTAAACAAAATAATTAGGTGTCTGTCCAGGTGAGAGTGTGAAATACTTTATATAATTAGTGTTTCTCAGGATCCTCCTCTTACAAGGGAGTTAAGCACGAGGCAGTGTGAGCAATTATGATTGGGGTGACCCCTGATTGTGATTGATTAGCACCCGAGATATTTCTAGGATTGTATTCATATCAGGGGGCCTTTGAGGTATTGGTTGGTGCACCCATAGGGTACTAGTTGTGCTTTCAGGCTTTTGGCTTTGTTACCTTTCCCATAAGGTCAATCTTGCCTACAAATGTCCGCTTGAGCATTGATTATATTGAGGTGACCTTATTTTCCTTACCTAGGTTATCGAGGGAGTATTTGCAGAGGTTATTCTGTAGGTGTCCTAGCCAGGTAGGGGTCGGGCAACATAGTCTCTATATGCATTGAAGCTGAGGGCCACTATAATTGGTTACGAACCTCCGCTTATTGTGTATGGCACTCTCAAGCCTCTCCTAGGTGAGACATACCTGCTTCATTCGAGAGCTCACATATCCTACCCTTGGTTTGCTTGTGATTTGGATTTACATTTTTAGGTGTATGCTCCGTGCATGCTAGTTTTCCTAGGGTTTGCATAATTAGATTGAGTATTTTATTTTATTGAATCATTGTGGATTCGGGCGTGACACCTCACCATTCTCATCATTTAGTAGGACTTCTGCCTTCCACATATCCTCCTCCTTTGGGAGAGAGAACCAGACAGCCCGGGCGGACTACTTCTCACTTTGATTCACACACCATGGGAGATCATGAGGATGAGATTCCAGAGATTTCCTCTCCACCTCGTGAGGTTGGGGAGGAATATCCTACTAGAACATATGATCCATCACATGAATATCCTTCATGATCTGGTTATGATCCCTCATTCACAGGTCATCGATATTGGTTTTTGGGCGACGAGACTCACTATGAACCCACAAGCACTAGTCATGTTAGATATGGAATGCTTGGTATTCCTGAGCCTGATCCGGCACATCATGCCAAGTCGGAAGTTGACCCTGAAACTACTCCTAGGGGCACTCCCATTCATTTCCATGCGGAGAATTTTAGGGGTACTGGTCGCATTGCACCTTCCATCCCTGTGGTGGAGGCGTCTTCACATGCTCCTCCTAGGCCTAGGGTTAGTAATCCTTTTCAAATACCAGGACCAAGACAAGTGAACATTGGGATCACCACTTACATTCCTTCACATGTCCCTTCATATTCAAACCCTATTCCTTCGAATGCGTTTTGAACGACCCATCCTCCCCCTAACTCACTTGGGCCTTCAAGTCAGAATGTTGCTACTAGCCATGTTTTTCTGTAACTGCTAACCTGGTAGTATCCTAGAGCTAAGTACCTCCTGTTGTGTCAGAAGGTCATGTACCTGCTTCTAGATCATCTCATGTTCCAGCTCATGGAACTCCCCATATCCCTAACTATGGACCTTCTCATGGTGCATCCCATGGAACACCTTAAGGATCTTCCCATGGAGATTCTTATGGACCACAGTATGGAAAAAACTATCAACCGTATGGGTATGGGTATCTGCAACCCACTTACTCTTCTAATTATGGCTTTGTAGCGCCTCATAATCAAGGTACCCCACATCACAATGCTTCCATGCAGCCCTTTGTGGGTCAAATGGGAGGAGGTTATTATGGCCAAGGCCATGGTATTTATAGCAATCAACCTTACATGAATCAAAACTAATAGGGAGCATGGAATCAACTGGCTCAACCTAGGTTCCCTTTCCTTGCGACATTGAACTTACCTGACTTGTCGAGTTTGATGAACGATCCTATGTCTGATAACCCGGCATGGTCGGTAGTCCCTAACAAGATTCATTTGGACATTCCCAAGATCGAAGGTAAGGCGGGTGAAGATCTTGGTGAGCATGTCACCACTTTCCACCTTTGCTGCTCTTCTAATTCCTTACATGATGATTATATCAGTTTGAGGCTATTTCAATGCACCCTCATGGGTCCTGTGATGAAATGGTATAAAGAGTTACCCGGGGGGCTTATGCTACGTTTGATGACCTTGCCATGACTTTCCTTAATCATTTCTAGCTACCCGTACATTACGACGTCGATACCAAACTCTTGTCCACCTTCTGGAAAGACAAAGCCACACACATTTTGGATCATATTCAAGAGTGGTGTAGACAGAAATGATTAATCAAAGCCTTTATACCACCAGAGTTTCTTCTTGAGTGGTTCCTTAAATCATTGTTACCCTACATCGTGAAGGATGTTTCTACATCCAGAGTTCAAAACGAGGAACAAGCTATCTTTAGGGCACAACAGTTGGATTTGATCTATGCTTAATATGGGCTTTTATATGAGATTATACCTAATGCTCCAAGATCCACTTTCGACCCCAAGATCAAGCCTGGGCTACATGCCGATGGAATTGTTGGCTCTACGAGTACCAAACTTGTGGACTCGATTACGAAACAAGTGAGCCAGTTATCGATTAACCAGTCTGCGTCGGGACAAGCTACGACTTTGTCTCAACCTACCAATCGACGAGTGTACTCTCTGTGCAATCGTCGAACCCGAAAGGAAACCAACATCCTGGAAGGAATAAGAAAAATGGAAAAAATAATCGTAAGGGTGGGAATAAGAACAAAAATGCTAATAAAAATGACAAGAGAACTAATGCTGGGGGGGATAAGCAGTCTAAACGTAAGGTGAAATTTGCTTGTAAGTTGTGTAAGGATGACCACCTCACTCACTTGTGCCCTCGTATGGAGGATGCCTCGAAGTTCATAGCACAGGTCCCAGCTGTGTTTACTAATCCTTTACCCAACAATTGAAATATGAACTCAAGGACCATTGATCCTGGTTGTGCATCTGGTGGAAATAAAAAACCAATGGAGGCCACTAGTGGTCACAGTGGCATCAACATGGTGCGCACTGCTAAAGTTGTGACTCATGCGAAATATTATGGTTCGTCACAACCAGAACTTGGGAAAGAACCTTCTCCACCCGAGAGCCCTTTGCTAATTGAAAATCCTACAGATAAATTTGAGGCTCCACCTCGCATTCCTAAGGGAGTCTTAAAGCATTTGGGGAACAACCCTAATGCCCAAGCCACCCAGAACTATTCAGTTGTTGAGGATTTGGGCCAGAATCCTTATGCGATATCCGTGTTAGAAGTTCTTCAGACTTGTCCTCCGCAGAGGAAAGCCTTGTTTTCTACTCTTGAGGTTAGTGACGCTAGCTCTTCTTCCATTATCAAATTTGAAACCATGGGAGTAAAGCCTTTCTTGCCTTACTACATGTCTCTTTTGATTCATGTAGAGTGTATTAACAACACCGTCATGCATACTATCATTGATGAAGGTGCTGCTGCTTCCGTGATGTCTTTGTCTTGTTGGAAGGGCTTAGGTTCTCTTGCGTTGTCTCAATCTACCACCATGTTGAAAGCTTTCGATGGTAGATCATTTTTGCTGCATAGAATTCTTGCTTCTCTAGAGGTCCAATTGGGAGGGAAGACTGTCGCGATCAAGGTCAAGGTGGTTGATGTGTCCCTTGACTACAATATTTTGTCAGGTAGGAATTGGATGTATAGTATGCAAGCCATGGATTCTTCCCTCTTTTGAGTGATATGCTTTTTGTTTAATGGGAAGATTGTTACGATTGATCAAAAGTCATTCCATAATCCGAGTGTCCATGCATCATCGAGATCTTCTATCCCGATTATCGGTCATTCTCATCTGACAACTGGGAGTGTGGCCATGGGTATGTATCCTTCTCTTATGGGAACCTTTAGTTGTCCTGCGCCCATTCTTATGATTGGGTCTCGAATTGGTGGGGCTTCATCCTCATCGAATTTGGTGTCTTTTCGCACTACCCATATCGAAGATCCTTGGATTCTTCCTTCACTGAGTACTTCAAGTGTGCCTATCGAGACAGACGTTCAGTTTCCTGCAACAGTGGTGGCATATCAAGCGAATCTTGATCAGGTTGTAGATCCTAGTCCTTCCTCTTTGTGGATGGAGGAGGAGGACCCATATGTGCTGCCTACATGGGCAGTAGAGTATCTCACTCACATGATTGCCTTGATGATGTTTTTCCATCGGATGAAGCTATTCTTGAGGCCATGTCTAGGGTTGAGAAACCTTGGGAAGAGTTGCATCATCGATCATATTTCCTTCCTAATCTCAATCGTATGGAGTGTGATGAATTTAGGGAGATTCTTAGCGAGAAGATTGGTAGCCCCATGGTTCCATTAAGCTCTCCTGGTCATATGGTTGATGGGAACATGGCTAATTTGTCACCAACAATTCCTATCAATATTTCTCGTGATCCTGGCAAGGTTGAGAATGTCTACATTGGGGCGGGTTGTTTTCCAATGAGATCAAGGAGTATACCGAGCTGTTTAAAGAGTTTAGTAAATTTTTTTCTTGTTCATACGAATAAATGCCAGGTGTAGACCCTCGTATTGTCGAACATGAGATCAAGACCTATCCGGATGCAAAACCGGTTCGACAACGTTTGCATGTTGTGAATCCTAGAAAAGCACCCACCATTAAAGCTCAGATATAGAAATTGCTTAAAGTAGGTTTTATCTATCCCGTTCCCTTGATGGAGTGGGATTCAAATCCCATTTCGGTGGATAAGAAGCAGGGAGTGATCCGCATATGCACTGATTTCCATGACTTAAATCGAGCATATCCTAAGGATAATCTTCCCACACCATTTATTGACTAGATTTTGGATGAGTGTGCGGGAAGTGAGGTATTTTCCTTTATGGATGGTTTTTCCGGGTATAATCAGATTCAAATTAAGCCCAAGGATCAACACAAGACTGCATTTATTTGTATTTTGGGTTATTTTGCATATCAGAACATTCCCTTCAGCCTTAAAAATGTCAGAGCTACATTTAAGCGTGCCTTGACCTTAATATTTCATGATCTTAAAACGATTATCGAAGTATATTTGGATGATCTCATTGCTCACTCTCATTTGAGAGTGTGTCATCCATATTATTTGAGATTAGTGTTCGAAATATGCCGTCATTATCAAGTTCGTTTAAATCCTCATAAGTGCATCTTTTGCATGCCTGTTGGTCCTTTACTAGGAATCATCGAATCCAAGGAGGGTATTAGAGTGGATCCCTTAAAGGTTGAGGCAATACTTCAATTGTCTCCCCTGCATAATATTAGACACCTTCGGTGTTTACAAGGCATGGCGAACTTCTTGCAAAGATTCATGGTTAATTTTTCCAACTTGACTAAAGGATTTATGCATCTTTTGAAGAAGGACTCCTTTTTATTGGGATGAGCGAGCCCAAGAGTCTTTCGATTCTCTTAAGCGAGCCTTAGTAATGGCCCCCATGCTTAGTCCACCAGACTATAGCCGTGATTTCTTGATTTATGTGGCCGCGTCTCAAGAGATGGTTGGTATGGTTTTGGTTCAGGAGGATGAGGAGCTCCATGAGCATGTCATATATTATTTGAACTGAAACCTTATAGATGTGGAAATTAGCTATTCCCATGTGGAGAAGCTAGCCTTGGCCACCATTCATGCGGTTCAGCGTTTGAGGAATTACTTTCTCCTTCGACAAACCTTTTTCATAGCTCATATCAATCCATTTTGGTTCATCCTCACTAAACGGATGATTGGGGGAAAATATAATAAATGGATTGTGATTTTGCAAGAGTTTGATATTGATTTCATTTCAGAGAAATCAAAGAAATCATTAATATTTATGGAGCTCATATCATATTTCCCAAATTTGGAGGAAGAGGAGGTTGATGAGGATACTTTTGTCGAAAAGCATATATTCCTCATCTCAACTGTGGACCCTTGGTACGGGGATATCATCGTATATTTGAAAACATTCAAGGTCCCTACTCACCTCTCATGGGATGAGTGGCGACGATTACGTCATGTAGCTAAGAACTACCTTATAGTGGATAACACTTTGTGCTGCTGTGGGTTAGATTCCATTTTATGTCGTTGTTTAACCCATGATGAGGTTGAGGTAGTGCTTAATGATTTCCACGGAGGGGCATGTGGTGGTCATTTATCTGGGCTTTCTATAGCCCAAAAAATCTTGAGAGAGGGATATTTTTGGCCATACATCTTCAAAGATTGCGTTAATACGGTCAAAAAGTGCCACCCTTGTTAGGTGTTTGCATGTAATATGCACTCGCATCCAACCCCATTGCATCCTATTGTCATCGTTGGTCCCTTCACTAAGTGGGGGCTTGATTTTATGGATTGCAACCCATATTTGGCCAGGGGGCATCATCATATTATTGTGGTTGTCGATTACTTCACGAAATAGGTAGAGGCTATGCCCATAGTTAAATCCGATGGTGAGACAGTCGTGCATTTCGTTTTCAACCAGATTATCACCCGATTCAGCGTTCTGAAAGAGATTGTCACTGACCATGGTAGGTACTTTTAGAATAAAATGATGGAAGAGTTGGCCTCCAAGTTAGGATATAAGCAAGAGCACTCCTCTTCTTATTACCCTTAAGCAAATGGACAAGTTGAAGTAGTGAACAAATCACTTAAGTCTATTCTCCAATGAACCATCACACAAAGCAAGACTAATTGGCATATCATGTTGTATCCTGCTTTGTGGGCCTATAGAACCGTGGTTAATACTGCCACTAGTTTTTCTCCCTATCAGCTTGTGCATGGGGTGGAGTGAGTTTTGTCGGTTGAATGTGAAATCCCTTCTCTGAAGCTAGTTGTGGATCTTTTACAAGACACTTCCACTTTTGGAAGATCATTTGGTCCACTTAGAGCAGCTTGATGAGCAGTTTCGATATGCCTTAGTGGATCGAGAGGTTAACAAGCATTGCGTTAAGGTCCAATATGATAAGTCTGTCCATCCGAGGAAGTTTAGTGAAGGTGACATGGTCCTTTTGTGGGATCAAGCTAAAGAACCCTTGGGGGCAGGGAAGTTTAATCTCATGTGGCATGGTCCTTACATGGTTAAATGAGTCTTAGAGAAAGGTGCCTATGAGCTGGTTGATTATGAAGGGACATCCTTAGCTGAGCCTAGAAATGGGCTCTATCTCAAAAAATACTATGCATAATCTTCAGCCAGAGCTGATTTTTGTATATTATTATACAATTTTGCATTGCATAGTCAAGTTTTATTATGGTGATTGGGTTTGTTGATTAGCTTTTGTTTCTTATGGAAGATGTCGATGGAATATTCTTTTTACATAGGATTTGCTAATGGTGCTAGCCGCCATACTTAAAACTCAGCTTCGACTGCTTGGGTGATCTATAATCCTACGGGTCAAGTATTGTCTTCAGGAGGCGTATGTTTACGGCCTTCATCAAATAATGTTGTTGAATATAGTGTCGTCATTGAATCATTATGTGATGCCATTTCACATGGTGTTCACTCTCTTGAGGTATGTCTTGATTTGCAGTTAGTGGTTTCACAACTTAATGGCTTGTATCGCATTAGAGATCCGACATTATTACAAAGATTATTACGTGTTAGATTGCTAGAATGACAATTTGAGAGTATAACATACATTCATATTCCAAGAATTTTTAATCAAGTTGCTGACTCATATGCTAACTATGTGTTAGATTGGCATTTGTTTCACAGAACATAAACACATCACAAACACATTTTACACACATGTAAATAAAATAAAATTGATCATCATAAAAGTTTTTTCATTAACTTCAAAAAGTGACGTCATAATACATAAGTGTCATATACAAAATTGGGGCTTTCGAGCCACCAAGATATACTACATGGTCATACAAAAATGAATACACTCAGGTCTCTAAGCCTGAGGTGGAGGAGGGTTCTGATCATGATAGCACACTACAGCTCTAGCTAGCTGGAGAAATAGTCGAACCCATTCTCGTGGTACACCAACCACCTGGCGCTGCATGGCCTCAAGTGAGTCCTTGAATTGCACCATGGGTACTTTATGTGTCAAACAAAAAAAGTCCCTGTGGATGCTTTGGTACATCCGCTCCGCATCCACACCCATAATGTCATCACCTCTTCCCCTCTATCGATGACGAGGAAATCCATCTGGCCGTCGTGGTCCTACATCTGCATATACATGAAATATTGTCATTATGTGTCGTCACACCAAAAACATGAATTTTTGAGTTCATATATCAAAAAACACAAAAAAAATTAGATAGACCATGAAATTTTAATTTGCATCAAAATGAAAGAGAAGAGCATGAGAATCTACCTAGAACAAACGGGGAGGGATTCCATTGGATGATGCTCCCGAAATTCGCTTTTGAAGTTCTGAGCTCAAATGCACTATGTTGGGTAAACAATTCAAATGGTATGAAAAATTTTAAATTTTTCACTATTTATAGAAAAGTTTTGAAAATTTTACCCACTTTCTATAGTTTTTGACCGTTTCTGACCGTTTTTGGACCGTTTGAACTAATTTGATGTTGTAGGAGCCCATTTTGAGTGCGGTTTGACCGTGGCTTTGATTTGTTCATGCCTATTTCAGGTATTATGTCTAAACTAGCATTTAGTTTAGGTTTCACATCTGTTTTCACTTTGCATAACCTTATGACTGTTTCATATTAACCTTAGGTACGAACCCATTCCATCTTGTCATGGAACCTTCGTGCTGCTTTTAGAAGTGTCATGTTGTGAATGGTAGAGCTTTCCCATACATGGGTACCCTAGTTAGATCTTGTTTTACATTTGGTGCCCATGCCAACATTTATCCTTTAGGGTGTGGGAGTCCTTTGTATAATATCTCCATGACTTTAAGCAAGAGCTTCATACTCCTCTTGAACTTTATGCTGGCCATTTCCCCGGGACTACCTTGTATATGTCAAGTTGTAATTGCATTATCATGAGTTTTGCTTTCCTTATTGAGCCTTACGCCATCTTCCCTGAATTTGATTATCAGCCATATAGCCCAAGCTTGTCTCATGTCTATCCAAGCAGAGCCTTTTTTATATATCCTTTGCAGCTTGATTCCCCATTTTTTACTGGGAGGGGACTTTCCCCCGAGTGTCATTATCCTATACATGTTTCCTTGTATTGAGCATAGGTATGTTCCACTTCTTGGAATTAGTTTGTTTTCCTCTTGACACTCGTCTCCTCCTAGATTTGTAACTATAACGCACTTTTATTCTTTTTCAAGATTTTCAAAATATCTGAAAAAGTCCAAAAAAACCAAAAACCAAAAATTCAGACAGGAAAATATGTTATCTTTGGCAGCAGTCGAGTCGTGTTGCCTTCAAACAGAGCACTGTATATCACATCTGTTGGTTGGGTTAATAGTTTGATTTTAGGAGTTGTACTCGTTTCTTTAAGTTTGTCTCCATTGACTAGTTAAGCTTCCATTCCCTATGGAGCCTCTGTTGATGCCTCCTGTGTCGCAAAGATGTCATAGTTTTGTATATCGAGTCTATGATTCCTACATTCAGTCACCATTCGCCTTTATGCTCTTGTTCGAAGGAAGATGAATCCTGAGTCGGCCATTCCTCGGTTTTCTTTACTTTGCATGTCGTCCATTCCCAATATTGTTATTGGTTCGTGCACATCTTGTTCGAGTCCTTCCACATTATACAATGTTGTTAAGTACCTCGTGTTGGTTGATGGGGGATTCCTTAATTCCCTCCTTCCACCGGATTCCATCCAATCGACTTTAGATCATTTATTTTGGGATAGGATTCTAGAGTCATTTGAGTCACTTGAGACTTACAGTCATCAGTGGTAGGTTCTCTCACCATCGATAGTTTTGGGAATACATTAATGTCCCCTGATCGATGGATTCTTTCAAGTGTTTGACCTCAACACATCTATTCACACTTGTTAGATTGCAATCTAGTACCTTGATTCCCATTTTCATTATCGGTGGGTGATCTCACGTTTGTTAACGGTATACATCAATGACCGGTAATCAGATGATGGACTACTATGTTTGACCTTGACACCTCTATTCACATAGTAGGACATGTACTCATAGCGGTTTGTGTAGAAGAATTTCTAGATTGGTGGCATTCCACATATGTTACCTCCTTGATCGTGCCAGTGTTCATGAGATTTCAGCTCTCATGACTTGATTCTAGTGTATGTCAGATATCTTCAACCATTATGGAGATCTTGATCCATTGTATATCTTCAGCTTCTATGGAGATCTTGATCTTTTGTATATCTTCATCATGGAGATTCTGATCTATTATATATTGTATGTGGTGATGACCACACATGTCACATTTTGTATATCATGCCTATTCATGGCAATTATACTCTTATGTATCCATGACTGCTATATGTATTTGCAGTCATATGCAGAGATTGATTATTGTACTATACTGATGGATGGTTGGTTCTTCCACCTGGTTCTTCATCACTCCACTTATGGGATGGATTTATAATGTATTTTGGCCATCATGTTACCCCTCTGACCTCAAACATTAGGGGGCATATGTTACAACTAATTTTACCACACATGGTTGATCACACTTTTATGGCCTTCCCTATCCCTTTGCAGACTCTTTGGACCCCGTGGACCATTTTTGTACCTTTGATGTTTCCAATATCATCCCTAAAAACACCTATTATTTGTTATACACGACTTTTAATCCCTTTCTCATGTATATACGCAGATATTGACCTTAAACCCGTGTACATCGGGATGTGTGCATAAGTCCAAATACTTTTGGATTTTTCCTTGATGTGGATCTGAATCACTTGTCTCTTGGCCTTCCATATGCCTCGATATCACTCGAATTTGACCTTCCATTACCCCATTGAAGCACTATATAAGGTATTGGAAAAATCTCAACGGGGATCTACTTCAACCGTCCGGAATAAGGTATGATTCGAGATCCTTTAGTGTTAGATGTTTTATTTCTCTTGCATATTGGAAAGGGATTGATTTCTACAGTTTCTCTGTCTGTTGTGGTACACTCCAAGCCATAGAAAGTTTTCTCCATAACACATATACACAAGCTGTAGTTCTGTTTACTCACACACATTAACAAAAGTGTGATTTTTAGGATTTTAACTAAGCATAAGGCATATACTGAGTCTATAGAGGGACAAAGTATGCCATCAAGGCATGTTGCATAGGTGTGGAAAATCATGCTATAACAATACTTCCATGCTCGAAAGTTATCATCCCCTTCAAGCTTGGTATTATTTGTCATTATGTCCAAGCATAAAATATGACAGGAATGAGAATCTTTAGAAATGAAGTTTAGACTTACCGGTTAGTGTTCTATGACAAGGTGATATCCACAAGCAAAAATCAGCTCCAATATCAACCTAAAAATTTGCCTAATGTCCAACCTAGGGTTTTATGAGAAAACCCTACTTTATCAACTTTTCAATTTGGAAAATCTGATCTAAAGAGAAGATGTTCCCTCCCAAGGTGAGTTGAGAAAGCCTTGTTTTCTTCCAAATATATGGACAAAACATGCAAAAACTAAAAGCCCTAGTTTTCTCGATTTAGTAGTAATTAGGTCAAAAATAAAATTCTTGGATATAAATTCTTCCTCAACGGGAACTTTGTGCTCTCCTAGGGAAAGTTCAATGATGTTATGATCAATCTTGATCTCTAGTTGGAAAGCATTAAATTGGAAGCTTTAGTTTCCAACTTCCAGTAGTTGCAATTGTTGCAATGCCTTCTTTTAGCACTACTCTGACACCATGTTGAGATTTTACATAAAGTAGTTATGTTAGTTAGTCTCTAATTCAATTTAATTCATATCAAAATAACTACATGCATACGGATCACTGAAAGAAATACGTTCACAACATACACAAATATTGATCCTAGGAAACCCTCTTGGGGGGAGAAAAACCTAGTAGGACTTCTTCAGTATAGATTCATCAATAAAGTACAATGTCAATACAATGAAGAGCTAAATTTGTCCCATAGAAGATACCCAAAATAAGAAGATAAGATAATAGAAACCCAAAATATAAATCTTCCTCCAACTACTCTTGCTCTCTCTCTCTTGGTCATCTATCTCACTGGCTTGAGAGAACTTGCTTTTGTGTCAAATCAGGAGGTTGACACCTTTATTTATACTAGTTTTTGGAGTGAATTTTCCACTATGGGGCCGACTTCACTAGAAGACAAGGCCAACCTTCCTGGGAGGAAATATAATATTGTTTATTTGTTATTTCTGGAATCTTCTAGGACGACATTACAAGTGTGCTTTAATATTGTAGCTTTTAGGTCTTTTACATGATCAAATACAATAAGAATATCTTTTGAATCTACATAAAACATCGACAAAAGCAATGTTCAATTTTTTTTAAGGTAAATATGTCATAGCACAAGGTCAAATGTTACATAGATTCTTAAAGAAAAAAGTTCTAAGACATGACAATCAATTATTCGGCAATAAAAGTATCAAAGAGGCTAACTCAAATGAGATGGTATAAAACAATGTGACCTTGGCCCTTGGCACACTTGTGAAAATCGATCTCATGTTGAAAATGCTATTCATAGAGCATTTCTAACAAGTGTTGTAACAAAAATCACTTCATCCATTTGTTTTATGTCAATAACTACAAGAGCATTAAGGACGTTAAGAAAATGTTTATGGAGGCACAAAAATTTTAGGATTCAATTACATGAGGATGTTGAACTTTCATGCTAAGTCACTAACTGTAGGCAACCCTATCAAGATAGAATTTTGGATAATGTGAGGGATAGGGTGAAAGATTTTTGACATTTAAATTCTCGTGTGTTACCAAATGAAAAGGACATCGTGTGGTGTCGTATATCTAAAGGGGTTTATGAAACTCATGCCAAGCATATAACACATATCACTAAAGTGTAAATGTTCCAATTTTTTATGGAGAGTAATGTTGATGTGATGATTGACCTTAGCACATTTGTGAAGCTTAAACCATATTATGTTTGGACTATCATTGTTCGTGACACAAGTTGTTGTTGGTACCATGTATAATTTCAGGTATATTATGAGACACTTCTAAATTTCGGCATACAATATCTGTTAAATGACATCCCTCCTTTGAGTGTTCATTAATGTTTATATAATATATTATGTGGATGAGATAATGATCAATTATTTTATAATAAAGGATGTGTTGGTGGTAGAAAATGAAAATAATGTTCTCATTTGGCACGTTTTGTTGCTAAGTACCCCATCGATCCAAATGAGCCTAGATTCTCAAATATCGCTATGAAGTGGAATAGATATAAATATTTTAAGTATACCGTTGTTACATATTCAATTACAACATCAATAAAGATTGGTTTGCTGGAAGATAATGTTTTAGTGACATCTTTGATAGAAACTTTTATGGAGAAACTTTATAGATATATCAAGCACTCTCATTTAACATGATGCCAGGACTTACAGTTTAGTAAATCACAAGATGTATTTTAGAAAGGAATACTATTATTAGTCGTTTGTTTCACTGAGAAATACTCCCTCACTCCATAGAAGGAGATTAAAATTTAGTATTATCATTCAAACCGAGTCTCTATACTTATGCAGGTTTTGTACAAACATGTAGAGCTTGATGTCGATGGTTCCGTGATTATGAAGCATCATTTTTATGTTAGTGATGATCATACACACAATACATGTTTTGTTCAACATTGAGGCTTAATATTCTTTATAAATAATTATCGATATGAGAAATCATTTTTAAAGAACTTTTGGTGTGGTTAGATGGTTGCGTTGTTTATTTTAAATTGACACGATCATTCTTATGGTTGTATTTACTTCATAAGAAAATGGATATTAACCATTTTTTAAACATGGCATGAAAAAAGAGAGCATTATGGTGTTAGGGCTTGTGTAAAATGTACACTAATAGGAGATATTAATTGGGTTATTATGCTTCTCGACTTGTAAATTCAATTGATGTTGTTAAATGGTCCAAATAAAATTTAAGACATGAATTCAATGAAAAGATAGTTTATGTGAGAATGTAATTGTTTTGAAATGTCTCTTAATTTTTTTAAATAAAGTTGTATATTATGTTTTTTAGATGTACAAGTGTGTGTATTGAAAATAGGTTTATTTAAATGTGAAATTTGGTTTGCACAAGTTCTATGTTTGTATCAAGTAGGTCTTTTTGGGGATATTGTACCGAGTGAGATTTGTTAGAATATTATGAACATATGAAATAATATCATAACACAATATAGACTATGAAAAGCATCACTAGTCTATCCTTCTATATACTAAGCAACACAAAACATGAAATAAAATTGGAGAAAAGAAAACAACAATAGAACACCGATATATGTGGTTCTCCCAATATGAGCTATGTCCACAAAAAGGGTTACGTCTTACATTTTATAAAAATATATATCCAAGATTACATGGAATCCTCGCATCAATATCCATCACCCAACCATGTCATAATCATGTGTGTTCATATGACATACACAACATGTGATGTGTGATGAACTACAATGAACACATACCCAAAAGGGTATCCTTCACCTCACTTATATACCAAGAGGTTTAGATTACAATACATCCCATAACACATATGGGATAAATGAATTTCCAACTCTTTCTTTATAAAATGGTTACAAAGGATATAATTACAATGATGCATATGGGATAACTCTAGTTTATAATGCTAGAGTTATTTTATGCCTTTAAATGATATTTTACCAATATATTACATAAGTCATCATTACATATTCTAACAAGGTTGACATATTGATTCCATATAATTGTGTTGCAATCAGGGGACAAGGGGTTTACTATCCATTAGGAGTGAGAAAATGACAAATATGTACACTACATTGAGAAACAAAAGTTCCCTTGCCTCCATATTACATGTATTGATGATGTAGAGTCCACTGATGAGTGTCAAAACAAAACTGACAAATTTGTCAAACCATGGATACACGAAGAACTGACACCATTTCCCCCATATGGAAATTTGGTAGATGCAAAGTTCGATAATGAAGTGTCTATAATTGACAAGGATTACGATCGTGTTTATTATATTATTAGAGAAGCTGATGTCTTTGTTTTCATTGTACCAAAAAATAATCCCTAAAAAAGTGCATTATTATTTATTACAATGCACTAGGTTCAAAAGCACATTGATGTAAGAATTTAAAGATTCCTCAAATTATACATATGTAGTGGGTTCGTTGCAACTCAATTGTAGTTGAAGCAAGTGAAGAGTAGGAAAAATTCCAAGTGGCAACAATGGAAATTGTCGTTAGAAGATCATGATTACATTCTTGAAAATGTATAACCATTCTAAGTTCATAACATAGAACTATTATATGTTGGACTTTGTAGTTTATGGACTTTATATAGTTTATGGTTATATCGGACTTAGCATAGTTTATGGATCTAAATGTGAATAGATACAGTTGATGTTTAAAAAAAAATTAGTATGAGAATGAATTTTAATTTCCTTACAAACATTTTGAAAGGATGTTTTTTATATTTTGTTCAATTCTCATATTTGTTTGATTATTATGTTTGTAATATATGAAAATTGGACCAGGGTAAAACATGATAACCAATTGAATTTATTTATTTTCATCATATTCAACTATCGGATCTTCATGCCAATAAATTTCAGGATGATGGAGGAGTTGTACCACCAACAGTAATACCCTCTGGTTCTCCAATGTCCAGAAATAACAAGTGTTGACTATATGATTATAACAAGATATCATGTCATATTCTCAACATTTGGATTAAAAAATCATCATTTTGAAAATTTAATCTGTCGGTTTTAGAGATATAGGTGCTAAAAATCCAACGTCTGGGAATTGGTGGTATGTTGGAAATCGAATGTCTATAAATTAACCATGTGTTGGATATCTGAAAGATTGGCCTGACAATTCTGACATCATTTAAAAATCAATGTTTTCGAAATTGCGACTAGTAATGTGTTGGAGGTCTGATGGATTATTTTGTGAGTAAAATCCAACATTATGAATCTGAGAATTTTTAAATATGTTTTTTTGTCAGATTATGGACACATGACCATCAAAATTTTGACAAACCACCATTGGATCTTGGGTTCAAATTTTGTTGTGAGTGGATATGAATCGACTACAGACTAGCAAGAAAAAATGCTAGAACAACTGTTAGAAGAGGTCTAAAAAATAATTGATGTGCGATACGTTGAAAGAATAAGAACGTAGAATAAAATAAAATACTTGGTCTAGTGGAAAGACAAAATACAAAAGCTTAGAAGAAGACACCTAGTTTCCAGAGGATAAGTTTGAAAGAATAATTGTTCGTGGGCATAGTTATTTTCAATCCAGGGAGACTGATGCAGCGGAATGGATCTCTAATACTTTCATTTGAAGTTGATATGATTGAAGTCATTTGGAGTATTATTGAAGGCCTTTAGATAAAGTGTAGAAGGATAGTAGGAGACCAGTAGTCGACAAGAGATAGCCAAGGAAAGATCCAGTAAGTGATGTGTCATGTCCTTGGTCACCTCAGTAGCCTTTGGAAGCAATGGGAGACTCTTTAGATGGACCAAATAAAATTTTTATTTCCTCTGATACCATTTTATTATACCTTCATCTATAAAATTTATCATTGAGGGAATGTTACATGAGATCAGCTTCAAATTTTCGCCCATTGAATCCAACTCTGATCCATAATTCCTTAAACACGTGCACAAGATGGATTAAACAAATCTAGGTTAATTGGATCTTTAATGAATCCTTTAATCAGTACTGACAATTATGACTAGCTATGATGTTCAAAACCATGATCCCAAGATTATACCCATTAATTGGTTAATTAAATACTTAATTGCAATTAATAGACCCCTTAATCATTATTAGGAATTCTCTCGATATTTCCATGTCAGTCCTGATGTTACCGTGTCAATTCTAATATCGAAAGTTAGGAGTTGACACAACCAATTGCGCCAACACACCATCCCGCCTTCTTGATCCCAAATTTTCACTATTCTGAATTTACTATGTCAAGTGGCAGTCAAGAGCCAAGAATCAGAAGCACGAACTATTCTTCCAAGAGACCATGCCGATGCTCTGATCCCTACGCTTATGATCCCAATTTTTTGAAGTAGGGAATCAGAAGCCGAAATCGCTGATTGGGCTCACACGCCATGCCGACGTCCCAAAATCGACATCCCGATTCAAATGCTTTTCATTGAACCTTGTCAAACACAATTAAGACATGAATATAAACTTATGCTACTTTGCTATATCATTATGAAACTTAAGTAGTACGCCATGATCAGTGAACAAACACGACAAAACGTATAATGAAACTGCAAGAAATGCATACACATAGTATCTTGTTCCTAAAAACCAAGGAATTGTACATCTTTTGTCCTTATTACACCTTTACCAAACTTCTAGGAGTTATCCAAATGCCATTAAACACACACAAGAGAGGGTACAAAAAACTAACAAGAAATTTATGCATAGGGTTGTGTGTTCTACATAGGCAATAACAAAAAAGGATTCATGCTTCCTTTTCCCTGTTACACATTCATGGAGCTTATAGGATTTATACAAAGGAAAATAGGCATACCATTATAGAGTACAATTGAACTACAACTATGATTTTATACATAATTTAACATGTTCATCACAAGACTAGAAATAAGTAAATTCATACATGAGCTAGTTCATCCATTACAAGAATTAAACAATAACCCAAACACAAATATAATCCATTTCAAGTAATGGGTAGGAAAAATAATGAAAAATTCAAGCTATCTTTCAATTCATTCATCCATGAGAAAACATACTTCCCTCACATAAAAATTTATGGTCATTCCTACACAGGGACACTTATCTTTTTGAATGGTAACCGGTCCAAGCAACTAGCTATGTGGGTGCAACATTCCACTCAATAAAAGGTCTCTACTCGGCCTATATTCTTTCAGCACTTAGACACCGCCCAAGATTTGTGGGATATGTTATCCACTAAAGAGTCTTTTGTGATCACTCATAGAACCACATATCAATTTCTTAGGCTAAGCCAACACTTTGTTGGGTTTATCAAGCCAACAAACAAGAAAAAGAAATAATAATCACCCAAATGCTCAAACATGAAACTATGGCGTCTCAATTGCCTCAATATGTCTTGGCGTCTACTTCTCCTCCACGAAAAGTTGAGGAAGGTTCCCTTATCTACCTTTCCACTCCCTCGAGTGTTAGCTTCCATCAATTCTATCCTAGGAAGGTATAGTAGATCCTAATAGCTCAACCGAAAGAGATCTATGCCTTCATGTCCTTCATAATTCATTGGAAGTATCCATGTCTTGCACACACAGGGTTATGGTATAATTCACACCTAAATCTCAGCTTCCTTCCCTACCAATGGAATGGGTGAATGCATGGAATGAATGAGTGAGTGAAATGAATAAATTTTTCCCATTTTTCATGAAATACCATTTGATCAAATTTCCATGCATGAGGTTAAATTCTGGGCCAAGCAACAATGTCCACCTGCCATCCTTTCTCCTGTGTTCATTGAATCGGGAGATTCATATGAAGCTGCCATTTCTCCAGATGGTTAAATGAAAATTCAAGGAATTTAATGAGGTGGTTTATGCCAGTTATGGAATAGGTATTTCTCATGGTACCACTTGGAAGAAAAGGGTTGGATTCCCACAACCCCCTCACCTCTCCCTAGTGGATAGCATAGCCCCCATATTGTCCCCATAAACAACCTTGGCTATTTTTATTAGCATTTTGAATATTTACATATTTTTTACATCTCTCATGACTTAGTAGCACATGGTCTATCAAACATAGTTTACTTTCCTTCATAAACATGACATTCACTAACGAGGCCTTGGCCTTGAGATCCATGTTGGGAATTCATGCTAATGTAATTACATCATTTACACAATAAGACTACATATACAATAGGGGTCAAAATGGGACATTTCGTGGTGGCAAAATATAGATCATAGTCAAAGGACTGGTTAGAGTGTGGAAGAGGTTGATGGGATACCATTGATAGCAAGAGGTGGGTTGGGAGATCAACAACAAGTTGAACTGATAGAATCGAGGATAGTTGGAGCATGTCAAATGGTGGATATAGTGGGGTCATAACTAAGTGACCAGAAACTAGAAAAGGTTAGGATTCAACTTGACAACGACAAAAGACAACTGAAAAAGAAGTCAGCTCATTGAGGACCAGGAAATTGTGGGAGTAGTTGGAGAAGTTAATGCACAATTATGGTGGTTGTTGAATAATTCCATATCGAAGAGTATGTAGAGGAGGTTGCAGGTGAAGCATTGAATTCGCACAACTACATTAGGAAGCACTAAGAGGATTCTAGAAGAAGATTGAGTGGGAACTTGAGGGTTATGGAAGATAAAATTAGAAATCGAGGAAAAGGAAAGGGGATATTTGTCCCCAAGTAATAGTGGTTGTCGTTTCCCATTGTTGTTTTTATTCCTAAGTGTTTGAAATAGAAAAAAAAAGAATGGTCGACTAACTGACCAAATGAATAGAACTTGACTATGCTTGTAATTTATCTTGTACTTTGATTTCTAAATTAATAAAAATCCATAATTCTTGGAAACTTTTGTATTGTGTGTGTTATTTTACTGTGTAATATGATATGTAGACTAGTTGTAAGGCCATGCTTACATTAGGGAAGATCCAAATAATGTGGAAGAGATAGGTCTCTTGAAAATTGCAAGGAAAAATGTTGGAACCACAAAATGGATATGCATTTCAGAAGAGACTTTTGTCGGGATATTTCGACACTTAGGATCTAGTTAAGATCAAATTGGCCTAATGTATATTTAGATAAAGTTTGTTTCTTTGGTATGCATTAATATACATGTAATATGAGAGTGTTGCTGGCAGCAATAGATCCCATTTTCATAGTTCAAAATGGGATCCTCGTAAGTCTTTAAATTGGATTTTGAAGCCATGATCTTCTTATGGGAATCCTTAAGCTGTAAGTATAATGTTTTCGACTTAATAACATTTCCTCATAAGCCTTGTTTTTTTTGGTTTTGTGAATTTCAGAAGCACCTTTTTCTTTTATAATTATGATTTTTGCGTTTTTGCTTTCCGCATTTCTCTTTCTGCTAAGATGGATCACGAAAATCCTTTTTTTGGAGGTTTTCAAGTAATTGTTTTCCTGACTTCCACTTTTTGCTAAGGTGGATCGCGGAAATGTCATTTTTTCGTTCAATAAAAGGTTGTTTTTTGATTTCTACTTTCTGTTATGTGGAATGAGGAAATCATAAATCACTTATTCGCAATAAACCCTTTATTATTTTTTTCTACTTCTGCTTTTCACTAAGGCAGGTTGTGGAAGCCGAAAAAAACCATTTTTTTTCACTTTTATGTTTTCTTTTTGCCTATATGGAATGCGGAATGTGGAACTTCAATAATTTTTCTCATTCAATAAATTTCTTTCTGACTCCCGCTTTCCGAAAGGTGGAATGCGGAAGGCGAAAACACTAAAATCCATTTTTTTCTAACTTTTCAGTCTCGCATTCTAGTTTCCCGCCTTGATCTCAGCCGTCTGTTTATGCAAGATCTATGGTCGAGATCTAATTTTCCGTTGAGATTTGGGTTATTTAGTATATTCGAATTTATGAATTTTTTATCATTTTCACTAGTGTTTTTACTTCACTTGGAAATTTTTACTGCATATTTTTGTTGCTCGAACTCATGAATTCTTTGGTTTTCAAAGCTTCCCACTGGTAAGTTTGTCCCTTCACAACCGTTTATTATATTATTTCTAGACTGTAGTAATCTTTTAACCATGGTTGCTAAATTTTGAACAGAAATGGCGTCCTCTACACCTAGAAACATAAGGTCAAAGACTGCTCTATAAGAGAAGAAAAGCAAAGACCCCAATGCCAGAGTATTCACACATACTAGTGGGCATGTTTCTAAAACCCTCAATCTAGACTAGTCGAGAATTTACACCCTTTTCGACAATGATGATTTCTCGACAATTCCATGCGACCATCCCACATATCCAAGAATTTGTAGTTCCCATCTCCACCTCATTGTTTCAAGTCCTCCTTTCATGCCATACACAGACCAAGTTAAGTGGGCGTTGGATAATGCAAACCCTAATGGACAAACCTTTGATGACCATGTCCATACCCATGTGGTCTCTTTCAATCCTTATGTTTTTTCCAGGGCTTATGCCCTTGGACCTCCAAGATAGCTTATCAGCTCCAAATTTCTAGATGAATCCCTTTCTCGATTCAATAATGAGGAGGTAATGAAATCATGGATGGAAAATCCAACTGAGTATGTTCCCCGAACAAGCAATTCTTATCCCATTTCCTGGTTTAGGGAACCTTTGCCATTGTTTGCCACCATGTTCTATTGTTTGAATGGGTTACCCAATTGTTCATTGTTCAAAGCAGAATGGGTTTCGACGACCCATCATATTTTACCTACAGGTGAGTCCTTCAATTGGGCACAGATTCTATCTATCAATCTGAAGGAAGAAATTGAAAAGTATTAGAAGCCTCAGCCAATAGGAAACCAACATTTTATATGCCTGGATATGTAATGGATGTGTTTTGCGCGACCTCTGCCTTTCCCTCCCTAGGTTGGAATTGGAAAATGGATTCTCCTCCTGTACACTTTTATTGTTCTGATATGTGGGAGGACAATTTTGTCCCTCGAGTGTACAAGATTGGTGACCTATTCCTTAGGTCAATGTATCATAAAATATTCAAGGCTAATGCTCTGGCATTTTTTGAGATATCCAAGACATTGACTGAATTACACGAGGATTGTTATGTTGGAGAGTATTTCTCCTAAATCAGAAATTGGGGCAACGACACAGTGAATTTTCTTCTGAGGATAGTTCCAGACCGCATGGTATTACAAGAAATAACCTATTAGCTCGTTATTGATGGTGTTTTTCCCAAACTGGAACGTCACAAAATAAAATCTTGGCCTAAATTCCCATTGAATATAGATTCTCTTGTCCTATAGAATTCTACCCATGCAGTTGTGCTGGGTAAAGAAATTTCAATTATGAATATGGGGAAAGCCCCCAGAAGAATGCATGACCCTAAATCCTATATGGGCAGTCTCTTTGTCCGAGAACAGGATAAGTTTCAATACGCTCATGAAGAGAAGCCTATCGATTCCATTTATATGGCATGTATTGATTTTCAAGAAGCTTTGGGCAGTATCACTGATTCAGATGTGAAGGCTCGTGTATTCAAGTATCAAAAGGACCAAAAACAGTCTACCCTCCACTTCATAAAAGTAAATATGGCCATTGAAGAGAATATTTAGAGGAAAAATATAAAGAATGAAGTAAAAGATCAGGTAGCAAGCTCTACTACCGCCTTCTTTCTCAATCAAAAGATAAAGGTAAAATTGTCATGGAAACCCCTGTGAGAACCCAACCTTCACATATGTTGGAAACTTTGCATAAAGGGGCAGAGCTCAAGAGAAATCTTGAAAAGATCAGTTCTTAGTTGAAGACGCAGAAATACAAGGTTGAACCCCAGCCCAAGAAACAAAGAACTTAGCTTGTTCTTCAACAGTTACGGGTACCAGAAGAACCAGTTGATCAACCACAACACATATCTAAGCAAGTAACTAGAGAAGAAAAACCAACACCACCAACTCAACTTTCTCCTCAAGAGAAAGTGCCTCTGCACATCCATCCAGTTTAACAGGTAGAACCTCCACCACAACTTGAAATTGAAATTCATGAAATTCATAGTGACCCGGAGGAAGAGGATGGGCCTACCAAATGCCCTGTGAATATTCTCACCTCTATGACATACTCAATTCCTCGTACACAGTTGTCTGAAAGTATTTTTGATTCTCATTCTCTTTGTTATCTTTTTTCGAGTTAAATTTAAAACCAATTCCCGAGGATACCACTATAGACCCATCGGTATTGGAAGAAGTGCCCAATTTGACTTCCCCTTCCTCTCCACCTATTTCATTGACCTTCCATACATCCCACACTACATCACCATCCTCACATATTCAATTTTCCCAAATATAAATCCCCTCCATTTCTGCAATTACTTCTCCCTAAATTGACACCCCTATCCTCACTTCTTCTTCATCCCTTGTATCTATTTTTCCCACTTATCCCATGATCCTCACATCCATTGTGTAAATGTGGTTGTGTTTAGTTTCATTTTTTGTTTGGTTGCATCATCAATCAGTTTGTTGCTACTTTTATTCTAGCTGGCTCTTTCTATCATCAAATTGTCTGAGTTTCAGAGCTGCTACGTGCATGGTTTGTGCGCCAAGAAAGCAAACCACTAAGTGAATTCCTTGGATAGATGGTTCAATGATATATCAGCATGTGAAATTATGTTTCTCACCACTTTGTGTTTCACATTTGTGTGAAGGGATAAAAATGGCTCCTTGGTCATGATGTCTGATGTCTGACCCTGCTTCCTTCTCATTCAATAATGTAACTCGATTGGGGTGACACCTTCTAATCTGGTAGTTGGTTGGTGAGGTCAAGTGATTCAATTTCGTTACACTTTGTTCTAGGCAATATGTGATGCAATGAGCCCTTCTTTTTTTGTCCTTATGGATTGTATCTACGTAGCCCGACTTACCATAATATCTTACTCAGACAACCTGCACCTTATAGACCTCGATATGAGTTCTTGATGCATCTTCTCTATACCTTTCAATTAGGGTCTATAGGGATAGTTCAGTAACATCCTAAAACAAGTGTACTTCATGAAGCGTCGATTCCCCACCTGGTGAGCCAACCACCTCATACCATTGCTCTCTGGTGCGGGGCACTTAAGTCAGTTGCTCTCAGCTGGTTCCCCATGCCAAATATGCACCTATTCTAAACCAACTCGCAAAAGTGTAAGGTGGTTACCATATAAATAAATAGAAGCGGCTCACTTCTCAAAGGAGTGCCTTGTTCTATTTGAGCTACTTGATAGAAACATGTCATATAGAGCTCTACTGCAAATCACATGCACCCACCTGCCGCCTACTTGTCATTTGGATATGATTTTTTCCCGAGCAATTGGAGTACTATATCATTCTCATTCTTTGCATAACCATCAAGGGGATACCCTCATTTGGGGCAATAATATCCTATTGGGGATAACCCTAGAGCTATCTCATTCTCATTCTACGCGAAACCAATGAATTGGGGAAAGTGCCTACGTGATCCAAAGAACGTCTGTTCCTTTCACGGATATGAGTTTGCGGTTACCCCATTGGGACTTAATTAGTCAAGAATATTAGGTCCAAACCTTTTAATCTCCCCGGATGGTTCATACCTAGTAGGTAGTGTCATATGAGATCTGGAGAGGGATAAAGTGAGTGGTTCAATTTGTTGAAAAGTTGCTGTCACAAGCTTCGTACAATAGATGCTAGTTATTTCCTCTTTCTCCTACTAACTTGATTAACTTAGTTAGAATTAGCACATGTTTTGGTGGAAAGATGAGGTCTAAGTGGATATTACAGCAGAACTCTACAAAATGCTAATGCTCTTATTATACGATACACCCACCGATCACTAAATTACTTATTGCACGAAGACCACTAAGCAAAAACCCAAAATTGTCATTAGGGAACTATTAGGGAATGAAATTTAATTCAATTTCCCCAACGACACTTCTTATTGTTATCAAAATGAACAAAAATGTAAGGACAGGGAGGGGGTTCACCATATTTGATCTTTGGATCACTTTTTCATCACTTTTATACACTTCCAGTTTTCCTATAGAATATGGAAATTTACCAGTGTAGGGTCTTGTTACTTCGAAAACTATATAAATTTGTACCCCGTGTAGGCATGTACCTCCAATATTTGGCCCGTCCCCGATATTTGGCCAAGGCTCTTAGCACTATTAGGGACGAGAACCCATAAATTGATAAATTCAAACTGTGTTCGAGGGGGGTGATTTTTCTCTATAAACCTCATTAACTAGGGGGTCGGATCATAATCAAAGAACAAACATAAACATTATTCCAGTAATTTACTACAACCCCTTTGTTGGGCACCTCCGCATACACACAGAAGGGACACCCGCACACAAAAAAGAAACACCAAACAAAGAGGAATGCAGGGCCAAGAAAGAATAAAGAAACACCACCAACCAAAATAAAGAAACGATGGATAGTATTTCCTTTCATAAATCAAGGGTAGTTAGCAAAGTATAATCTATCATCTTTATATGCCACCTTTGCTTATGGAATTTACCATCTTGATAGGCATATGCCACCTTTTCCCTATAAAATTTACCACCTGGATAGGTTCAATAGGTCTTGCATATGCCACCTTTTCGCTCCTCTCCCTTATGGTCAAGCCCTCCTTCCATCGGACGTGAATTCCCCATGCAAAGTTGTGCAGCTAGCTCTGTTGGTGGGATCGATAGAGAAATAGGCATAACCTAATTGATTGCTGTATAGGTTTGTATGTGGAATCTGTATCTATGAAGCTGGTGTAAAGGTGATCATTTATCCTGCATTAAGCTGACGTAATATATTATATGGGAAATTCCTCTACACGAACCTGGTGTGGGTACTTATAAATTATCCTATTGTGAACATGGAAAAGAAGGTTCTGGGAAATCCTACTCTTATAGCCCCATTAAATATTACACCGTGAACATGGCATAGATACTATAAAACCATACTCTATTAATAAGGAATGAGTACTGTTCAATCTCACTCTTATAACTAGTGTATGATATCTGGAAAACATATCTCTTATAACATGGTGTAAGGGCATGGGAATTTACATGAACTCGGCCTGTACAATAATATATTGATCCCGACCTCTACTCTCTCTAGTTTAACCTAAGGATGGAATATTTAGTTAGTTTCCTGGTGGATATGAGCCCCCCAAGACTATTATCCTTACCCAGATAGTAGCTTCTGTAATGATTCTTAGTCCTAAGATAGGGATCCAACGAAGGAAAGATAAATATTACGCTAACAGGTTTTCCATGAACCTCCTTCTACTATATAGCTACTATATAGCGGGGTTCAGCCCTTAGAGCGGTACTGGACTTCCTTATACTCATGATTGGTCCGGGGAAATTAAAGTTTAAAAACTTTTTTTATATAGTTATTCCGGGAGCTTAATCACCTCTTTCTAGCTTACTACAGGAACATGATCTCTCTTTTGAGGAGGTAGTGGGCATGCAGCCTTGGGATTCCACTCTAGGATTATAGTTAGATACACACATCTATCTACCCAAATATGGTGGCCAAATGCAAGGAGAACTGCTAGACTCTTGTATCTGCAGTGTAACTGCATATTTCAATACTTGTCCCCACATGACTGAGGCCACATGCCTCCAAATTGTCAAATACCACTTGGAAGGCATGGCACAAGCCTGTTGGAATCCTAATTTGTTTATTCTTCCCAATCTGGCAGTTAAACCTCTAGGAAAATTACTACACGGGATGCCTTCTATCTATCCCTTCAACAATGTTTCGACCCTTCTAGTTATCTGTAGAACTTTATGTGCCAGTAAGTTAAAATTCGCCACGCTCTAGTTTAGACCATCAAGAAATATATTGATCTTTTTGGAGGGTTTCTTTATTTGCTTTGGATCAATCTCTACATCAAGAAAACTGAAGAGGTACTCATTCTCAATTTTAATCTGGTTTTTTATTTGTTTATAGACATGAAGTGGCATTATTTGAGTGCACTTAAAAGTAGTGCACTACTCTAGATTGAGTCTTTCTCTAGACCTTAGCTATTGAACACAATAATGATAAATTGCCTTGCTTGTCTCCTTATTGTACCCCTACCCATTCACCTAGATCCTACGCTTTAGAATCCCATTTTACCCTTGTAAAAGGCTTCAAATCTTTCTCTTATATTGATTTCACTCCACCCTATCTCTTGTGTTATAAAAAGATAGAAAGAGCTACAACAGATTTTATACCCTTACAAATAATAAAGAGATGCCCTTACTTCTTGAGATCAGGTTGAAAGAGTATAAGCATTATGTTAATTTACAAATAAGGAGAGGACATGGTTCCTCTATATTTACTTAATAGCCTTAAACAAAATCATAGTTAAGAAATGGTACCCCATCCACTGGATTTATTAACTATGTGATCAACTCAAACTTTTTCATTGAGATTGATCTTAAGCCAGGCTATTACTAGGGGCCAATCAAGCGAACTTGTGTGTGGAAGAAAATCTTCAATTATCATAAAGGTATCTTCACTTAGTTGGTCATGCCTTTTGGCTTTACTAATGTGCCAAGGATGTTCATGAGAATGATCGACAATATTCTGTGACCATTAACTAATTATTTTGTGGTCGTATTCCTATATGAATTTCTTATGTTTAGCAAAGCCGAGCCTAGGAATAGCATCTGAAGCATGTTTACCGAGTGTTGAGCACACTAGGACAACACAAGCTATACTTCCATAGTAGCGGTGCTCTCTCTGGCTGGATGACGAGCTAAAATTAGGGGGATAAAAGTAATCAATGAATGGTTTTATTCGAGCAAGATTGATTGTAATTCAAGGAATCTGGGGCCATTTTGGGGGGGTGAAGTTGATCGAGTGATTCGAGGGAAGTATCATTTTGAACCCCTCTACTTCTTGATTGAGGAGGAATCTAAGCTTGGTACATACATATCTGGACTAGATAATCATCAATCAATCAATAAGGGAGCCATAAATTTATAGGTAGGTCCATAGGGAGGGGGCCTCGTTATTTGGGTAATGAAGCGAAGACAAAATAAATATAGTCATAAATGGGGCTCTAGTTTGATGGCACTACACTATTAAGAATAGCTTTGAGTTTCCTTTTGGAACATTTCTGCCTATAATCTATACCTTCCTTTCAGTAAGTTCCTGATCAGTACGATTCCCTTCACTAAAGTAACTCTTGTTATGGGTGGGAATAGATATTCTGGGGTGGTTTAATATCCCTGAAGGTAACGCTTGTCTATGGATTATGATTAGAAGGAAAGCTAGTAATTTCTATTAAAGGAGCGATGACTCTCCTTTATTATACTTTGTGTCCTTCTTTAGTACTCTCCATCATAAACCCAACAAAACCATAGATGTATATACGATGTAAAATCAAAATAGTGTCGACAAAAAGTATAAATTACCACCATCGAAGTACATGTCATACAAGCTGGTATAAAAAAGGAGGGTCGTATTCAAGGTTAAACACATTGTATACTCGTATGCTTATAATATAGGTAATGGTTAGTCAGTTGTAACATACTTAGTATAATGGTAACATAAGTATTACTTATAGTTCATAGTAAGCTTACAATACTATTAAGTAAAGCTTATGACATAATGGGCTTATATACCACAAGTACTAACACCATTTATTATTCACTCCCAACTACTAGTAAGCTCTGTGTTGACAGTTAAGCTATGTAAGGGCTATGTTATCATATCAATAAGAGTAATCACACGAAACCAATGGGAATGATAAGACTAAGGATCAATCTCGAACGTGTTCAAGGTTTAAGAAGATTATATTATATATACATAATAAATAATGTATTTTTTTTACCCTGAACCATTGAAAGCTTTGGCATTACTAATTAGTACATATGGACTGATTTTATCGTGTTAGTTGTAGATCACATAGCTTTCTCTTATGTAATTAAACTGCATTCATGTTTTCTCAAGCTCTCTGTAATAGAGTAACTAGTGAACCTTAAACACGGATTTAACCCTAGTGTATCTCTTGCATAGCTTTATCAGTTCTAATACCATTGTATAATAAATATGAAAGGGCTAATTAGTAGTAGTTCATAGTGATACCTATACACCTGTACTACTTGTCCTGTGCTTGGTCTTATCTCTATACAAGCTTAAACATAATGTAAGTACAAGATTTGGGTTATAAGCTTACTGATAGCTTCTGAGTTGCTTATTTTCTATGCTGCTAACATATGGATTTTATAGGCTGATTACTTACTAATTATCTGGATCGAAAAATGAAGCGCCACTTTCCTGAACCTAGAGAAGGGAAGGGAGAATGAAGCATCATTTTAGGTCATTTTGCATGGGCACAATCCATGATTACATCTTTGAGACCACCATAGAACAAGGGATCGGACCATCATGGAACAAGCCATTTAAGTAGGAAGGAGCAGGGAAGGGTAAATGGTACCACGGTGTCATTTTTGTTACCATGGAAAACGAATGTAGCTCCTACAAATTCTGATGATTTTAGACTAAGTAAGAGTGGGGGAAGGGATAAATTGAACTCAGGGAGGTCGGACCAAATCTCATGGATGGAGACGAGGCCTAAAAATGAGACCCTTGTAGAGGCGATGTGTATCATCTTTTTATCCTACGTGCTATAAGGGTGCAATAATTCGATCATTTTGAACCCCTTTTGATAAAGATCATGCCTTGGAATATCTTGCCCTGATGGAGGCCGATATGATGGAGAAGGGAAATCGAATGGGGACCAGATGATAATTTACATAGGTTAACTACGAGCTCCCATACCTTTTTGACTAGTGCCTTGCATCATTGAATATTTTATTATGCTAACTATACTAACCGTTAGACAAGACCAATTACTGCTTTGGGACAAATAGGAGCATTCTGAACTCGCCATAGATTCTTTCTTGTCCTTGGATTTATTATTGGAATAAATATTATCCCTTTCCCGCTCACATACTTTCAACCAACCTATGAGACAACCAACCATAGCTTTTCATTGATAGATTAGCCCCTCAGTCTAGCGAGGCTCGCCCATAGTACTTTGTAGGCCGATTAGCCCTCACCCTGCAACTAACTCATGATTAAGAGTGCCTAATCCAATGAAATTAACCCTTGTCCTATCAGAAGAGATAATATCACATCCGCAGCCCTTTGGGCCACCCTTTCCTTTTGGCTCCAATGAATTTTGGAAACACTCCATCAATAACTGTCTGGAAAGATATTTCTTCCAGAACCATTCTATCAGGCACAATTTTGGGCAACAGATGAATAGTGTTACTACCCCATATTCTAATATATGCAAAGTATTCACCAACATACCAATCTCCCATGGTGGGAATCAGTGCTTTTCCTATGGATGAGAATGTGGGAGAATCTTCTTTGAAAATATTTTGATAAATAGAACCTATGAAATGATCACAAATTTCATATATAAGAGGAATGAAATTATCCTCCCACAATGTTGACCAGTAAATGTGGATAGGAGGTCCAACCCTCATCCAATTCCATCCCATTCCTGGGAAAGGAAACACTGTAGAGAACACATTAATCACATAGGTCGAAAGATAGAATGTAGTTTTTTTGGATGCTGGAGTCTTTTGGTACTTCTCAATAGCTTCTTTCAATATGATCGATAGGATTTGAGCCTAATTTAATTATTCCCATGTTGTAAGAATGTGATGAGAAAAAGGTTCTCACTCCGCTTTGAACGTTGTGAAATTCAGAAATCCATACAACCTGCATAACATTGATGCTAATAGAGAGAAAGGTTCCCTAAACCAAGAGATAGGATATAGTTTGTCGGTTTTAGGTAAGAAGACAACAAGGTTGTCCATCCATGAATTCATCATTTCTTCGAAATTGTACAACATCGTGGAAGTTTCAAGAAATTGTTTGTTAAGAAATTGTTGGGGTGGGTTGAAAAGAGGCCAACTGGGTCTACGCCTGGTTATTAAATGAGCGGTCTTGAGAGTTAGTATGGTCGATTATCTATTTCACAGTGTCTGTATAATGCATAAAATAAGGCCTGGATGTTATGGCATGGATTTGAGACTTACTAATGTTTATGATATCTAGACGGTCATGTTGAATGCCTGAAAAATCATCGTTATAAAAAATTGAGTAAATTCTGGACCAGTATAAGTGATAGGTTTTAGACACTCGTCCATTTGTGTCTAAGAAAATGCCAGAGTTAGGTTCTTTATTCTTCTACTCGTTAAGGGTCATTTTAGATATGGTATTCCTTGCATTGGTTGATAGTATATAGGGTAAATTCAATATTTCGCTTGAGAGAGGTGAATTCGTCGACCTGGTAAGAATTTGCAGAAAAATAATTTCGTCGAGGTAAAATTCACAATATGGGAAATGTTAGAATAATAGTGAAAAATTGAAATATTTAAAAAAAAGAATTCAACCTCAAAATGAATCTAAATAATATATTTTAAAACACATCAACGGTTAAGATTAAAACGGGAAAGCGGGAAAGGAAATTGCAAAGACGATCTTTTCGACATTTTTATTTTTTGATTTCCACAATCCGCATTGTGGGTTGTGAGATTGTAGGGTGAAAGTTTCTAACCAAAACTTACTTTATTGCTTCTGCAGTACACAATCTTCATTTCAATTTGTGGTGTCGCAGAAGTACGATTTGCAATTTTATTATATTTTGGGTTTTCGATTTTCGTAATCCAAACTGCGGGTTACAGAATTGCGGGATCGATAAATTGAAATTTTATTGTAAAATATTTTTACGGGGTTGTGGAAAGGATAAAATGAGAAAGATAAAATATTACAACATCCGCAATCCGCATTACGGGTTGCGGGTTGTGAAAAAACAAATTTCAAAACCTCCAAAAAAAGGACTTCTGCTATCCACTTTGCGGAATGTGGATTGCATAAACAAAATATTTGAAAGAAATAGTAAATTTTCCGCAATTCACAAACCAAAAAAAAAGGCTTTGAAGAAATTTTTTATTAAAATAAAACATGAAAAGACAAAAGGATGAAAGCACCAATGAATAATATCTCACAAGTAAGATAATAACCACAAATATTACCTCAATGACGAGTAAATGGGGTTTCCATTTTATAAAAAAAAATGGGATCTATTGTGCCAACAACATAATGTATTCATCATTGATCGAATCTTTCTATATTTCAGCACCAGTCCTATCTATTGGTTCCACTCTTGGTAGTGATTCGTCGTCATTGAGTTCAGTCCCATTTCGTACTATGTATTTGGATGACCCTATGATTCTCCATTCTCCAAGAACTTTGGATGAAGACCCTAAACCTACCAAGATGGAGATGTCGTTGTTTGCAATGCAGGTTGCTTATCAAGCTATCTTTGATTCCATTGTAGACTTCGGTCCTTCCTCTTTGTGGATGGGAGAGGAAGAACTCTTTGTACTTCCTGCTTGGGCGATTGCATTGTCATGCTCACACGATTGCATTGATGATGTTTTTCCTTTAGACAAAGTGATTCTTGAGGCCATGAATGGTCCTGAACGGCCATGGGAGGAGTTGCACCATCATTCTTACTTCCTCCCATAGCTTGATCAGATTAAGCATGATGACTTTAGGATGACCCTTTGTGAGAATTTTGTTATCCAGTGGTCCCATTAGGAACTCATGGTGTATATGCTGAAGGGAACATGGAGAATCTATCACCTGTGATTCCTATCAAAATTTCTAGGATCCCTAGCAAGATTGAGAATCTTTACATTGGTGCAGATTGTGCTCTCGATGTAATTAAGACATACACCGAGCTTTTTAAATAATTTCATGATTTTTTTGCTTGGTTGTATGATGAGATGCCGGGAATAGACCCTTGTATTGTTGAACGTGAGATTGAAATGTATCCTGATGCTAAACCTATTCGACAATGTTTATGCACGATGAACCCTCGTAAGGCACCTGCCATCAAGGATGAGATAGAAAATCTACTCAAAGTTGGATTTATCTATCCAGTTACCTTAACTGAATGGGTATACAATCCCGTTCTGGTCGATAAGAAGCAAGGAACCATCCGTGTGTGCACAGACTTCAGAGACCTAAAGCTTGTATGAAAGATAATTTCCCCACACAATTCATAGATCATATTTTGGATGAGTGTGTTGGGAGTGAATTATTCTCGCATGGACTATTTTTCAGGGTTAATAAATTCCAAATTAAAGCCAGCGACCAACATAAGACTGCTTTCATTTGTCCTTGGGATGCATTTGCATACTGAAAGATTCCTTTCGGCCTTAAAAATGTCGGAGCTACCTTTCAGTGTGCCATGACCTTTTCTTTCCATGACCTTAAGTGTATTATCAAAGTTTATCTGGACAATTTAGGTTCCCACTCTTGTCTGAGAGTGTATCACCTAGATCATTTGTGCTTGGTCTTCGAAAGATGTCGTTATTATAAAATCCAATTAAACCCTAAAAAGTGCATCTTTTGTGTGAAAGCAGGTCGTTTATTAGGTTTTATCGTATTGAAGGAGGGGATTAGGGTCAATCCTTTGAAGGTTGAGCCAATACTACGACTGTCTCCCTCGTGCACAATTATACATCTTCAAAGTCTCTAAGGGATGGCCAACTTCTTATGGAGATTTGTCGTCAATTTTGCCAATTTGATCAAGGGTTTCATGCGCATTTTGAAGAAGGATACTCCATTCATATGGGATGAGCGAGCCCAGGAGTCCTTCGATGCACTTAAGAAAGCCTTGGCAGTGGACCTTGTGCTTAGTCCACCTAACTATAGTCATGATTTCCTATTATATGTAGTCGTGTCTCAATAGGAAATAGGGATGGTTCTAGTTCAAGAGGACGACAAGCTCCAGGGGCACGTTATATACTATCTTATTCAAAATATCATTGATGCATAACTTTATAGTCACGCTGAGAAACTACACTTAGTGGTTGTTCATGAGGTACATTGGTTGATACATTATATACTATCTTATTCTAGTTCAAGAGGACGACAAGCTCCAGGGGCACGTTATATACTATCTTATTCAAAATATCATTGATGCATAACTTTATAGTCACGTTGAGAAACTACACTTAGTGGTTGTTCATGAGGTACATCGGTTGATACATTATATACTACTTCGCTAGACTACTGTCATAGCTCATATCAATCCATTTCAGTTTGTCTTGACTAAACGAATGCTAGGGGGGAAATACAACAAATGGATTGTTATTTTGCAAGAATTCAACCTTGAGTTTGTTTTGGAAAATTCGAAGAAGTCATTAGTTTTTGTTGAGCTCATATCAAATCTCCCTAGTCTGGATGAATATGAGATCCATGAGGATTCATTTGTGGATGAGCATATCTTCCTCATTTCGACTGTGGACCCTTGGTATGATGATATCATCATCTATCTTCATACTTTGATGGTTCCTCCTCACCTCTCATGGGATGAACGTCAACACTTACAACATAATGCTAAGAATTACCTTATTATCAATGACACATTGTATCATTGGGGGGTGGATTCCATTTTGCATTGGTGTTAACCCATGATAAGGCTGAGACTATGTTCAATGATTTCCACAGTGGGGTGTGTGTTGGTCATTTATCTAGTCTTGCTACAACTCAAAATATCCTTAGAGAGGGCTATTATCGGTCATCAATCTTCAAATATTGTGTTAATGCGGTCAAGTGATGCCACCCTTTTCGAGTGTTCACACGAAATGTACACTCACATCTCGCTCTGTTACATCCTATTATCATCGTCATTCCCTTCACCAAGTGGGTTGTGAACTTTATGGATTTCAACCTAGCTTTGGCTGGGGGGAACATTCACATTATAGTGGCCATGGACTATTTCATGGAATGGGAAAAGGATATTCGTACAATTAAATCCAATGGCGAGATGACCACTCATTTTGTTTTAAACCAGATTATTGGTCAGTTTAGGATATTGAAAGAGTTTGTCACTGATCATGGAAGGCACTTTCAAAACAAGATGTTGGACAAGTTAGCTTTGAAACTGGGGTATAAGCAAGAGTAATATTCTTCTTATTACCCTCAAGTGAATGGGAAGGTTGAAGTAGTTAATAAATCCCTTGAGGCCATTCTGCAAAGAACCATTACACAAAGAAAAACCAACAGGCATATTATGCTTTACCCTGCTTTCTATGATTACCAAACCACAGTTAATACTTCCATCAAGTTTTCTTCATATCAACTAGTACATGGGGTGGAGTCAGTTTTATCGGTTGAATGAGAAATTCCCTCATGGAAACTTGCCATAGATATTTTACCAAAAACTTTTGAATTGGAAGAGTGTTTGGTCCACTTAAAGCACCTTGATGAGCAGCATTAAGATGTCATATTGGATATAGAGATTAATAAGCACCGTGTTAAGGATTGGTATGATAATTATTTCCATCCCCATAGATTTAATGAAGGTGAATTGGTCCTCTTGTATGACCAAGCTAGCGAATCGTTAGGGGCGGGTAAGTTTAATGCCATGTAGCATGGACCTTACGTGGTAAAACGTGTCATAGAAAAAGGTGCCTATGAGATAGAAGATTATGATTGCCTTGGTGGAGCCTAAAAATGGCCTCTATCTCAAAAAATACTATGCCTAACTCTTAGTTGAGGATAATGCCTTGTATATTATTGTACAGTTTGCATAGTTTTCTTTTGGTCCCCTTGTAGTGTTATTGGTTTGTTGGCATACTTCCCCTTTTTGTGACAGATGTTGATGGAGTCTTTGGTATACTTACGATTCATTGATGGTGCCATCCGCCATACCTAGAACTTAGCTTTGACTACTTGGGTCATCTATACACCTGAGGGTCATGTGGTGTCTTCAGGAGGTGTGTGTTTCCAGCCATCGTCAAACAATGTCGTTGAATATAGTGTTGTGATTGAACTAGTACGCGATGCCATTCACAATGGTATTTGATCTCTTGAGGTCTATCTTGACTCACAGCTAGTTGTGTCATAGTTAAATGGATTTTACCATATTATGGATCCTACTTTGTTACAAAGTTTATTATGGTTAAGATTGTTAGATCGACAATTTGACTCCAATACATGCATTCATAAGCTATGTCTTTACAATCATGTTTCCAATTCATATGCAAATTAAATTTTAAATTGGAATTTACCACATCAGTATTGAATCATACACAATCCATTCACATTCAAACACACATATAAATACATCAATTCAATCACTATAAGTTTTTTTAACTTCCGAATATAGTTGAAAATGGTGTTACAGTACAAAATGTCATGATACAAAAATGGGGCTTCAAGCCACCAAAATATATACAACCAATACAAAAAGTATATCTAGGAATCTATGCATGTGGGTCTAGGTGATAATTATGATAGAAAACAACTGCATTATCCAACCACCAGAATAGTCTAACCCATAGATGGGGTACCCCTACTACATGTCTCTGCATAGCCTTAGGAAAGTCCTCGACTTGCACCATGGGTATCCTGTGTGTCAATGATTCAGGACGATATTGGTGGCAACCCACCTATCCCTCTTCGACCCCACCATTGTTTCTTTCAGTTTTCCAGTTTCCTTAATTGTAGCAGAATTTACTATTTTTGGCAGTTTTCGGGTCCTAAACATCCAGAGCCGTTTTGAGGCCCTAAACGACGTTTTTTCGGCATCAAATCATTCGAAAAATATGAGTCCATTCTACAATCAATATTTGTTGGTTTTGGATGTAGTCCTTAAACAGATCTTTCTAACGATGTATCATGTGCATCAAACGAAGGTAGTATGCTAAACTTACGACCTCGAGAAATTGATGTACCAAGTTACCCAACGGGGCCCACATTAAGGCATTTCACCTCCTAGGGTTAGGTTTTTGGATGTGTAGGGTTTCCATTGTTTCTCATTAATATATAGGCCTTCGAGCCTCATTATAACATAGAGTTCAGAGGCATGTAGCCGGCACATCTCTTCTCAGAGATAAGTTACCAACACTCTAGCTAGTTTATATCCATTTTGTATGTAAACTGGTTTCAGTTATTGATTAATGAAATGAAGTGTTATTTCTGCTGCATATTTATTTCTATGGTTATTTGTGTATTCTCTTGCATTCCTGCATAAATCTGAATCAGTGGTATCATAGCAATCAGCTCTTTCTCGATCCTTCTTTGCATGTCCCCAATGAGCATGGGGTATAAAGAGTTAGGGCTCGATCTGGTTGAACCTTTGCAAGATAAGCCTCGCAAATCCCGATGGCCAGCCATGGGGGATGAAAAGAAAGATGAGGGCGCAGAATATCCTATCAAAATTTTGCTCGAGGAGGCCCTTGAAAAATAAAGGAATGCGATGATGGATAACTTCACCCAGATCCTTCGACGACTTCCCACTGGCGGCGCATCTGCATCTAGCAGCCACTCTGGAGGTGCAACCTCTTTTAAGGTACAAGTAAAATTTTATATTCCCATATTTGATGGTCAAATATATGTAGACACCGTGCGAGAAAGGACGAGGAGGAACCCTCTCTGTTCTTGGTCATACCTACTTGGAATTATTTTGAGATGCCATAAAGGGACAATATTATCCAGTGGGGAGCTACGAGGACAAGTACATCCAATGGACTACGCTACGACAGCAAAGAGATCAATATGTGCATGAGCTGACGAATCTATTCCATACCTTGCACACCAAGTTGGGTATCAAAGATTCAGAGAAACATTTGGTGCTGAAGTAACATAGTTTTCTACACAGATACATTCAGGAGGAAATGGAGTTCCTCGACATATCCTCGCTTGGTACGGCATATCGGTATGCTGCCAAAATTGAGCAAAAATTCAAACAGAAAAAGCAAGACTTTGGATCTGTGAATCAGAAGCAAGGGAAAGGTGCCCCCAACCACAGAACCAAGGACATAGCCAAGGCATGGCGACTCAAGAAAACTTTCCAAAGCCGCAAGCAAAGAACAACACTGCAAAGCCGAAGAAGGAAGCAAGAAAGTGATGCGAGTTCCATAAGAGCCCCACTCATAACACAAGTGAGTGTCGAGCTAAGTAGTCACTGGTGGCTAAGATAAAGGCTTCTAAATAATATGCATACTCCGACACTGAATCAAAACCTGAGAAGGGGAATGACAAAGGGAAGAAGATTATCGATGCAGAGCCCAATGCCACCGTTGCCACCATGAACATCCAAAAGGAAGAACCAGAAGATTCAGAGGAGGAGGAGCATCTTTTCCACTCCTAGATGTGGGTAAAGGGTTCCTTGCTACAGTTCATTGTTGATAGTGGGAGCTTGTTTCCCACCTATTTAGACTAGGTGGAAACTCCATGTACATGTGGATGTACATAATTATACCTTGGAAAAATCTGAGGATTTTTTCACTTCTGCAGGGCTATTGCCCCTTTGTAAAACGAAATGTCCGCTCCCCTGCGTGGGAAAACTAATTTAATTTTATGTACTAGTGTGGATCATATGATACGGATGCCACACCATGGAACTGATTGTTAGGAAAGTCCCCTCATCGAGTGTTTTCCCCTTTCCAAGTGATCTTGTTGAACAAACGAGTTTAATCGGTTTGGTTTTCACTCAAAATCCTCCAAAGTGGTGACGGGCGTTCTACCAGTCAAGTCCATGAGGTGGCTAAAGCCTTAAAGTGTAATTCATGACCATGCTAGACATTTGTCTAGATTCTTGCGGAGTTTCGTTATGTTTTTGAATTTTTATTATTTTTTTTTTCAGTTAATTAATTCCACCCCTTGGTGGTTAATTAGCTAAGTTTTGATGTAATAATGTAATTACTCAAGCATGGAATTTTGTAATAGGGGCTATGAATGCAAAATAAAATTGCTATGAAACCCCTAAGCCATTGCTTCGAGTCCCATGTCGTTCTGATAAGCGGTTCAAGAAATAGACCAATTTTGGTCAGGAGGGGTGTATCTCTCCTAGGGAAAATTTTAATTTTCCTAAGTCAAAAAATCATATTATTTGATTTTGAAGAAAAAAATCAAATAATGCCATGGTAATTTTGTTTGGGGGTTGTTAAGCCTAGGAAAATTTATTTCATAATTTTCCACCCCCCCATGGCCTAGATATTAATTTTTCAAGTTATTTTTAATTTTTCCTAAGTTAAAAAATTGGGAAATTTTAAAAATTTAATTGGAAAAATTAAATCTAAGGTGAAATTATATTTATCCTAAGTCTAAAGGTTAAAT
>LPNX010476559.1:4499-14513 GCA_001517045.1 Pseudotsuga menziesii | reverse complement strand
TTGGAGGGCGCTACCACATCAAGATGAAGGGCGCTAAGCATAAAAAGGAGAAAACCCCATTAGTGGGGCGCTAATATTAGAGGAGGGCGTCACAATTTAGTGGGGCGTTTTTCTTAAAAAGAAGGCATCAAATTAGTGGGGCGTCTACTAGTTTGAAGGAAGGGCGCTATATTAAGGAGGCGCCCACAATGAGATAGAGAGGGCGCCATTTTAAAGGGGACGCCCACCAAATTAGAGGAGCTCCAACATTAAAAGAGGACGCCCAGTAGAATAGAGGGACGCTAGCATGGTTTTGGAGGGCGCTATTTTGGAGAAGGGCGCCAATCCTGGAGGAAATCAAGAAGTCAAAGCTATATTTGGAGGGGGCGCCTCCTTGGGCCCACGTTTTTCATCCAAGCCATTGATTTGAAGAGGTATCTTGGTCAAAGACCTAGATCTGAGGGTGTATATTGCTCAAGACATGGATCAAAATCTCAGCCATTGATCAAAGATTAATCCAAGGGTGGAGATTGTTTGAGAGAAATAAAAGTCAAAAACCTAGATCTAGTGGTGGAAATTTAACCTAGATCTAGATCTATTTTCAGCCGTTGATCTTCAAGGGGTTGGGGGTCCTCCTCAACTATAAAATGGGGGCCTCACTCCCTCATTTAGGAGGCTCTCTCATGCTATTGTTATGCTGCCGGATTGTCTACCCACTCTTTTCTCAAGCTCTCTTCTTGTTGTAATCTTATTGCCCTAGTTGGGCCACATAATACAAGTAAAGCTTTGGAGGGATATTGTGCTTCATTTTCTACTTTCATGATCAACTTTGTGAGGTAACTTGTACATGGTATAGCTTTGTATTTTTGCTTTTGTCTAGTTAGCTCTCCACAAAGTATTTTGTGGAGAGATTAGAAAGTAGAAGTATTTCTGCTTTCTTTTGTGAATTGTTTAACGCTTGCTTCAAATTATTTTGCAGGGATCGTTGAGCATTCTCCTCTAGGCTTAGCATTTTTGCAGAGTTACATTTTATTGCAGGTTTTCCAAGCAAGGGCATCTCTCCAGGGCATCATTTTCTGCAGATTTTCAATTCGGCCATCTACTTTCAGCCTGTTTTTGACAGGGCTTATTTCACTGTTTAGTGGATACAAGCTTGGTTTTAGAGCCCTAACTTCATATACATCTATTAAACTTGTTTTTTTTGCTGTTCTAGTAGTGTTTAGGTGGCTGGAAACTCAGTTTCCAGCCAGTCTTGATCTCTATGCAAAAATAGCTCTTTTCCTGAATACTCGTGGTATCAATTGATCCGCTTCTGCGGTGAATGAAGTCGGTCTGAATTGGTTTACCCAATATCTCGAGCCGAACGCCAGTTTCTTCAAGAATAACTTATTGCATACCTCTTTGACAAGCATTATTTAGTCTTTTTGTTTAAAATTTCAATTCGACCATTTCTGTTTTTGTGTTCTGAAACTGGGTTTTATTCACTGTATAGTGAATATAACCCTTGTTTTAGGGCCCTCATATGTTATATATTAGTATAGGCTTTATAATTTACTGTTTTAGTACCATTTAGGTGGCTGAAAAGTCAGTTTTCAGCCCCCTAAACTTCATTTTTCTGTCATATTTTCACTCAGATTTTTCTGCAAAAAAGTGTAAATTTGTACTAATATTGTAACAATAGATTTGTTGTATCTCATATAATTTCCAGCGAAGAATAGTTCGCTGTTTTTTGACAGGTATTGCAGGTTTAAGGGATATTTTCTACCCAAAAGGGCACAGAAACATCTAAGCCCTCAACAGGTTCAAAGGGGTTTCAAACCCCAACCCTTTTCTTTTTCTTTTTGACATTGTAAAGCCCACATGAGAAGCTCTTTTGGGGTATTTTAATTTTCTGTATATCATTTTTACTCTGTAGAAGTTTTATTTATTCACCCACCTATCTTTGTGACAGACCACCATCTCTGTCACAAAGATTGTTGTGAGGTTAGTGTATTCTTTATTTCTGTTCATTGTTATTTATTCACCCACCTATCTCTGTTACAGACCACCATCTCTGTAACAGAGATTGTTGTGCGGTTAAGTATTGTTCAGATTAGTTCAGTTATTTTATTTATTGTCTAAAGGGGATTAATCATACAACCCAACCAACCTGTGTATCCTCTATCCACTTGTCATCTCCCTTCAGGGAATTCAAGTGGATATGAAAAACAGGGTAAGTGGGGGCTTAGGTAATTAGAATAATTTTCCTTTTCTTGTACTACAATCTACAATCTTCAACACATTACTTTCAGTCCAAGATCGAATACCAGCACCTCCCATAAGTGACATCGCTTGGTGATCTTGTCGATACCTTAAAATTTACATTTGCATCTTAACCATCAAGATTAAAATTTATTTTTAAAATTTACCAACAAAGCTTCTCTATCTCCTGCTCCTCTACTCGGTTATCACCCTCCGGGGTACTCCGAGATACGACCAGGGGAAAAGGAAGTCGTAGTCTAATAGGCATCCATCTAGTAATTTTTAAGCTGATTAAAAACGGTGACTCGAAAGCTGCAAGGGGTAGCAGGCTGGGGACAGTCTCTAGGCGCATCGACATCCTCCTTGTGACTACCGGGCCATTGGGGATTGACCTGTGAGATAGGGGTGGGATTTGCTCCCACCTGTTGAGTGCAACAGCAATCTTTCTTCGGTTTGAGAAGAACTAGATCGGGGTAGTCACACCACCGATTCTAAAACATAAGCCAAGAAGAACAACTCTAATAAAATTTACTAAAATTTACCAAGAGACACTGCAAAACGTTCTACAAACATTGGTCACTACTATTTTGCCTTGCTATTCAAGGTTTTACTACAATACGATACTACAAGCACTTTCATTTTTATTTTTTCCGCAAGCATTCCAATACTTCGCTTTCAATTTCATTTATACTTCTGTTCTGTAATTGCTCATGTGGTGAATGCTTAACATCTGTTTAAAGTGCTTCAAGTAAATCAACTTAAAGTCCTTTCTTTTTTTCATTTTACTGAATTTCATTTAAGGCACTTTCCTTGTGCTATCTCTTGTGAGTCTAAACTGTAACTATTTTATTTGTTCATATTGTTAATATTGTAAAACTTGCTTAGCTTAGGCAACTGTGGATAATCATTCTTATTCTTTGTAAGTTTGTAACTTGTAATCTTTTGACTCCATTTAATATAGGCACTGGTCTTGTAATTTTGTAACCTTAAAGGATCCCTTTAATTAATTTGCAACTAATTAATAAATCTGGAACTTAGTATTCCGTAGGGACTACCCCCCTTGGCTCTGTTGGGATCTAGCCTAAACGGAGGAGTTGTGGACTGTGGTGACAGTGGTCCCCAGCTCTAACTTGCCCCCAAGGACACACAAAGCGGGTTGGAGACTTTCCTGCGCCTTAAAGTGTAAATTAGGCGGAAACAGAGCTAAAAGAACCTAATTTCAGTAGAGGTCATGAAGCGGTTGGGTTTGCTGACCACATCACACCCGCAACCATACACCATCGGGTGGCTTCACCAAGGATGAGATCTTCGCGTAAGCCAACAGTGTCGCCTTCCCTACAGCATCAAGCCCTTCACCGATGAGATATTATGTGATATTGATCCTCTCGATATTTATGATGTATTATTAGGTCAACCATACTTATGGAAGTGACATTCTGTGTATGAGTCCCGACCTCGCACTGTTATTATTACGTTGGGAAATAATTTGTACAGGATACCAGAGGCACCACCCCCTGCCGCTATCTCTTTCGTTACTGCAAAAAAATCCATAAGCTCATTTCCAAAACCAGGAAGTTTGTTTTCTTGATGATCCACCCGTAGGGTAAGAAGAATATTGTGGCCACAACCTCCAAATAGGGCCCCTCTGCATCAACAACAAATGGACAAGGTCATGGAGGAGTACTGGGACATATTCACATCACCCACCGGGGTGCCTCTCCACTGTCAGGTCAAGCACCCCATCAATCTAACCCCAGGTGCACCGCTGCCCAATGGATCGATCTATCAACACTCTGTATGGAGAATGATGAAATCAAGATGCAAATTCAGGAGCTGCTATAGAAGGGTCACATTTGGCCAAGTTCATCGCCCTGTGGGAGCCCGATCGTGTTGGTACAGAAGAAGGATGGGACTTGGAGACTCTGTATTGACTATCAGGCATTGAACAAGATCACTGTCTGGAATAGGTACTCAATCCCATGGATCGATGACCTCCTGGACCAGCTTAAAGGGGCCAAATATTTTAGCAAGATCGACTTAAAGTCTAGGTATCACCAGGTATCGATCGAACCGACTGATGTATGGAAGACTGCCTTCAAGGAGGGCCTTTTCAAATGGTTGGTCATGCCTTTCAGGCTGACGAATGCTCCTGCAACCTTCATGAGACTGATGGATGACATCTTGCAGCCATTCACCAACTCATTTGTAGTAGTGTACTTGGATGACATCTTGATCTTCAGCCAGACTTGGGAAGAGCACCCCCACCACATCTGACAGGTCCTCCAAACATTGCTACAACACAAGTTGTGTGCCAATTTGGACAAGTGCACTTTTGGCATGACCTAGGTTTAGTATTTGGGATACATTATTGATGAGTGTGGGGTACATATGGATCCAACCAAGATCCAAGACATTTGGGATTGGCCAGCCCCAACTACTCTAACAGAGCTTCACAGCTTTCTAGGCCTTGCTAATTTCTATCGCAGGTTCATGTTGGGATTTTCTCATATCACTTGGCCCTTGAGTCAAGTCACCAAGGGAGGAGCGAAAGAAAAATTATTTTGGTCGAAAACTCAGCAGAAGGCATTTGCAGAATTGAAACATCACCTCTGTTGTGCCCCAGTGCTCACATTACTAGACTTGTAACAACCATTTGAGATCGAGACAGATGCCTCTCACTATGCTATTGGGGTAGTCCTTACTCAACAAGGGCATCCAGTGGCATATCACAGTGAGACACTGTTCGACACAGTCCGCAAATATCCCACTTATGACAAAGAAATGTATTCCATTGTACAGGCTTGCCGACAATGGAAGAATTACATTTTGGGGAAGGAAACGATCATCCATACAGACCACTGACCCCTGCAGTTCATGCAGACACAAGGGAAGTTATAGAACAATTGCCATAAGAAGTGGTCCACATATCTACAACAGTTTCATTTGAACATCAAGTACAAGAAGGGAAGCACCAATAATGTTGTAGACTGCCTCAGCCGACCACCGATCATGGCGATAATGACTTTTCTCAACTCTTGTGGGCATGAGACTTTTGATTGGCTGCTTCTCTATAGGAGTGGTCCAAAATTTAGCCACACATACCAGACGCTCCTGGAGGGAAACCAAGTTCCAAAATTTCACCTCCAGGATGTACTACTATGTCACATGGAACACCTTTGTGTTCCTTCAAGTGAGCGTGCTAAGATGATTTGGGAAGCGCACTACAGTCGGGTCGTTGGGCATTTCGGGGTTGAGAAAATAGTGGCAGTACTGCAGAAGTATTTCTATTGGCCAAACCTTCGATAGGACATCGGGAAGTACATCTGATCCTGCACTGCCTACACCATTACCAAACTATCCATCAAGAAGCAAGGCCTCTATACTCCATTGCCTACCCCTAGTCGACCTTGGGCATCCATCTCAATGGATTACATGTCAAGCCTTCCTTCTACTTAGCATGACAATGACTGTGTGTTTGTGGTCATTGACAGATTATCAAAGATGGCCATAATGGCGGCCTGCAAGAAGAATATCATAGCAGAAGCCACCGCTAAACTCTTCTTTGAATGAGTGTGGGTACACTTTGGGATCCCACAGCCTATAATATCAGACCAAGATAGCAGGTTCCTTAGTACATTATGGTCTAGCCTATGGTCAATGCTAGACACCAAGCTCACAAATTTCACAGCTTTCCATCCCCAGACTAATGGCCAGACAGAGGTTGTCAACAGGATGATCGCACACATTTTGTGCATGTACAACTCAAAGCATCCATGCACATGGGATGAGAGCCTCCCCTATGTACAACACAACTACAACCGATCCCTACACAGCTCAATCAACCACATCCCCTTTCAGGTGGGCTTGGGATTCCAGCCACTATGTCACATTGACGTAGCCTTAACATTTACAGCTACTCAGGCTGATTCAGCTCATATCCAATCTGAAGTTTCCAAGGAAAACAGCTTCATTGAGCACATTCAGCACATTCTCCAACAGGTTCATGATGTATTGGATAGATCCAATGCTAAGTACAAGTAGCGACATGATCAACATCGGATGCAACAAAACTTCCAGGTAGGCGACAAAGTGTGGCTACATCTGCAGAAGGAGCGCCTCGCTGGACCCCACCACAAGATTCGCCGGCTCCAATATGGTCCATACACCATCACCAAGGTGTTGGGGACAATGCCTTCAAGCTCAGTATTCCACCATTGCTTGGTATGCACCCAGTGTTCAATGTGGACCACCTTCGGCCTTACTTTCCACCTCTACTGGACACATCAGACGTGGCAGAACAACTCACACCAACAGAGTTAAACCCTGACTACATGGAACAAGCCACAACTGATCGGATTATGGACACACAGGTCAAGAACACCCGCCAACAGAAGATCCAGCTATATAGAGTTGTCAAAGCAGGCCAACTTCTTCACCAGGGAAAGTGGCTCACCAGGGACCAAGTTCAACAGAAGTTTCCTCATCTCATGGAGGAACTCAACGCAATGGGGACCATTGCTTCCTAAGGAGGGAGGAATGATCCAGGAGGATATTGGTGGCCACCCACCTATTCCTGTTGGACCCCCACCATTGTTTCTTTCAGTTTTCCACTTTCCTTAATTGTAGCAGAATTTACTATTTTTGGCAGTTTTTGGGTCCTAAACTTTCGGAGCCATTTTGAGGCCCTAAACGATGTTTTTTCGACATTGAATGGTATAAAAAATATGAGTCCATTTCAAACTCATATTTGCCATTTGGATGTAGTCCTTAAACAGATATTTCTAACGATGTATCATGCATGTCAAACGGAAGTAGTATGCTAAAGTTATGACCCCGGGAAATTGATGTACCAAGTTACCCAATGGGGCCCACATTAAGGCGTTTCACCTCCTAGGGTTAGGTTTTTGGATGTGTAAGGTTTCGATTGTTTCTAAATAATATATAGGCCTTCAAGCCTCATTGTAACATAGAGTTTAGAGGCATGTAGCTACCACATCTCTTCTCAGAGATAAGCTACCAACACTCTAGCTAGTTTATTTCCATTCTGTATGTAAACCAGTTTCAGTTATTGATTAATGAAATGAAGTGTTATTTCCACTGCATATTTGTTTCTATGGTTATTTGTGTATTCTGTTGTGTTCCTGCATAAATCCGAATCAGTCAACCTGGAGAATTTTCCGTGTATTTTTTGGAGCGTCAGCTCTGTATTTGCACCGATCATCTCATCCCCTCATCCCCTCTAATGATGTCGGGGGAAGCCATCCAGTCATCATGGACCCACAAAACCACAAACATAATCAATGCTAGTATGTGATACTGCTAAAACATGTTTTTGATTTCCTTATATATCAAAAATGTAAAAAAAATCAAATACTTCAAAACACATTTGGGATTTTACCTATATTACCATATGCGGCCTTCGATGGTAGTGGCATGTCCAGGTCTCTACGGAATTCTATCAGTGCATAGGGATAGTCTTCCATGACAGTAATCTGTCACCACCACCAATGGTAGAAATTCGGTGGGAAAGGAATGGGCGTCCGACCTTCCCCTAATCGTTGCATCACCTCATCCCAATGGGTTTGGGATGGATCTCATAGACTATGTGTTATAGCTTAAAATGACACATCTCTGCCTGTGACCACTTTCCCATGATTTCGTCACATGTTGACACTTCCATGATGACACTTCATGAAAGTCACTGAAAGTCACTGAAAAAACACCTATCTTGGAGGACCCATAGCTTGAGTTCTGTAATTTTGTTTGACCTCATTTCTACGTCGTTGGAAAGGTATTTCAGTTAGCTAAAACTTTCCAGAAGACACCAAAGTCTGAAAATGCCCATAAATACCCTTAAAATGTGTTCTTTATGTATACGCGACTCTCCTTAAGGCATAGTCGCGTATCATACGCAGGTTGCTCTACTACAGACCCGCGTATGTGTTTCTCAACATTAAAACATAAAAACAGGAGTTAATTGGAGATTAGTTATTTCATCTAACTGAATTTCCTTAACTGCTGTAACTTCTCTAACCTTCGAACTACCTTATTTCATCCATATAAATAGAGGTAGGGAGGTCCATGAGAGGGGACTGGAATTTATGCATTGTTATGCTGGAGGAATCGGGACTCTCTTTGCCCACACCTTTTCCCTGGAGGTCTTCCCCTTGTGTTGCAGAGCTTGGAGGCTGAGTTCTTTGGAGAAGAGAAACAACAGATCTAGATCAAGGTTTCGTGAGGTGCCAACTTGAAGAGAAGGTATATTTGTACTTGTTTTCAAGATTAATAAAGATGTGATGTCCTTCTTCTTCCCAAATCATTGTTCAATGTGTGATTGAGTTTCTGTTTATGATCATATGATGATGTTATTCAGATCATTATTTCAAGTTTATTTGATTATCATTGTTTTATATGTGGTCATAATGGTTTGAGGAAGGTATAACTTGTTTTGCAGGTCTCTTGGAGCGAGAGGAGCAAGAAGAGGATTGAAGAGAAAGCTTGGACCAGCCCTCAGTTATTCAGGTGTGGACCTTTCTCATCTCTGAAACTTGCTGTTATATGCTTTCTGAACATTGTGCATCTCTCTTTCAACCCAAGTACGTTGATGGCCTCTTAAACCCTAGCCATAGGATACTTTCCTTTACAATAGAACTGGCGACTCCGCTGGGGACTAGCCTTGTCTGTTTGGGGTTTTTGTCTTGATTTCTTTCAGCTTTTACATTGTTTCAGGTCCTTCTTTCCCCTTTAGGAACATTTTTAAGTCTGATTAGACCCTCTCCCCTGCCTTCCTAAGGCAGTTTTCTACCCTTGATTGTGATTTTTACACCTATTCGCGGGTTGTTCTTTTGAACAGTCGCGAATAAAAGTTTGCATGCGCGGGTTGTTCTACTGAACAATCGCGTATCATTCGCGACCTGCCCTTATAGACAGTCGCGTGTATACCTAGAAGTTAGGATTTTTAAGTCAAGTTTTTGCTTGTTCCCTTCTTCAGGTAATCCCTGTTTGTGAGTGGTGTCTCTTTATGAATGCTGTGTAGCTTGTCTGAAGACTTTTGGTGATCACCCTACCTGCTTTTTCAAAAGCCTTTGAGTCTTTTTGCTTGGAGTAATTCTTGCTTGTTTGCTTTATTAGATCCAAGTTTACTCAAAGCACAGTGCATTTCAGGTGCATGGTGGGTCTGTTAAGGTCTTCTGCGGGTGCATGAATCCAGGTATTTTGTGTCATTCTTTTTGTTGTTCTTTATCTATGTGGTAAGCCCCTTTATAGCATTAGGATTTTCTCTTTGCTCTTTCACCTGTCTCCTTTGCTTGGTTTGCTTTTTGGCCTTTTGTTTCTGATCAGCCTCTGTTAGTGGCCTTTGTTTGATTTCAGAAGCTTGTGGATGTTGTTTTCCTCCTTCTTTGGTTGGTCTACTTCACCTCGCCAAAATAGTTGTCTTGTCTCTCATACAAGCCTTTCTTCCAAGTAGGGTTTATGCTGACTTTAGTTGGTTCTAGAGTTTGTTGGGTGGTTGCATAGCAAAGTTCCTTTTGCTTTGTTCTTTTTATCTACATGCTTTGCTTTGTAGGTAGTTTTTCTTTTTCATTTTATAAAAGAAAATTAAAAAAGAACTTTTATTTCTTGCTTTTCCCCCTACTTCTTTCTTTGGTTTGACCTTGTTGGACAAGGTACTGAGCAGCCTTTGTCTGTAGGTTTAGATTGACACTTGGGACTTCTTGACCTTTGTTTATGTCAGTCTTTATGCTCAGTCTTTTCATTCCAAAGTGTTGGCTTGTTTACTTTTGTAATATTTCC
>LPNX010476544.1:6059-34330 GCA_001517045.1 Pseudotsuga menziesii | reverse complement strand
ATAGAGAGAGATCATGAAGGTATTATTGGTGGTTAGTTATGGGTGATAGAGTGAGACACACACATAGATTGGGATTAGGGTTTGAGAGAGAGAGAGAGATGGTTAATAGTGGTTAAGAGATATAGAGAGATCATGAAGGTATTATTGGTAGTTAGTTATGGGTGATAGCGTGAGACACACACACAGATTGGGATTATGGTTTTAGAGAGAGAGAGAGAGAGATTAGGGGTTAAGAGTTTAGAGAGAGAGTGAGAAAGAGAACAAAGTTTAGGTGTTATTATTATAGAGGTTAAAGTAAGTATGATAATTTGATTTTGGTATATGAATTTGGAAGGTTTTAGGACTTGTAAATGTTAAAATTTGTACATGATTGATAAGTGCTATGTTTTAAAAGTTAGTGGTTACAAGTTGAATGGGTTAGACGAGATTGGATAATATAGCTGAAAGGTTTAGAGGATGTTAAAGGGAAGAGATCCTAACTCCTAGGTTGCATGAATAGAGTGTCAACAAAGGGGGGTCCCTCGTTAGACCACTTTAAAAACCTTGTGTATACATGGTCGACCACCCAACTTGGGGCGTACTGGGAGGGCTTCTCTGGGAGTTACCTCCCTCCACCTATTACTAGCGCAACGGCATCCCAGTTCCCAGCTACAACAAAGGCACATGTGTCAAGATACCGAGTTAGGAGATTGTTTCCACGCAATTTCCCAAAATGGTCCTTTGAAAACACTCTATACAAGACTTTCAATAAAACCCCTATGGCCAATATACTAATACAAACTATATTAAAAATGTATACAAATTAATTTTCGTAAAAAACAAATATTTAAATATTCCAATAAAATTTATATATATAAGTTCCATGAAAAAAACATTACAAAACACTTTAACCAAAAATAAACAAGACAACAATATATAATATAACAAAACTTTAAACTATGAAAAACTCTATATTATTAACTAGAACTCTAATCTATTTCAACAAACCCAAAATCATTAATTTGAACTCTAAACTTAAAAAAAAAAGAAAAATTGAACTCCAAACTATTATAGAAACTCTATATTATTAATCAAAACTATTTTAATATGAAAAAAACCTAAATTATTAAAAATAAAATTGACAAAAAATACAAGTATTTATCAACTACATCATAGTACTAATTACATTAAAATTTACGTTTAGCATCTAATAAATTTCTATACACTAAAATCAATATCTAAAAATTTAAAATTAATTTTTAAATTATTATAAGAAAATTATGAAAACGTCACAATGCTTAATAAAGTATGAAAAATAAGAAAGTTAAAATAAACACTAAATTTATTTATTGAACTAAGAATTATAATTAAACTATTTTATAGTTATTAAAAATTGTTAAATAAAAAAACAATATATTTTTATAAAATATAAATATATGTATAATTTAACAAACTAAATAACATTAACATTATGAATCAAACACACATTAATTTAAGTTTCAAGTAAATGTATGCTCCAATATCAAAACATAATTTCAAATCCAAAAAATTCTATGCTCTAATAATCATAAGGTAATCTCACACTAAACAAGCTGATTATCTAGTACTGCAGGATTCCATAAGGAAGAGAGAGCTCTACTCAAACTTTGGTTTACTCCATCTTTGTGACGGAAAGCTGTAACTGACATTCCATTGTGATTTAAAAAAAAAATTACTTGTTTACCAAAGTTTTCTTGAAGCAACGTAGAAACCCTCATTTTGACGGTAAGCCATAACTCCAGGTCACTTATTTTGCAGCTGTTGAAGTCGAAACCCTCATTTGCTCAATGAAAAAATGTTTGAGGCATTGCCAAGCAGTGCTCCTCTACCTGGATCGTTTCTCGGCGTTCAGGGAAGAAGCCACGTGTGCTGATTTGTTTCTGTTACTGGTTTTTCTATGGTGAGAGTTTCTCAATTGTTCCTTTTGTTCATGAGGGCTCTTTGAATAGACTACTTCACTGCCCATACTCGGGCCGTTAAGTATGGGTCCTGTAGTTCTCTGCAGCCATTAGGGTTATATAATAGTTTCCCAATTAAATAAATGTGTAGTATTTAAGAGATATAGCTGTGGATGTAATTTTTAACCAAAAGTTTGCCCTCTTTGGAAAACCCTCTGTAAATAATATGACTCCCCCTAATTGGTTTTGCCTAATATTTGATATGTTAGGATAAAATTTGTGTGTTATTAAATTATAGATCTAATTTGTAATGGTATTGCTTTTCACATCCATGTTTACCTCTTTCCATGTAAGTATTTTATTTGGAAAAAAAAAATATATATTCGCATAAATTGACTACAGACATATATAAACAGTAAAAACTACACAATATAAATATACGTAAAGGCACCAACATATTTATCTACTAGGCATCAAGATATTTATACAACCCAGTAAGCCAATTTGCTCTCTGAACGCTATAACATATAAATTTGGAAAAACAACCCATTAAGCCCTAAAACATAGAGGGAGAGGGATGTTCCTGTAAAACATCAATCTATGGGGCGACTAATGACGCTATTTATATTTAATCTGAATATCAACCAATTTAAAGTATAACTGCAGAGGAGATTCAAATACGTCAAGTAAAAAATATCAAAATCGTCTCAACAAAATTGCATCAAAACCCTTTTGAACAAAAGATAGCAACAACTATTACTATCTTTATAAAGATCATTTGTGATCCACTATTACTATCTCTATAAAGATCATGATAGCAACAACTATTCAGAAAGAAAGTAAGTAGAGCCACCATACCTGTAGCTAGGATTCATTCAACAAGGATTTCGAATGCTTGCTCTTCTAATTAACCACATATGGTTCGCATCACAACATAACAGAGCCAAACCTGAAATATTTTTTTTTGTAAAATTCAGATTTGATATACACATACAAGGTATGTATGAACTTGAGTTAAATACGAAGAGATAAAGAATTTAAGGTTGAAAAGATAAAGAATTTTTAATAACTTTCAGAAATGAAGGTTTCAAAAGGATCCAATTCTTTCAAGAATTGGGGTTTCAAAAGGGCTCTAATCATATTGAAGGGTCATCTTCTTTCCTTTATTGAGTTCTTCCCAGCAATGGAGATTCACATCTGAACCGAACAAATCCAAACATGAAATATATTCAATCAAATTGACGAAAGGAAAGCTATGCATTATATTTCAGCAAAATAATCAATTGAGCGAAATGATCATTGATTCAATTCCTCTATCTATGAACTTGTTGAGTTAAATAAGAGGAGATAAGGAATTTTTAATGAATTCAAGATACATACATCTCCTGCCACCTCCTTTCAACTGATAAATATTTTATTGCTTTTGCCTCCACTCTCCAGAAGCATCCATTGGATGTCTTCCCGATTCACAAAAATTCTGATAGTCAATCTCAACGATCAATGATAAAACATACAAAACTGAACATAAACCCTATTTATATCTGTTCTATTTCCTACAATGATGAGCTTAAAACTCGGGAAATCAGAGTGTTGCCGAGGTTGAGTATGAATACAAAAGAAACCCTAAAGGTAATAAAAAAATTCAACAAGCGGAATGGACAACAATGTTTTCAAAATACAAACCAACCAAAAAACAATTTAAATAAAAACAAGCGTCCGGGCGTAACTGGCCGTTAAATCGTCCCTTACTCCATCCATATTTTCCTTAAATATGATAAAAAACTGGCATGAGAAATGGTTTCCGGTACTTACAATTGAGAAATGGTTTCATAATATCGATTCTAAGGTACTTACAATTGAGAAATAGTTTCAGCACTTCTTCTTTTGCCGGATTCAATTGATACGATAATAGAAATGGTTCTTCTAATGGTAATTCAATACTCCTTGCTAGCCTCGTCCAGGCCACAGGGAATCTTCTTCATCATCTGAAATCCAATTGTGATCACAACCCATATGACGATAGATCTCAGGACCGCTAATTGGGTATTCGCCGGAAGGTTGAAAGCCGAGTTGGGTCTCGTTGGCTGCCATTTATCAGCACCGCTGCGGTAATACGATACTCAGGGATTGGAATTCACTGTGAAATCCTATAATAATTGCAGAAATCTGAAGGCTCAGATAATAGAAAGCACGTCCATATTACAAACAAGACCAAGACGAAAAATCTTGTTCTCTTGAAACTTCACAAGACTGTACTTGTTTTCCACAAGACAGTACTTGTTTTCTTGAAACTCCACAAGACAGAGAGCCTATTGTACTTGCAGACAGGAATCTTCTTCATCGCCACATCGCAGTCCTAATATGATCCAGGCCTCAAGCTATCGGAATGTTCTGCAATTCAATTGGGAATCACAGCCCATATTGGGTCTATCACAGGAGGGCCGAGCATGCGCATTCTATTAAATATTCCTTTGATTATGCCTTTTTGATCAAGAATGCCGTTATCATACAACGGTCAAAATTTGAAATGCTTTTTTTTAATCTCTGGCTTATATTATGACGTGGACAACGCTCCGTTAGCTTTTTTTTTTCAACGTGGAGTGACCGCTGGATGTTGTAGGTACCATTGAAAGTTAATTTAACATTTAGATAGAACCGAACGAAGAGATACATAAAATTTTGAATGACAATAACGTTATGATTAACTTTTGAAATTTAGGTTAGTTCCTCTCACTGTTTATGTATTTATGGTTTAAATTATTATGATGGATATTTAAGAAGTTAAATTTAACTTTGTAGATAGATTTTTCCTTTAAGGAAGCATTGAAATTAGGTTAGTTTACTTTTTTATTTTGTATGGTTTAAAATGTTTAATTTTATTTATATGTTCTAAATTCAATAAAAATTAAAAGGAATTATATTATATATTTTATTAATTAATAATAATTGAAATATTTAGTTGGTTAATTAACATTTAAAAATTAATTATATTATATATTTCAGTGTTGACAATGAGAATATTTAGTTGGCTATGTTGAAAGTATTTGTTTGAATTAAAAAATATAATGCATTTATTTGATTTTAGAAATGCAAAATATTGTAACTATGATTTTTGTCTTTTCATATTTGAATTTTGAAATACAAAATACTGTAAATATGATTTTTATTATTTTTGTGAGAGAGAAAACCCTTTTTATTATATTTTCAAGTAGAGGATTTTTTGCTAACTATTTTTTATGAACATAAAAATATTGTGTGTGTCAATCTATATGGATAGCCTAATATATTTCTTAGGTAATTATATTATTGAAAATTTAAATTTTAATATAATGTTATATATACAATTTAGTTAGTTAAATATATTTGTTATTATATTTTCAAGTAGAGGATTTTTTGCTAATTATTTTTTATGAACATAAAAATATTGTGTGTCAATCTATATGGATAGCCTAATATATTTCTTAGGTAATTATATTATTGAAAATTTAAATTTTAATATAATGTTATATATATACAATTTAGTTAGTTAAATATATTTGTTATAATCATTAAAATTTTCAATTTTTAACTTCGAGTTAAATAACTATAATTTGAAACATTTTGGATTTGATTTTATCTTTGATTATTTTATGCCATGGTTAGATTATTTATTTTATTTTTTTATTTTAGATAGTGTGATAGGTTTTCTTGTTACTTCATGTTTATGGTGATCCTAAATTTTATTAGAGACAAAAGAGGGTTTCAAAATTCTTTTTTATTTTTATTTTAAGTAACTAAGTTTTGTGAAACTTTTATTCCTTAAAAAAAAAAAAGTTTGAACACTCTCTTTTAGATATAAAAACTCATTTTATTTTAAATAGATACATATATATATACAAAAATTATAAAATTTAAAAATGATTTAGATAATTTTTTAATATTAAAAAAGACTTTTAAATTTTTTTTTATATAATAACTAAAAATTAATATAATGATAAAAAAAACCTAATTTAATAATAAAAGATTATACACTTACACAATTTCATTCAACTCTGCTTATTTATCGTTTGGCTTAGTAAAACTCTAAATTCTTCAGAAAATTCTTACGAGTTTACAGGTAGATTCGGCTTTGCATAGACTCAATGGTAGTCGGTCTAAGGCGATCTTTGCAAAGACTCAATACTAGTTATTTCAAATCATTCTAAAAAAATGTGATAAAAATATGATAGAATGGATTCTTGGTTTGAATATAACATCAAGCAGCATTATGAGTTCCCACTCATTCAGCTGAGGTTTTAATTCCTTATTTGTTACTTTCCTATACAATATAATATAATTATTATAATATAATATAATATTATTATTAAATTGAATAACAATAGAATATAATTTTAGCAATTTTGTTTACTGATAAAACAATCTGTATCTATATATATTTTTAATAAGAAATCCATTTAAGTATTTTATTTGGCCAAAAAAAATATTAGCATAAATTGATTACAAACATATATAATAAAAACTACAAAATATAAACATATGTAAAGGTATCAAGATATTTATCTACTAGGAACCAAGATATTTATACAACCCATTAAGCCTATTTTGCTCTCTAAACTTTATAAAATATAAATTGGGAAAAAATAACCTATTAAGCCCTAAAATGAAGAGCGAGAGGGATGTGCCCAAGGGCATGTAAAACACCAACCAATTTAACTATAACTACAGTGGGATTCAGATACTGCAAATAAAAAATATCAAAATCCTCTTAACAAAATAGCATATGTTAACAAAATAGCATCTGAGCATGCATCAACAAAAGTCTAATAAAAAATAACATAACCTTATGAACAAAATTACCATTTATAAGATTATTAATTTTTCACACTCTCGAAACTTATCGTAACAATATGGTGAGTCGGTGTCCAGGGGCGGGAGAGAATTTAATGTTCTAGATGGTGCATATCCTAAACTGAAGAGCATTTGTGATCCACTATTACTATATTTATAAAGATCATGATAGCATCAACTATTCAGAAAGAAAGCAAGTAGAGCCACCATACCTGTAGCTAGGATTCATTCAACAAGGATTTCGAAGCCAGAATAGAAAGGCTCCAATGCTTGCCTTCCATCGATCTCTTCTAAGCATAGATGGTTCGCATCTCAACATAACATAGCCAAACCTGAAATAAATATTTCAGTAAAATTCAGATTTGACATAAACATGAAAGCTATGCATGAACTTGAGTTAAATAGGAAGAAATAAATATTTTTTAATGAATTTACAAAAATGAAGGTTTCAAAAGGATCGAATTCTTGAAGAATTAGGGCTTCAAAAGGGCTGCAATCATATTGAAGGATCATCTGAACTTTCCTTCGTTGAGTTCTTATAAGCAATGGAGATTCACATCCAAACAGATCAAATCCAAACATGAAATATATTCAATCAAATTGACGAAAGGAAAGCTATGCATGCTAGATTTGAGCAAAATAACCAATTGAGCGAAATGGTCATTGATTCAATTCCTCTATTTATGAACTTGAGCTAAATAGGAAGAGATAAAGAATTTTAATGAATTTACAGAAATGAAAGTTTCGAAAGGATAAAATTCGTTCAAGAATTAAGGCTCATGCATTAGATTTGAGGAAAATAACCAGTTGAACGAAATGATCATTGAGCATCTCAACTATCCCATTCTTCTATATCTCACACACACAAATTATTCAATTCCTTTATCTAGGTAGCACACAAATAGACACACGAGACCATACCATACTAAAACAAAACCACATAGACACACCAGATAGAGGAAATTTCAAAACAAGTTAAGATATAAGATACATACATCTTCTCCCACCTCCCTTCAACTGATAAATATTTTATTTCTTTTATCTCCTCTCTCCAGAATCGTCGATCGAATGTCTTCCCCGATTCACAAAAAATATTATATCCAATCTCGATGATCAGATAAAATAGAACATAAACCCTATTTATATCTCCTTTATTTCCTACAATGACGAGCTTAAAACTCGGGCAATCAGAGTGTTGACGAGGTTGAGTATGAATATAAAAGAAACCCAAAAGGCAATCAGAAAATAAAGACACCACTGGTTTCAAAATTCAAACCAACCAAAACCATTTAAAAAAAAACAAGTCGAATGGGTCCGAGGTAATTGGCCTTTAAATCATCCCCTTACTCCATTCATATTTTCCTTAAATATGGAAAAAAACCAGCCTGAGATTTACAATTGAGTGCATAAAATCGATTTTAAGGTACTTACTATTTTCTTAAACTACCTGAGAAGTGGTTTCAACACTTCTTATTTTGATTGATACAATAATGGAAATGGTTACTCGAATCGTAATTCAATACTTCTTCGCTTGTTAGATTTGAGCACTTATTTGTTCACTGGATTTCTTGTTTTCTTGAAACTCTTATAAAATAATGAATATGTTTGCGTTGGTCTACTGGTTTGTTATGCAAATGGTGGAATTTTGTGAAAAAAATTATATAGAGTTGTAGATAACATTCTGTGTCTAGTGGAGCGTTATTTTTCCATATATATATATATTAAATTAAGGAAGTCAGTGACGCCCTGAAATGACAAGGTCGAGTGTTGGTCCACGACATCTTGGTCTTAACATAATCAATGAACGATAATGTTTTTTAGGATGTAGGTCTTTATGTCTTCTTGTGCGAGTTATTTTCAGTTTTCTAAATAGGCGAGCCAATCAAAAGTTATAGCCAAAAAAAATAGCCAACCTTTTGTGTTAGATTGACGTTAGTCCATTTAAAATTAAATAAAAAATAGAAAAAAAATAGATTTAAATAAAAATTACATATTCAGAATCTATAGACAGAGTTACACAAGTGTGTGAATTCTCATTAGCAGTGGACAAGCGTGGCATATGCAAAATCATGCACGAAATAGGAGAAGTGGTACAAAACATGTTTTATTTCATAAGACAGTCCAAACCACTTGGTTTGGAAACCTGAATCTAAAACCAAAGTAGCCAAGTCATCCACCATGTAGGTTGGAAAAACGGTGCTCGGCAAAATTCTAAGTTTAAATCACGCATGCGTGTAGTTTAAAACGTAACGCGCATGTACTAGAAGTGCGCTCGCGCTTCTAAGTGCGTACGCGTTAAAGACGTGTGCGTGCATCTGTTAAGTTAAAAATTTGTTTTGATTTTATTTTCAAGCATTTGCAATGGAATGATGATGATGAACAATGATGATAATGATGATGATGATGATGATGGCAATGACGATGATGATGAACAATGATGGTGATGATGATTATGATGATGATGAGGAGGATGATGATGACTCATGAAGATCACGATGACTATGACTATGATGATGATGATGATGATGATGATGATTACAATGATGAGGATGATGATGACGACGACGATGATGATGATGACCATGATGTTGATGTCCATGACGATGATGATGAACAATGATGATGACGATGATGATGACTATGATGATGATGATGGTGATGATGATGACGATGACAATGATGACTATGACGATGACGATGACAATGATGATGATGATGATGATGATCACGAATAGTATGACTATGATGATGATGATCATTAGAGGAATTTTGGGGTCTAAAATGGGCCTCCTAAGGAAAATAATAAAATAATAGTTAAAATAATAAAATAATAGTTAAAATAATAAAATAATATTGATTAATTTTGGAGGAAGAAAGAAAAAAACTACTTTTTGTGTTCGTATTTTTGACATATCTCCCTGTGTTTTTACTCAAATTTTGATTGGGAGAGCTTGTTGGATGCGGAATCAAATTCCGCATCCAATGAGCTCTCCCAATCGAAATTTGAGTAAAAACACAATGAGATATGTCGAAAATACGAACAAAAAAAGTAGTTTTTTTTAATGACAAATATGCCAATTCAACCATTATGGTTGACTTATTTTATTGAAATTCTATTGGTTCTTGAATTCCAACTCACAAAAACTTATTTTGGCACGTTTTCTTATAAGGCCCATTTTAGACCCCAAATTTCCTCTAATGTACGATGATGAGGATGATGATGACTATGATGGTGATGATAATGATGATGATGATGATGATAAAAATGATGATGACGAGGATGATAACTATGATGATGATGATGAGGATGAGGATGATGAGGAGGAGGAGGATGATGATTATGATGATGAGGATGAGGATGAGGATGAGGATGATGATGATGATGATGATGAACAATGATGGTGATGATGATGATGAGGATGATGACAATGACGATGATGATGAGGATGATGACTATGATGATGAGGATGATGACGATGATGAAGACGACGGTGATGATGCTGAGGAGGAGGAGGAGGATGATGATGATGACGACGATGATGAGGAACAATGATGATGATGATGATAGGTTTAGTTGAAAATTTGCTTTGATTTTATTTTCAATCATTTTGAATGGAATGATGATGATGACCATGACGATGATGATGAGGAGGATGATGATGACGACGAGGATGATGAGGATGATGATGATGATGATGATGAACAATGATGGTGATGATGATAATAAGGATGATGACAATGATGATGACGAGGATGATGAATATGATGATGATGACGAGGATGAGGATGATGATGATGATGATGATGACGATGACAATGATGATGAACAATGATGGTGATGATGATTATGACGACGACGACGACGATGATGATATGTTTAGTTGAAACTTTGCTTTGATTTTATTTTCAAGCATTTGCAATTGAATGATGATGATGAACAATGATGATGAGGAGGAGGAGGAGGATGAGAATGATGATGATGAGGATGACAACTATGATGATGATGAGGATGAGGATGATGATGATGATGATGATGATCACGATGACTATGACTATGACAACAATGATTATGATGATGAGGATGATGATGTCAATGACAATGATGATGATGATGATGAGGATGATGATGACTATGATGATGAACAATGATGATGATGATGATGATGATGACAATGATGATGAGGAACAATGATGACGATTATGATGATGATGATGATGATAAGGATGATGACAATGATGATGGTGATGATGATGATAAGGATGATGACAATGATGATGATGACTATGACAATGATGGTGATGATGATGATTATGATGATGATGAGGATGATGAGGATGATGATGATGACGATGATGATGAGGAATAATGATGATGACAATGAGGATGATGACTATGATGATGATGGTGAGGACGACGACGACGATGATGATGACAATGATGATGAACAATGATGGTGATGATGATGATGATGATGATGATGATGAAGAGGATGATGATGATGATGAGGAACAATGATGATAATGATAGGTTTAGTTGAGAAGTTGCTTTGATTTTATTTTCAAGCATTTGCAATGGAATGATGATGAGGAGGAGGAGGAGGATGACAATGATGATGATGAGGATGATGACTATGATGATGATGATGATGGCGACGACGATAAGGATGATGACTATGATGATGATGACGACGATGATGAGGAAAAATGATGACTATGATGATGACTATGATGATTATGATGATGATGATGACTATGATGACTATGATGATGATGATGACTATGATGACTATGATGATGATGACTATGATGATGACTGTGATGACTATGATGAGGATGATGATGGCAACGATGATGAGGATGATGATGATGACGACGATGATGGGGAACAACAATGATGATGATGATGATGATGATGATAAGGATGATGACAATGATGATCATGAGGATGATGACTATGACAATGATGATGATGATGATGGTGATGATGATGAGGATGAGGATGATAATGATGATGATGATGATCACGATGACTATGACGATGATTATGATGATTACGATGATGGTGCTGATGATGATGAGGATGATGATGACTATGATGATGAACAATGATGGTTATGATGATGATGAGGATGATGATGATGACGACAATGATAAGGAATAATGATGATGATGATGGTGACTATGATGATAAGGATGACGACAATAATGATGACAATGAGGATGATGACTATGATGATGATGATGAGGAGGAGGAGGAAGACGATGATGATGATGACAATGATGATGAACAATGATAGTGATGATGATGAGGAGGAGGAGGATGATGATGACAACGATGAGGAACAATGATCATGATGATAGGTTTAGTTGAAACTTTGCTTTGATTTTATTTTCAAGCATTTGCAATGGAATGATGATGATGAACAATGATGATGAGGAGGAGGAGGAGGATGACAATGATGATGATGAGGATGATGATGATGATGATGGTGATGACGATGATGATGAACAATGATGAAGATGATGATGATGATGATGATGATGACTATGACTATGATGATGATGATTATCATGATGATGATGATTACGATAATGAGGATGATGATGTTGATGATGACGATGACGACGACGACGATTACCATGATGATGATGACCATGATGATGATGATGAACAATGATGATGACGATGATGATGACTATGATAATGATGATGATGATGATGATGATGATGATGATGACGACGATGATTAGGAACGATGATGATGATGATGATGATGATGGTGGTGATGATGATAAGGATGATGACAATGATGATGATGAGGATGATGACTATGACAATGATGGTGATGATGATGATGATGACGATGATCACAATGACTATGAATATGATGACGATGATTATGATGACTACGATGATGAGAATGATGATGTTGATGACGACGACGATTAGGAGGATGATGATGACTATGATATTGATGAACAATGATGGTGACGACGACGATGATGATGGTGAGGATGATGATGATGACGACGATGATGAGGAACAATGATGATAATGATGATGATGATGATGATGATGATGTTGATAAGGATGATGACAATGATGATGATGAGGGTGATGACTATGATGATGATGATGATGATGATGACAATTATGATGAACAATGATGGCGATGAGGATGGACATGATGATGATGACGACGATGATGAGAAACAATGATGATGATGATGATAGGTTTAGTTGAAACTTTGTTTTGATTTTATTTTCAAGCATTTGCAATGGAATGATGATGATGAACAATGACAATGATGATGAGGAGGATGATGACAATGATGATGATGATGAGGATGATGATGATGATGATGATGGTGATGATGATGATGATGAAAAATGATTGTGATGATGATCACGATGATGAGGATGATGATGTTGATGATGACAATGATGATGGTGATGACCATTATGATGATGACCATGACAATGATAATGAAAAATGATGATGACGATGATGATGACTATGATGATGATGATGACGACAACGACAATGATGATCACGAATAGTATGACTATGATGACAACAATTATGATGATGACTATGATGGTGATGATAATGATGATGGTGATGATGATGACAATGATGATGATGATGATGGGGATGTTGATGATGATGATGAGGAGGGATGAGGATGATAATGAGGATGATGATGATGATGAGGAGGATGAGGATGATAATGAGGATGATGATGATGATGATGACGACGATGACGACGACGATGATGATGCTAAGGAGGAGGATGAGGATGATGATGATGATGACGATGACGATGATGATGAAAAATGATGGCGATGATGATGATGAGGATGATGATAGTAATGATGAGGAGGATCATGACTATGATGATGATGATGATGATGATGATGACAATGAGTATGATGATGATGATTATGATGAAAGATGAGCCTCAGTTCAGTGTAGAAAGTTGAGCCTGAGCTTAGTGCAGGAGCTCAGCCTCCTTTTAGAATGCATTTTTGGCACTTTTTCTGATATGATGGAAAATATACTTCATCGTGAATTAGTTATCCCTCAAGTTCATCGTGGGATAAGTCGTATCGGTTCATCTTGTGCTCTCTTTAGTCTTGTCTGATGTCCTAGGGGGTAAGATGTTGATCAGTTGAGCTTTTGTTCTTAAAGATAGTGAATTTATTATATAAATGATGCCGAAAGGGTATTTTCAAAGTAGTGTGGGTGATTAAAATTCCAATACTGTAGTGGTCATGACTCATGAGTTTCTTTTCGTGTGACATCTATTCATCAATGTCTGCAAATGTATGGTCCATTGAATAGAACAAATCATCTGGTACTAGAAATATTCAAACAAGTGTGTGGCCATCAGTGTAATGAGTGTTTATATGTGTATTAAATATTTCGACAGTTTTTAAGATTTAGTAATCAGTTTTTATAGGAATCCATTTGATACTCCATACAGCGTGGCCCCTTCGATATCACATCTATAAAATTTGAAAGATGAAGGCTACTTTGTAGAGTCCACAGAGATTGATGCTTTCTTCTTTCTTGATAGTAGCTATCAATTTCAATTACTCATGGAACTCACATCCAGGATTTTGATGTGTAAGATTGCACAAGCACTCTCTGCATTTTTCTTAGTACATGATTGACGACTTATTAATGGAGCTTTATCTATCTTATTATTTATATATAACAAGAAACCATTCAAAGTTTGATTTAAGGATGATTACAATGATGATGATGAGGATAATGACTATGATGATGATGATGAGGATGACTACGATGACGATGATTATGATGATGATTATGATGATGATGATTATGATGGTGATGATGGTCTATGTTGGATTCCTCCCTTACCCTCCACTAGCCATAGGTAAGGAGCCTAAGACCTCATAATGGCACCCATGGGCCTACGAAGAAAGTATTGGTGAAGACTATATTGTAAAAATACTCATACATGTGTGAATACCAAGACATTGAAGAACATTAGTTAATAAATGGGATAAACATTAGTGAGTAAATGTTGTAAATGTTAGGTAGGAGTGTGCACATGTTAATGCACATGCGCGCTCTTATACATGCATGCATGCACTCAAATACGCATGTGCGCACCTATTACTAGTTTAAAAAATAGAGATCTAGATTCTCGGGATTGCTACCAATTTTCATGGATTTTTCTACAAATTTTCGCGCGTTTTGTGGTCCCGAACTCTGCAATTTGGGTCACACTCAATAATCCCTCTTTGATATCACTCTTGGAATCTAAAAATCATATTCACTAGTATTGGAAGTTAATGGATACATTCAAACTACAAGTTTTCATTGCAAGAAGAGATCATTTCGAATAGGTATGGTGAATTATAAATAATTATTTTCTATCACAAGCTTTCAGATCATTTCATTGATTTATGTTTTATCATATGCCTACAACAATATCTCTCTCATAGACAACATTTAGTTTCAAAATAAGAATTCCCAACTTCACATCTAAACAAGTCTCATATTCTCCATACAAGATGAAGTATGCAATTTTAACTCATGATGATGAGGATGGAGATGATGACAATTATGATGAACAATGATGGTGATGAGGATGGAGATGATGATGATGATGATGACGATGATGAGGAACAATGATGATGATGATGATAGGTTTAGTTGAAACTTTGCTTTGATTTTATTTTCAAGCATTTGCAATGGAACGATGATGATGAACAATGACGATGATGATGAGGAGGATGATGACAATGATGATGACTATGATGATGATGAGGAGGAGGATGATGATGATGATGATGATGATGGCGATGACGATGATGATGAAAAATGATTGTGATGATGATGATGATGACGATGATGATGATCACGATGATGAGGATGATGATGTTGATGATCACAATGATGATGGTGATGACCATGATGATGATGAACATGACAATGATAATGAAAAATGACGACGACGACGATGATGACTATGATGATGATGATGATGACGACGATGATGATGATGATCACGAATAGTATGACTATGATGACAACGATTATGATTATGACTATGTTGGTGATGATAATGATGATAGTGATGATGATGACAATGATGATGATGATGATGGGGATGTTGATGATGATGAGGACGAGGAGGAGGAGGAGGATGACTATGATGCTGATGATGAGGATGAGGATGATAATGAGGATGATGATGATGAGGATGATGATGATGATGATGATGACGATGACGACGATGATGATGAAAAATGATGGTGATGATGATGATGAGGATGATGACAGCGATGATGAGGAGGATCATGACTATGATGATGATGATGATGATGACGATGACTATGATTATGATGATTATGATGAAAGCTGAGCCTCAGCTCCGTGTAGAAAGTTGAGCCTGAGCTTAGTGCAGGAGCTAAGCCTCCTGTTAGAATGAATTTTTGGCACTTTTTTTTATATGATGGAAAATATACTTCATCTTGAATTAGTTATCCCTCGAGTTTGTCGTGGGATAAGTCGTATCGGTTCATCTTGTGCTCTCTTTAGTCTTGTTTGATGTCCTAGGGGGTAAGATGTTGATCAGTTGAGCTTTTGTTCTTAAATATAGTGAATTTATTATATAAATGATGTCGAAAGGGTATTTTCAAAGTAGTGTGGGTGATTAAAATTCCAATACTGTAGTGGTCATGACTCGTGATTTTCTTTTCATGTGACATCTGTTCATCGATGTCTACAAATGTATGGTCCATAGAATAGAACAAATCATCTAGTACTAGAAATATTCAAACAAGTGTGTGGCCATTAGTGTAACGATTGTTTATATGTGTATTAAATATTTCGACAGTTTTCAAGATTTAGTAATCAGTTTTTATAGGAATCCATTTGATACTCCATACAGCGTGGCCCCTCCGACATCACATCTATAAAATTTGAAAGATGAAGGCCGCTTTGTAGAGTCCAGAGAACTTGATGCTTTCTTCTTTCTTGATAGTAGCTATCAATTTCAATTACTCATGGAACTTGCGTCTAGCATTTTGACGTGTAAGATTGCACAAGCACTCTCTGCATTTTTCTTAGTACATGATTAATGACTTATTAATGGAGCTTTATCTATCTTATTATTTATATATAACAAGCAACAATTCCAAGTTTGATTCGAGGATGATTGCAATGATGATGATGAGGATAATGACTATGATGATGATTATGATGATGATGACGATGATGATTATTATGATGGTGATGATGGTCTATGTTGGATTCCTCCCTTACCCTCCACTAGCCATAGGTAAGGATCCTAAGACCTCATAATGGCACCCATGGGCCTACAAAGAAAGTATTGGTGAAGACTATATTGTAAAAATACTCGTACATGTGTGAATACCAAGACATTGAAGAACATTAGTTAATAAATGGGATAAACATTAGTGAGTAAATGTTGTAAATGTTAGGTAGGAGCGTGCACGTGCCTTATTGTGTGCACATGTTAATGCACATGTGCGCTCTTATACATGCATGCTCGCACTCAAATATGCATGCACACACCTATTAATAGTTAAAAAAATAGAGATCTAGATTCTTGGGATTGCTACCAATTTTCATGGATTTTTCTACAAATGTTCGCGCATTTTGTGGTCCTGAACTCTACAATTTGGATCACACTCAATCATCACTATTTGATATATTGGATAGAATATCACTCTTGGAATCTAAAAAACATATTCACTGGTATTGGAAGTTAATGGATACATTCAAACTACAAGTTTTCATTGCAATAAGAGATCATTTTGAATAGGTATGGTGAATTGTAAATAATTATTTTCATTCACAAGATTTTAGATCATTTCATTGATTTATTTTTTATCATATTCCTACAACAATATCTCTCTCATAGACAACATTTAGTTTCAAAATAAGAATTCCCAACTTCACATCTAAACAAGTCTCATATTCTCCATACAAGATGAATTATGCAATTTTAACTCATTTACATTTTCACATGAATATATTTTGATTTCACACAATGATGGCATAAATGAATTTATCTCTTGAGACTCTTCAATTAAAAAAAAACCTTTGAAATAATCATGGGAGAGTGTCCATATTGAATAGTTCACCAAGTTGTCCATATTCTCTATACAAGATGAAGTATGCAATGTAGACCAATAATCATTTGCACATGGATATATTTTGATTTCCCAAAATGATGGTGTTTATGCTAGAAATTGTTCCCAGACTACAAGAGAACAAGCCAACACAATCTCAAATAATTTCGATAAAACAAAATAGTGTTTTTAGGGTTTTAAAGGTTTTTTGGTTGAGAAGTTTGATGACAAGATGGAATACATTCATAAATCCAAATAAACACTAAATAATAAGCATATAAAGGCTGAGATGCATAACATAATAACCATATTCCAACAGAAAACAACACTGAGGTTCATCCACAGATGATAAGCATTCCAAGTAAAAAAACTTTAAGCCAGCAATGAAATTACCAACTGAGTAACTAAAATAGGTTATAAATGAAGCCAGAGAACAAACTGAAGGGTAAATGGAGCATATATTTCATAATAAGTCTTTCAAATACACATAAGAGTCATTTACTTAGCTTATGAACAATTTTGAAGACCTCCTCTTGCCAGCCAAAAGATCAAACAATCTGTCCTCTTTGTGACTTACATTAACACTATCCTCCAAAATTGGTTAAGGAACTGAACCCTAACTGCTTTTTTAGCCTACTCATTGAAATAGTTTCATCTAAATAATATTTAAAAAAAATAAAGTAACTTTCAACCCTAACTAATAACTGATTATCTTAACAAACTTTACAGATCTTTAGCTGCTTCAGCTAACAAGGCTATTCCTTCTAGGGCTTGGGATTTTCTCCTTGCCTTCAGTTGATCTACTTCCATATCTGCAATATTTCTGGTTAGTTCTTCATTTTGCTGCTGCAGATCCTAGATGGTTTGCTTCAACATTGTAAATTGACCTTCTATATTCCTCTTCCTTTTCAATGCCTCTCTTGAAAATGCAATCAGCTCCTGATAGTGGCTATTCACCTCATCCAAATCCTCTCTGAGTCTTCTGTTTGCCATGACCAAGCCATCATTCGTCTCCTGCATGTATTCCACCTGATACTTATATTGTTTTACACTTCTCTGTAAATTCTCTTTTTTTATTCAAAGGTTTTATTTCCTGCTATGATTTGCATCTCATTTGGAAGCCATGGAATATTCAATCTCTGATAAATTTCTTCATCTTCTGGCAACAATTCTATAGGGGTTTCAGGAAAACCTAGGTGTTCTTCATTCTCAACTTTACCTGGAACCTTTTCCTCAACCATCACATTCTCTTTTGAGTAAGAACCCTTGATCTCACCTTCTTGTTGTTCCTGCAACATTTGAATTCGTACCTCTAGAAATATATTAGATATTTTAGTATCAGTTAGGACATAATCTCTTTTTGATTCCATTGGCCTTTTGCCATTATTGTCACCCTTATCATCATTCAATTTTTCCTCAGATGAAGAATCATCTATCACTGTTACTCTTTCTTTGTTCAATTTAGGATTTAGCAACTTCTTCATATTCAGTCTGAGTTTATTTCTAGGGCTGGTTTTTGGTCTCCACATAGGAGCAATCTCCCCCAAAATTTTGAAAGTCTTACCCTGATGGCTAATTGAGGAAAACTCAACAACTTTTAGTTTCTTTCTTTTTGGTAATGCTACCTCATCACCCAGGCTGTGAAATTCCTTCTCAGCACAAACCCTAGTTGAATCAGTGATAGGGACTTTGTCATCATCAAATAGGCCTTTCTCATCTTCTGACAGAACTGTGATAGGACTTTGTCTTTGAACTTCAATATCCTCTTTCTCATCTGAAATTTTCTTTGTAGGTACAACGTTTTCAGCAGAAATTATCTTTGCATGTACAACATTTTCAACAGGATCGACCTCCTTATTATCTGACTGTAAATTTTTTCTCTCATTATCATTAAGGTGCTGTTCAGATTCAAAGTCTTCATTTGCATGATCTGAAACTTCCTCTAATTTAACCCTGTCTTCATCTTTGACCTTTAGCTTTTGCCTGAGCTTTCTGATCAAAGTCTGCCCTTTATAAGCTTGTCTTCTGTGAGACTGTCCTTCTTGACCATTTTGAAAATCTGACTAGAAAAGGAAATACTCCCAAGTCTTTCCCCTACTTTGCAAAGTAGTGTTTATGATGAGTCTAAAAAGTCCATGATGGAAAATAGACTGTTTAGTATGATTTTGGTGCACCTTAACTCTGCAAGACATATTCTGTAGACTCTTCAGAAAGAAAAAGGGTAAGTTCTTCTTGGACTCATTACTAAGATGCTGCAGAAATATGAAGTGGTATTTGAAAACAAAGGCATATCTACCCTCACAGCTAATATAACTCTGTAAAAATTTAATGGGCTCGATCCATTCAGGCTTGAAGTTATGAAAGGGTACACCTTTACCCCAATCTGTAATTACACCAGAAAGTAAGTACTTTTGTGCATTCAAGGTGAATGGAACCTTCTTAAACAATAATTCTCCCTCATTCTTGATGCTTGTTACCTCAACTACCAACTCGGTCAATTTGAATTGTAAAGTATCAAAAGACACAATGTCTTTATCATAGCACTGAGCAAATTTACGGGAGACCTCTGCATGATATCCATCAATCTTTTTGAAAAATGTCAACCATCCTGCATTAGAAAATAACTTTGCACATTCTGGAAAATTATCTATCCAACTTAGGTCAGTGGGCTCAGCTCTATTTGTTTTACCACTTTTATTCATATTCACTATGGTTTAACAACACCTGTCAATTATGCCATAGTCTATCTATCTTCAAATAATAACAGTCTGCCCTAACACCTAGTTCAGGAATCTCTTGTGAAAAATTGCAACAGTTTGACCTAATCATAGAGTTCAGGGAACTCCAATAGTTCTGCTTTGAATTTTACTATTTTAAATGATGAATACTTGGATTTATTTGTTAATAATTCATCATTCACAATCTATTAGGTGAAAAACTCATATCCTTCCTTCAAATTTTAACATTAAGGATTTTATCAGAAAAGCCCCAAATTAAACAAACCCTAGCAAATGACACGCAGGGTACCTGCTCAGAAGACAAATACAAGCATTGGAATGCAATCACTTCAATGGTTAGGTGTCGAATTTCACATTCCACCTATCTCTAACTATCCAGACCACTTCAAACAGTTGCTGCTGGAAAGCCCTAATTCCTCATTCAGTTGTAAAAACCCTGATTTCTCAGCAGTGTGTTCTCACCATGACTTTCAAAACCTTGGTATCCTTTAGATAAGGAACATACTCCCGATAAACTTTGCCTCATTCTACTCGCTCTCATCATTCACCCTGCGCTGCATGCAATCGCCATGATCTACCTCATATGATGATCATCCACTTGTTTCAATGATAGACTATGCTGAACATGTATCAAATGCAACAAATGATGTGATTAACACCTCAAGGACAAGACACCTGAAAAAATAGGACTGAAAAATGATGATTTTGGCATTCGCGACTTTCTTGTAGCGCTCTAGTGTATTAATTTTTCTCTTGCGCTACAAGAAAGTCCAATCACATAATTTCACATCATTAGGCCACTAATAAAGTTTAAGACTTGGTTTATGTGCTTAATTTCAACCTTAGTGTCATTTATAAAACCATTTAATCCATATATACCTTGTAAAACCCTTCAAGAATGAAATCTAAGAAAAATTTATAAAGGCAAGTTTAAAAATAAGAAAAATCAAAATCATGAAAATTAAAAGTTTGAACTCAAAATTACCTTTATAAACAAAATTTCCTAGAAGCAAAAATACTATCAAGGTTCAAAAACATAAACAAAGCATAAAACTAAGGAAGACAAAATCATGACCTAACATCTGGCTCCTGCGGCGGGATGAAGTCCTCCTTGTGAGGCTTCAAGAACCTGTAGACCAGTGCCTTCTTTACTGCTACCTGCTAATCTGCAAAAATTACAATGGGTTATGGAGTCCTTATTGTGTTTTACTCACACCGGTATATACAATGAAAACTAAAATTCTCCTAAAAAACTGTAGAAATGCTTGAGGAATCATCCATTAACTGGACTTGACAATTCCTCACCCTTCAAAGTATGTAGAACAAAAGTGTTATTTTCCAAAAACTTAGATACTAGGAAAGGGCCAAACCAGAGGTTATCAAATTTGCCATGTTTCCCTTTTTTCTCTTTCCTAGAATCCCACCTTAGAACCATGTCACCTATTGAGAAAGTATTATCTTTGATTTTCCTGTCAAATATGTCTTTTATATTCAATCTGTATAGCTATGCCTTTTCTTCCACTTTTTCTCTATTCTGCTACAACTCTATCATTGCATAAATCCTTCTCTGCATATCATTAGGTTCTTCCTGACAATCTTGAAAAAACTTCATCACTGGGATACCCAATTGGATAGGAAAAACTGCATCTGTACCATACACTAATTGGAAAGGAGAAGTTCCAATTGCTTGTTTGACTGTTATTCTATTAGCCCATAATGCATATTTCAGCATAGAATCCCATGATCTCTTGTTATGCTTCAGCAATTTTCTGATACTCTGAATCATATTTTTATTGGAGGACTCGGCCAAAGCATTACCTTGAGGATAGTAAGGAGTTGAATGTTTCAACAAGATGCCATTCTTTTCACAAAATGATCCCATTGCCTTAGACTTAAAAGCCTTTGCATTATCTGTTACTATTATCTGAGGACACCCAAACCTACTGAGAATATTTTCTTCAATAAACTCCATAATCACTTTATCTGTGGCATTCCTTGTGGGGATAGCTTCCACCCATTTGGTAAAGAAATATGTTGTAGTCAAAATCCACTTGTGTTGTCCTGAGGAAGATGGATTTATCTCTCCTATAAAGTCCATACCCCACTGCTGGAAAGGGGCACTTACTGCAATTGGTTTTAAAGGTAATGACAACAATTTTTGTTTACCAACAAAATTATGACAAGGGATGCAAGCTCTTACCTGCTGATATACATCTGTAAATAAAGAGGGACATATTGGACATCTTTTTACTCCTTGGCAGACTTATCTTCAGTATTGCTTTCACCCTTTCTGGGTCAATCCTTATACCATTAGCTGAAACCAAATGACCTAATAATTTTCCTTGTTGTACAACAAAGTGTGACTTCCTTGGATTCAAGGATAAACAATTTTTCTGCATTTTAGGAAAGTTTGTTTCAAATGTTTTAGATGTTCATCATCTGATTGTGAAAATACAGTAATATCATTTAAGTAAATTACCACAAACTTGTCCTTTTCCCCAACAAAGGCTATATCCATAGCCCTCTGAAAAGTTGCTCCAACATTCATTAAACCAAAAGGCATCTTATCATACATGAAAGTTCCCCATGGAGTAGTAAAAGCTATTTTTTCCTTATCATCAGGATGCATAGAAATTTGATTGTATCCTGAAAAGCCATCAACCATAGAAATCCTTTGTGCCCCGACAACCTTCTGTAATATTTGCTCAATTTTAGGTAGAGGATTATTATCCTTTAGTGAAGATCTATCCAAGTTTTTAAAGTCAACGCACAGTCTGATTTCTCTGTTCTTTTTCCTAACAGAAACTAGATTAGCCACCCATTAAGAGTACCAGAGAGGAACAATGATCTTGGCATCTAATAATTCCTTAACTTCTTTTTCAATAATAGGAAACAAGGTTCGATTAGTCCTCCTTAATTTCTGTCTAAAGGATTTAACATTCAGTTTTAAAGGTACTTTATGTTGTATATCCTAGTATCATATGTTCTCAATTCTTCATAAGACCATGCAAAGACATCAACATGTTCCTTTAACAACTTAATGTACCTGTTTCTCTGTTCTGTTGTGAGTGCTTTTGAAACCTTCACCATTCTTGGATGTTCTGTAGTACCAATGTTACAATCCACCACATTCTCTTCTGAAGACTGTACAACTGGCTTTAGAGGTGTATCATCTTTTTAAAATATTCTTTCTAAAGGTACCAAACCTTTTGGGATGAAATTACCTTTTATTTCAATAATCTTGTGGCCAACAATTTCATTTTCAGCAATCTCTTCAACATCTCCATCCTCATCATCTTCTTCTTGATCAATCAAGGAATTAGAAAAATCATGTGTAAGCTCCAAAAATCTTTTAATTTCAATGTCATCTTCAAACACTCTCCACTGCTTTACATTATCAGGTACAGAAGGTTTCTACCTAACCTCAATGGGATACCTCAACTGTGTGGTTTTGAGAATTCTAAAATGTGTAGCTGCTAAAGACAATGAATCAGCAGTCTGATTATGATCCCTTGGAATATAGGTAATGTTAAAAGCTACAAAATTATTTTCAATCATATCCCATACCTCATTTCGGTAGAATTTCAGCAAATCCCATTTCACTTGATAGTTGTTCCTCACCTGCTGAACAACTAACTCGGAGTCGCCATAAGCATAAATATGTTGAATGCCCAAATCTTTAGCAGCCTTCAAACCTAATAGCAAAGCTTCATATTTAGCAGTATTATTTGTAGTAATAAATTCTAGTTTATACATCAGCTTTACTATTTCACCTCCAGGGGATATGAGAAGAAACCCTGCTCCAGCACCTTCTTTACAAGATGATCCATCAAAGTATAATTGCCAAAGCTCATCTTCTTGTTCCTTACTGCATTTAATTGGTTGTTCCTTTTCAACCTGTAACAAATGAGCAATATTATCATCATCACTAAAATGTAACATGCAAGTACCCAAATCTTTATCAATAGCATACAGAGGATGGTTTGCAGGGTTCTTGTCATCTGTCACAATATAGGCAAATTGAAGCTTTCTATACAGCCTTCTGTTTTCTCCTCCAAACATAGGAATAGTAGCATATGTTAAATCCATTTGTAAAGCTCCACCAACTTTCTTTGCCCAAGACCTAGAGAGAAGTAATCCAAATTTAGGTGTAATATCTATTACTACCACATCCATGATTACACTTTTCATTGGTAATTGAGCCAAATTGGCAACCATATCTTTAATTACACCCAAACACTTTACAGCTCGTGAATCAAAAGCATACAGATCATGGTAAGGTTTGGTTATGCTCAAACCTAAAGCCTCCATGACAGCCTTTGGCATTAGGTTATGTGATGCTCATGAATCTAAAAGACAGTTATGTATCATTTGTTCATGGATAGTCAGTGTAATGTAGAATGGAGGTGAAGCACCTGCTTCATTCTCAGTTTTTTCAGCCAAAGCTGATCCAATAAAGATATTAGGATTTTCTTCTTGCAGATTTACTGTATCAGAAAGAGGTTGATTGTTTGTTGAACCAATCATTTTAAGAATTGATTCTTTGTAAGAAGGATTTTTCATTAATTTAGTAAAAGGCATAGGAATCTTTATTTTGCCTAATTCATTTTCCAAATTAAAATTCTGCACAGTTTTATTTACCTCTTCAACCTCCATACTCTTCTTTTGCTTATCCTGAATTTGTTTTTTCTCTGACACATGATCAGATTGTTGTTTAGTAGGTACAACTACCTTCTTCTTTGGTTTTTGTACTACTTTTTTGGGCCCTAACCTCCAATTCAAAGTCTTCTTTGGTTCATTTTGATAGACATCAGCAGTTACAACAGTCATTTTCAGATTTAAATCATCTTCTGTTTCAAACATATCGGCATCATAGTATTCTGTATTTAAAAATTCTTCTTCAGCAACAAAACCCTTAGTCAACTGTTCTCCAAAATAGTTCATATCCTGATCTGTGTCTTCAAATAACACTTCCTCTTCAATCTCTTCTTCATCAACAACATTGTTATGAAGAGGTGGGGGTACCCTTTGATGCTCAATCTCTCTCCTTTCTCGCTGTATATCATTATTTCTTCGTTCTCTAGGTATGCAGCGAGGAACAAACTATCTTCTGAATTGGTTCTGATTGTTAGGGTTTCTTTCACCTTCTTAAACAGACTTGTTTGAATTTCTTTCTAGTTATAACTTGTTTAATTTTGCAGTTAAGATCTTAACTAGCTTGGCCATCTCATCAATTTTACCTTCTGTAGAATGAGATGTTGAAACCCCTGGAGCTGCTTCCTTCTTACCTTTCCTGTCATACATCTGTTGAGCTGTCTCCTTCTTCAATTTATTGGAAGCCAATATATTATACTCCACCTCTAATGATGCATCCTGCATGTTCAGTAAAGAAACAGGTCTTCTTTCTCTTAGTAATAAAGAAAATTCATGGTCAAAAGCATTTGCATATGTGAGTTTTGTAGATGTTTTTGAAGGTTTTATTTATGCAGGAATTCTGCCATACATTTTATTGAATCTTTTTGAAAAGTCTGTAATGGTTTCATCCTTCTTTCTCCTAAGGGCTCCAAACTCAGTTATATAATAAGTATAATCTTTGGTGTCACCCCATTGTCTCATGAAGAGGTCCTGAAGCTCTTCTATAATGGTGATAGAATTTGTAGGCAGTTCCCTAAACCATTTTCTGACATCTCCATCAAGGCTCTGCACAAACATCCTCATCCATACATCCTTAGCTTCAATATTCTGGTTATCAGCATAATTGAGAAAGGCTTCCCAGTGTTCCTCAGTTGCAGTTTCACCCTATCCATTAAACCTAGGCAGGTATTTCTAATAATCACCTCTAGGAAGTGCATTCAAAGGGTGAGGAAAAACTAATGGTGCATACCTGGATGCAACCATTCGGCCCATCATATCTATAGGATGATTTTGGGCTACCATTTTAAGGTTGACTGACTTTAGTGATGGAGAGATTTGACTGGAACTTGGTTGAAAAGGGGTTTTACCAAATTTCAGATGAAATAGAGGAATTTTACCAGGAGATACTATTTTTTCCTTTTTTGAAGGATTGGGGATCAGTGAAAACTTGAAAGTTACTGACAGGAATTATAGGCTTCAACCAAGGTGAAGTTTCTTCTTCTTTTCTCAAAACAGATATAGGTGATGAACTATCCAACTTATTAGGGTTATATAGGGCTGGTGATGACTGGGACCTTCTAATGTTCCTTATTGTTTTCAATATCTATTCTGGGTCTGAAACACCCTATTGTAAAGGTGAAATGGGTCTGTTTCTAGTTCCAATTCCCCTAGTAGCCACTGTGACAAACTAGTGAAAAGTAGTCTTTAAGATTTGTTGGTTTAAGTTCAACTCTTAAAACCAATGAAATGATAAGTATCCCAGGGAAAAATATGTTTTCAACTTTGTTCCCCAGCAACGCCGCCAAATATTTCTATGCCAGAAATTGTTCCCAGACTACAAGAGAACAAGCCAACACAATCTCAAATAATTTCGATAAAACAAAATAGGGTTTTTAGGGTTTTCAAGGTTTTTTGGTTGAGAAGTTTGATGACAAGAGGGAATACATTCATAAATCCAAATAAACACTAAATCATAAGCATAGAAAGGCTGAGATGCATAACATAATAACCATAATCCAACAGAAAACAACACTGAGGTTCATCCACAGATGATAAGCATTCCAAATAAAAAAAATTAAACCAGCAATGAAATTACCAATTGAGTAACTAAAATAGGTTATAAATGAAGCCAGAGAACAAACTGAAGAGTAAATGGAGCATATATTTCATAATCAGTATTTCAAATACACATAAGAGTCATTTACTTAGCTTATGAACAAGTATGAAGACCTCCTCTTGCTAGCCAAAAAATCGAACCATCTGTCCTCTTTGTGACTTACATTAATACTATCCTCCAAAATTGGTTAAGGAACTGAACCCTAACTGATTTTCTAGCCTACTCATCGAACTAGTTTCATCTAAATAATATTTACAAAAAATAAAGTAACTTTCAGCCCTAACTAATAACTGATTATCTTAACAAACTTTACAAATCTTTAGCTGCTTCAACTAAGAAGGCTATTCCTTATAGGGTGTCACACCCCTGGTTTTGACCCCGTTACATTAGATGTATATGATGTATATATTGTAAATGATCATGGTGTCACTAGTGGAAAATGAGAGATTAGTGACTAGGAGACCAAAAACTTTGGTCACCATAGATTTTTTCAAGAGATAAATGACCAAAATTGATAAACTTAAGTGAGTTAACTAAAAAAGACCAAGATAAATGACCACTTTTGGTCACGAGATAAAACTAAACTAAAAAGGACCAAGATAAATGACCAAAATTGGTCATGGGATGTCTAGACTTAAACTGAGCACATAATAATTGGTCATTTATTTGGTCATGCTTAGTTGTGTCACTCCGGCAATGGAAAATTACGTTTTTGACAACGAATTTGTATAATTTACTAAATTCTAACATATCTACTCAACGATTTGACTACAAAAGTCTATGGAGGTGTACATACTCTAACCCCCTTTGAAATTGAACCCGTGACCTCCTAGGATTAAACACATGTTATTAACTGTCAATCCCACTTACATTTCACTTACCCAAAAAAAAGAGAGAATTAA
>LPNX010476522.1:0-47501 GCA_001517045.1 Pseudotsuga menziesii | reverse complement strand
ACATAAATGGACATATGAGAGTTACCTTAGAAACCCAAACCCAGAAGTCCATCCTTCATGTGTAAGAGGTATTCATTCACCTTGGTCTATTTGGCTAAGTTAGAAAAATGAACCCAACATCAACCACTTAACATTTTACAGTGGACTTCTTAAAGTCTTTAAATGAGCTTATTCACATAATATAATATAATGATACAATTTGTGATTCTACATTTCAAATTCTCTTTCTTGTTGTATATATCCACATCTCCTTGCTTAGCTTGCAACACGGCGTTCTTTTATTGCACCCCTAGGTACAATTGCTAGTTTAGATGTAATTCAAAAGCTACATAGATCCACCTCCAAAAGGAGTAAAGTGAAATGCTTCTCATGATTGGTCAAATTGTTTTCCGACGGGCGATTATTTAATTATTATGCTGCATTTGTCTTCTTAGAGTTATGTTGAATTTTATGATTCTTAAGGTTTCATTATTAATGTTTTATAAGTAAAATATAATGTTTATATATTTGACATTAATGACATTAACGCTAAAAAAAAAAAATAAGTAACTTTTGTTTTATTGATTGTTTTAAAATTTTAAAATCTTTTCGTTGAAAAGTTGTTTTAATTCAACACCAAGAAAAGTTGTGTGGTGGTGGAAAGGTAACGGTAACGGAGTATAATAATATATCGATATGAGGTTATGCTAAATGGGCAAAGTAATGAGCTCATGATTTTATTAATGTTATACAACTCAAAAAAATATACATATATTAAACCTTTTCAATTCAAAATATAAATTCTTAATCGTTATATAAACTAAAGATTTGTGATTAACATTTAAAGGTATATGAGTTGTGATTAACATTTTATTTTAAAGATTTGTTATTATGGAAATTCTCACAAAGTTGATAATAAAAAAATGTGGTAATAGTAAATTCACTAATATAGCTATCCAACTTTATAAATGTATACTTGATAACTAACACAACAACTTAAACTTAACTTGTGCCTTGTTAGTAAGCATTATATATATAAACATAGACATTTACCATAATATTCATCTTTCTTAGTGTTTAGCTAGCTAGAAAGGTTTCAAGAGTTCTACTTAGATGCTCTTTTTATTTACAAGATCAATTGGTTGGCTTGATATTCCCCATATCGCCTTGGAGCGAGATGCAAAGTGTCCGTGACAGGTGTTGATCCAAGTGGAGATCAATCGGAAAATCCAAGGCATTCTACTAAGAACCTGGTCTCGGAAAATCCCGTTAGTGTTTTAGTTATGTTTTTTTTTCCAATAAAAAACTACTTTTATTTTAATTAGAAATTTAAGTACATTCCTTACAAACTTTGCATATTTTCAAAGTTCTATCCTATCCATGATAAATAGTCTTAGAGCTCCGTTCTATCTCTGAGTGAGTGGTTGTGAAAATAAAATCCTAGATGCCCTATTACATAGATACAAGCATGTCGAGTTAAATGGGTCTTTGAAAAGAGAACCATAGGTCATTTGCATCTACATGTTCCAAACATTCTTGGTGTCTATAAGTCCTACTTTAAATCAACAATTTATTTGTGCTTTCAGCTATAGAAACAAAAAACATTTTTTTATAGATCATAAAGATCCTTATGATGATCTCATAAATTTCATTTTCTTTTATTGCTATAAAATAATTTTTTGATTGAATTTATAATCCTTATTTAGACCAGAAATATGTTGTTTCATTTAACTCCTTGTAAATGTGTTAGGGCTTAAAGTATTCAAACCAAATGTGGGAGAAAGCTCATATGCTTTCCCCATTCAAAATATAACACTTTTCAATTTAAATCAAATGTGGGAGACGGAACCAACAATAGAGGAAAGTTATTGGATCTCTTTTATCTTCTTAAATGTGGTGTGCAAAATAATGTGAGATCCTTAAAAAAAATTAGGGATTCATGATTGGTTATTCAACATATACAAGGTAGAGCTAGGATAACAAGCTTATCTCTTACCCTACTAGAAAAAAAGATTTAAGATATATTCCGACACATTGAACATTTTGAGGCCTAACACATTTACAACTTGAGTTAAATGAAAAAACATATTTGTTGTTTAAAAGACCATTGGAAATTTAATCAATAGAAATCAAAGAAAATGAAATGGAAATTCAATCAATAGAAATCAAAGAAAATGAAATTGATAAGATCATCATAGGGAATCTTTGTGATCTATAAGAAATGGTTTTTTTGTTTTTATAGCTCAAAGCACAAATAAATTGCCCATTTAAAGTAGGGCTTATAGACACCAAGACTATTTGGAACTTGTAGATGAAAATGACCTATGGTTCTCTTTTCAAAGACCCATTTAGTTGGGCATGCTTATATCTATGTAATAAGGAATTTAGGATTTTATTTTAGCAACCACTCACAAATAGAAAGGAGCTCTAGGACTGCTTATCATCGCTAGGATAGACCTTTGAAAACATGCAAAGTTTGCAAGGAAAGTAATTAAATTTCTACGTGAAATAAAAGTATTTTTTTTTCTTGAAAAAACGAATCACAACTAAAATATGATAGAATTATTGAAACATTTCTAGCTAGATAAACACTAAGAAAGATGAATATTATGGTAAATGTTTACACACACACACACACACACACATAGTAATCAGTCACAAGTTAAATTTTCGTGTTAGTTATCATATCTACATTTTTAAAGTGAGTGTCCATATACATCTATGTTTTTTTTTGTGAATTCAGATGCTAATCTATTGAAGTAAAATTATGGTACAAAAAATTGTACAGAGCGGAAAGTATGTCCTGCTGAGAGGAAAAAACAAAAAGAAAGGTCTAGTCTACCATGAAAGACCATAATTGTCTAAAGGATCCTCCCTATGTTAGGGAAAATATATCCGTAAAAGATGAGACTTAAAGTGTGTACAAAAAACTTCTTAGAAAACATAATGATTTTAGCCTGGGTAACCAGCATCCCTGAAACATAAGACCTTAAAACCTGGAACAAGAAAGTTGGACTAAAGTTTGGTCTAGGGCTCCTCAATGATGGGAGTCCTAAATCCCATGCTTTGTTTCTTTCCTGGATCATCCTTGTTCCTCAGGTCATCAGATTCACTGCTGAGATCATCTTCATCGCTGGAATATTCACTGTTGCTTGAGGCGTCCTCATTGTTGGATGGAGAACCCTTGATTGGGAGGGGCTCATATTTCTTGAAGGCCTCTATAGTGGTGTTTCTTTTTCCTACTGAAGTGGTCGCCATTCTACGTTGTGGTGGAAGAGGTGGGGGATCAAAGTTCATAGCTACAGCGGGGGGATAAGCAATGGGGATGGACACAGGAATCGTTAGCGGAGCTAGAGGAACTAAGGGAGCTAGAGGTGCAAAAGGAACATGAATCTCAGAGGAAACAAGGACATCGTCAGGGACGAGGGATGAGAGAGATCGGGTGGTAGAGTGAAGGAGGAGGCGGACTAGTAAATTCTTCACTAACCAGTATTTTCTTCTGCATTCAGTCATCCAACTAGCAGCTAAAAGAGATCCAGTAAGCTCAACTTCCTAGTCGTCGAGCATAAGGTGAATGGGGGCCAAAATTTCTAGGTTGTACCCCTCCACTCTAACCTGAGCATTGAAGGGAATGGGATGCTAAGTATGGGCACCTTTACCATCTTTTCCTCATCTTGGCATTCCTCTTTGTCTATGTGACATGGTGCAGACAATAACTAGAGAAGCAAGAACCAGGAAAATCGTAGAGAGCACCACCAAGGGAGCTGTAGGGGAATGATGAACAAGATGACGAAGGTGAAAGAATGTTGGGTTGTTTGGGCACTTAACGCAACAACACACAACCATATGCACATTAAGACTGGTCACCGATGAGTTGACGTTGTTGTACTCCCCAACAGCTGCGGGGAAACCATGGACTGTGAAGGATTTAAGGAGTGCAACCATTAAAGAGGAGGTCGACCAACTCATGGAAGACAAACGTATGACGTCGGGTAGGTGGTAATGGGGTACATCTATATTTTTAATACTTATATTAGTGGATTTGGGGTTAGCACATTTTTTATTATCAACTTTGTGAGAATTTCCCTAAGAACGAATCTTTAAAAATGTTGATCAAAAGTCGAATACTTTTAAACAAAAAGATTTATAAAATATCTAAAATCAATAAAATAGAAGATAAAATTAAACAAACATTTTTTTAATTGCTAATGTTATTAATATCAAAATCTATAATAAATTATATTTAACTTTGAAAACATTTATAATAAAATTATACTAATATTAAAATTAATAACACAAAAATATCTTCTCCAAAATGCAATTAAAATAATTAATTTAAATTTATTAAAATAAAATCCAAACTTAATCCCAATGGGAAAACAGTTTACATCGTTTAGCTTTACTCTCTTTTGGTGGTAGATTTATGTAGCTTTAGAATTACAACTAAATCTGTAAAAAACATAATTGATGCCAACTTCTAAATTTGACTATTATCAACCAGGCTATTTACAAATCTTGTTTGGAAAATTCCAAGTCAAGAGAATTGAAAGTGGAATGTGTTTCCTTTCTTGCTAAAAAGCAAAAATCAGTTTTAAGAAAAAGGAGTCCAGAAAAACCAGAGCTAGTCTCTACACCATTTTTACATTTCAACGTGTTTGATTTCAGTTGTAAAAGTTGAAGCATATTTTCAGGCAGATGAAGGTCATATGTCTTAGGTTTAAATAGTGACTGTAAATATTGCATATTTAAGTTTGAAGAAATATAGTTTTTATTTTGATTTAAAAATTACAAATTTGTATTTTAATTTTCTCTATTTTATATGAGAATTTAGAATATATATATATAATTTGATGGTCTAATGATTATATATAAGTGATAGGCTGATGTGATGTGATATATGTATATATGAAAATCTAGCAACTTCTATATACGACGATTTGCCTTTGGCAAGGCATATGAGGTTCAATATCTATAAGACCACCTAAGAAACAACGTGCTAAATCCGATTGGAAATTCCAACCCTTGTTTCCAAAAACGATGGGATTGAAAATTTCGAGAACTGAAAGTTGTTCAACTTTTGTTTAATACAAAAAACAAAAATTGATTGAGATAAAAGTTTAAAAAGCCACTGGTTCGTCCATCTATAGATAAGTGGGCTACCCTTGCCATCTTTACATTTCAATGTGTTTCATTTCGGTGGAAGACGAAGCCCATATGTCGGAGGTGCAAATCTTGGGAATATTGTAGGGTTTGGTTTCTTAATAACAAGGGACGCTAGAAGAAATTTCAGCCTAGATATATCTGTATGAAGTGTCAGAAATACTTCACTCTTGGAGGAAAGTTGTACAACACTTCCTTAAACTCACCTTCAAAGGCTACAATTATATTGCCTAACAGGCCATGTCAAGTTGTTGTTGCTTCTCCTCTTCCCATAAGTTCATGTGATCAATATCGAGATGCTTACTCACTCAATGGATTCCATACACAACCTTCTTTAGATAATAGTTGTATGTTAAGGACAGTTATGGCTGGATCTTGCAACACATTTCAGAGAGCTCATGGAGAAGTATGTTGCAGGACGCAGCCTGAATTAAGATTTCCTCCATCTGGTAAAGATTTTTGTTGGTATCCAAGAATAAATCTATGTCATGGTTTGGAGAATCCTTTCATTAATACTATTAATGCAGGAAGCTACGATGGAAACCTCGGAGTGTTGCAGCCACATGATATTAGATCCTCACAAACTTATGGCACAACACCTTGTTTTCCTCCATATGATATTGGTTCTTCAGGCGTTGAGCTTGTTCCTTTCACATTGAATCTGCAAAATTTTCAAGAAGATTCGATGGCTAAAAATCAAGGGTTTAACTACTGCGTGATTAATATCCTACCGTTCAATAATATTGAGCCTGTGGAGTGGTCTAGACAATCCCAACAAGGATATTTGGACATTTGTTTGATGTTATCAGAATCCTTTGCAGAAAGANTAATATCCTACCGTTCAATAATATTGAGCCTGTGGAGTGGTCTAGACAATCCCAACAAGGATATTTGGACATTTGTTTGATGTTATCAGAATCCTTTGCAGAAAGCCCTGCCAATGAAATTATATCATTTAATGGAGGAGGAGAATGCCAAGCCTGAGGAGATTGCACACAACGTGACTAGTTTTCTTAGCAGAGAAGACATGGAGTTCGATGCAAAAATTGATAATGTTTGCAACAAGGAGCTGGATGAAGAAGATGAATGGTTAAAGGACTTTGTTGAGAATTGTGAAGAAGGAAAGAGCGGCGCAAATGGAGTAGACAGTACACTTATTAGTTCAGAATGGGAAGGTATTAATTTAGATTTATCATGGCTATCAGAATTACAACTAGACCATTTTTCCCCGGAGCCACCAATTGATTCAGGATTTGATTCCCCCCGCCCAGCCACCAACCGATTCAGGTTTTGATTTTGCGGGGAAGCCACCAACCGATTCAGGCTTTGATTTTGCGAGGAAGCCACCAATTGATTCAGAATTTGGCGCACATCAGGTGGGTTCTTTTTAGGGAGATTGTAATGTGGAATATGATATTGCAAATTGGTTGATGTTTTAACACTGTTTTGGATGGATGTTATTATTATTTATATGATGCAATTCTTTTTGTGTACACAGATGAATTTTTTTCGCTTTTCAAAAGTAAAAGTCTTAACGTGACACAAAAATACATCATTTTGGCCATACTTAACCAGGGTTAACTTTGGTGAACCACGTGACCATAGTTGATAATGCAACAAGAAATTTTCTAAACATCCAAAGACACATTATTAATGTGTCACATATGGGGCATTATCGCAATGTGACATAACCCTTGACAAATATCACAATGTGACATAACCCTTTATGAAGTTCGCTAATGTAACATAACCTGCGATAAATGTCATAATGCGACATAACGCTTATTAAATGCCCACTATCACATTATTAATGTGTCACATCTTGAAAATTATCGCAATGTGACATAACCCTTGACAAATATCACAATGTGACATAACCCTTTATGAATGTCGCTAATGTAACATAACCTGCGATAAACGTCACAATGCGACATAACGCTTATTAAATGCCCACTATCACATTATTAATGTGTCACATCTTGGGCATTATCTCAATGTGACATAACCCTTGACAAATATCACAATGTGACATAACCCTTCATGAATGTCGCTAATGTAACATAACCTATGATAAACGTCACAATGCGACATAATGCTTATTAAACGCTCACTATCACATTATTAATGTGTCACATCTTGGAAATTGTCGAAATGTGACATAACCCTAGACAAATATGACATAACCCTTTATGAATGTTGCTAATGTAACATAACCTCCGATAAACGTCACAATGTGACATAACGCTTATTAAACGCCCACTATCACATTATTAATGTGTCACATCTTGGGCATTATCGCAATGTGACATAACCCTTGATGAATGTCGCTAATGTAAGATAACCTGTGATAAATGTCACAATGTGACATAATGCTTATTAAATGCCCACTATCACATTATTAATGTGTCACATCTTGGGCATTATCGCAATGTGACATAACCCTTGATGAATGTCGCTAATGTAAGATAACCGATAACCTATGATAAATGTCACAATGTGACATAACGCTTATTAAACACCCACTATCACATTATTAATGTGTCACATTTTGGGCATTATCGCAATGTGACCTAACCCTTGATGAATGTCACTAATGTAAGATAGCCTGTGATAAATGTCACAATGTGACATAACGCTTATTAAACACTCACTATCACATTATTAATGTGTCACATCTTGGGCATTATCACAATGTGACATAACCCTTGACAAATATCACAATGTGACATAACCCTTGATGAATGTCGCTAATGTAAGAGAACCTGTGATAAATGTCACAATGTGACATAACGCTTATTAAACGCCCACTATCACATTATTAATGTGTCACATCTTGGGCATTATCGCAATGTGACATAACCCTTGACAAATATCACAATGTGACATAACCCTTGATGAATGTCGCTAATGTAAGATAACCTGTGATAAATGTCACAATGTGACATAACGCTTATTAAACGCCCACTATCACATTATTAATGCGTCACATCTCGGGCATTATCGCAATGTGACATAACCCTTGACAAATATTACAATGTGACATAACCCTTGATGAACGCCGCTAATGTAACATAACATGTGATAAACATCACAATGCGACATTACTCTTATTCAACGCCCACTATCACATTATTAATGTGTCACTTTTTGGGCATTATCACAGTGCGATATAACCCTTGACAAATATCACAATGTGACATAACCCTTCATGAATGTCGCTAATGTAACATAACCTGTGATAAATGTCACAATGCGACATAATGCCTATTAAATGCCCGCTATCACATTATTAATGTGTCACATATTTGGTTGTGTTGACATATACCAACCAAACACTGTAACAAACAATTACTTAACGTCATAATGTGATATAACCCTTGATAACGTCGTAGTAAAATGTAAACCTTGATAAAAATCACAATGTGACATAACATCCTACATTACTATGTAGAATGTGGATGGTTTAAACCATTTCTTTTGTCAAACGACTATATATATATATATATCAAGAAAATTCACAACATGATGGTGAATAATGTGAGACAAGCAATGAGGAATGATGAATTTCTAGCGTTCCGATGAATGTCCCGATACAACAAAACCATTAAGGAAAGCATTATTGAGGTATGTAGCTACAATCCAACATAAGTATTGATAAATGTCGTAATCCAATATATTCCATTATGAACATCGAAATCCAACTACAATCCATTGTATTTATTTCAATTGCAGAGAGAGGAAGGACAAAATTTGATTCTGTTTTCCATTTTCAGTTTGCAAAATATAGAATAATTCTATTGACTGTTCAACTAAACATGGCCGCTTCGTCAAAATGTCTCCATGCTTGCACTTATACTAATTTTAGGTCTTCTCTCAATCATAGAGAGAGGCAGAGTGATGGTTTAGTACAGTGATCATTCTCTTCTTGAAGGTATTGGACGCCATTGCAAACACAATTAAACACTGAACAAGCCCTGAATTGTACCATCTCCATCCTTTTAGTTAACATTATTTTCTTTTAGTATACATGGCCATCATGACCACTCTGAGAAAGACTAAACGTTAGAATATCTGTTGTATGTCCCCTACCCTATTCTTTGAGGCTAATATCCTGTAAAACACACAACTCAATGGGGTACTCTATCCACTCCAAAACATATTGGTTTTACACAATACATGGATATGAGATTCTCCACATTTAAATACTATAGAATGACAGTTAAATTTTTCCCATCCTAATCTTTAGAGATTCGAACTTTGGGTTGTAGAGACTCCATTTACAATATTTGGTTACTTTGTTCTCTTCCTCTTACCATCTGCATATATATGCAGCATGATATGCTAGGGCTTGCTCTTCTTCGTATGGCTATATTAGTGTGTTCAAGTTCTTTTAGAAATGCAGAAATATAAATGAACAGTCCGATTGATATGCAGCATGATATGCTAGGGTTTTCTCTTCTTCATATAGCTATATTAGTGTGTTCAGGCTCTTTCAGAAATTCAGATATAGAAATGAACAGTCTGTTGGCAATCGTCATACCTTTTTGTTTTGTTTTACATATTTTTTTATGTTCTCACTTTATATATTAAATTTTCCATGTCGCACTTAACTTTCATAAACCATTAATAATAAAATAATGATGGGATGTAAACCAAACCAAGGACATTCAAATTAAAGTAATTCATACACATTCAATAATAATCAACGCTAATTAAGATAAACATGGATGAAAAGATGTTGTTATTTACCTCATTATGCAATCTCGATCAAATTAGGTATTCTTTATAAGGTGCATGAATTAAATATTCTTCATATTGTTGTTACATATTTAAAGTTATGATTGTTTCTAGTGATGGTTTAAAAGAAATAAAAATATTGTATATTCATGATGATTACATAGAATACACAATGAATATATATATTATTAGAGCCTTCTTTGCGTAGGATCGCAATTCCATAAATGTGAATCTTATAAAATAAAAGTATATTATCCAATGTAACTCGGAAATTATTTTTGAAATTATCAAAAATATAAATTTCATTAAATTTATTCAAAATATTCCAAAGACAACTTCAAATGGAGCTTAGAGATTTGAAGGCTGCAAATAGTGGTCAGAATTTTGTGATAACCATGTCTCTTATCGATTGTTTTTTGGAAGCGCCCTGCATGGACCTAACCATCCGAAGTCAGGATTTGTGCTCTACAAACAGTTAGCAGAAAAAATCACATGGCCATAATGTTTTATTTAGAATCATCGGCCTCCAGCGACAACTATTTATCTCTAATATTCAAAAAGATTGAAAAGCAAACAGTTGGTACTTCATATCTAGGATTGTGTAGACACATCTATACTCTTAATTTCATTCTCAATAATGATAAGTAGGCCCATAAACGGTATCCGAAAACCATAATTAGCATGACTGTAGCTTCCTCGATACCACCATCTAAAGGAATGCTTCACAGAGGTGAGAACGTTCGTATACTTTTACATCCGGTGGGACTTGAGCAATCATACCGCTGATCAGCGTCATATTGAATCTTTAGTAGGATCCTATACATATAGTAATTGAAGGGCAGATACCTGATCCATCTGATGAACGGATGAACTCTCTGTAAAAAGGAAAACTTCAAAATACAAATTACAACCAATAAACCAGATCAATCATAGCCAAGTAGGCCTCCAACTTTGCCCAATTTATCACCACTTATGAGTCCCTTGGATCATAAAGGAGAGTAATCCCAAAGAGCCAACAAAAACCAAAGGGGCACTCGGAGGCCTTTAATTTTTAGTGAACTTTCTAAGATAAGAGGCACTCAAACTGTCTATATCTTTATGAATTTGTTTATAAAAAAATTTAGAGTTTCTTCATAACTGATGTTTTAGCCCTAACCCAAAACAAACTGAAAATTGCAAAAGATTTGAAAGAATGAAAGAAAACTTTGTAAGCGATATTTAGTTGAATCCCAACATAAATTTCTAAAATTAGGTGTTTTGAGTGCCCCAGCAACTCGAGGGCTTGGACTTTTATTATGGCTGTGAAGACACAATAATACTTGGAACATGATCTGTATATAGTTTACAAACTAATTTACCTGCACGAAGAAACCCCCAGCAAGCATAAATGCCATCATGGTAACAGAAGCCAGAGTTGTCTCCTTCTTGAGATCCATAAAGGCAACACCAATGGCCAGTCCAAGACCCTGAATCAACAGATTATATAAGTTATAATAATGTAGAAAATCCTGTGGAAGCGTTCAAAATAGCTAAGCTATTGATCCCGATTAAATATCATCACAGTTATCTACAATTAAGAATAAGACATACAAATAGGCTACAATATAGTTCATTGCCTGGAAAACACACACCTGAGAAGCAACAATGCCGAGGAATATAGTAAGCATGGTGAGGAGAAAGGCTGCAACAGTCATGCGAAGGTGAGCCATGAAGTAAACTATAAGCAAAAATCCAATGGGGAGGATGAGATCGAGGGGCAGATCACTTAAGATGCGAGCCATGAAATAAGCACTCAATCTGTACATGTCAACAGCTCGCTCCTTAGCTAGCATTGCTCGCTCTTGAGGGAAGGTGAAAATTGCTGTAAAGACCGGGAAAAATCCCCAAAACACTACAATAAAAAATACCAACCCTATCTGCATTCTCATAAATCAAATGACGAACGGATTAGCTCAACTTCCAATTGAAATGATCAAAAGATACCTGCAAATGTCTAATTTGTCAGAACATGAAATTACTCCCACCAAGATGCCATCCAGTTCTTCCGAACTTGAACAGCTGATTGCAAATGAGCAGGAGCCTTTCCATATCTCTGCAAAGCTTCCTTCTCTTCACCTTCCAAGAGAATCTGGCTGAAAATAATCACGAGGTAAAGAGAATCTGGAGAATCATTGCGATAGATTGCAGTTACGGTAACTAATCTGCCTTCCACCATCGTCGATAGCTAACGACTCCACCACCACGTCTCCTAACAAACTCCTTGGCGGCTAACAGACTTGGCACGCAATCTACTCTATCTCCTCCACGTCTCCTAATAGGATCGTTGGCGGCTAACGACTCCTCACGCGCTATCTCATCTCCTAACAAACTCCTAGTAACTCTACGGCTAGTTAGGAGTGTTAAAAGATCAGACGATTGAAATCATCTGGAGCATCCATTTGGCATGATTTGCAGGATCTTGATGATCCGCTCAAGCAAGTCCATCCCCAAAAATACCATTGATATTTACGCCTATCGGTGTAATTAAGGAATCCATTTTGGATGATCTGAAAAAGTTTGTCAAAACCTTCAAAAATAAAGAATTGAGTGAGTATAAGAATATGGAAACCCTAAAAAAGAGAGAATAGAGGCAACTTATATGGATATTCTTTTATTTTATAGAATGAGTGGAAAAATATTTTTCGAGAGGCTACTTATATGGATTTTTTTAATTTTATAAAGAGTTTTAAAACGTTTTGAAATGATTATTAAAGTTACTCTTATTAGTCCATGCCTTCAGGCTGGCAGGGACTCTAGGAAATGGCTTGCCGTCGTTTCAATAATCCTACATGCAAACTAAAAATATATATTTCACATATATCCTAAGTCTTTACTCACCTTAAAGTTATTTATCACACTTATACTAAGTTTTAAAGTCACTTATGTAACACTTATCTAATGTATTCCCTTCTGGCTGGGCAGGAGGCAGCTGACCTAAGGAAGAAGCCTCTCTGCACTGTTCTTAGGGTTTGAATGTCTTCCCTTCGATGTGCCTTTGGACTTTCTAAATTCGGGCTTTCCTGAGTGGGTGAAACTATATTATATATTGGATGGGATATATTGATTGGGCTTGGTTGGATGTATCGTTTTATAGAAGGAGTAAATGAACTTAAAGGCCAATCACTCGAAGTCTGAATCCTAAGCATTAAAGCTCTCGCCCGGATAGATTTCTTTTACTAGCAGGGAAGGTCCAGAGGGCTTGTCCTTTTAAGGGCAAGGAGATGTATCGCTTTAGAGAGAGAGTAACTGAATTAAGGAAGGCATAGCGAACATTAAGGAAGGCATAGCCACACTTAAGTTTTTTATTATTTTTCCCGGCTTTATTTGGCCTCATATCAAGGCAAAAGAAAAGAAAACGCAACTTATACTTTCATACATTTGAAATATTACTTGATGGTATTGAACATGTGTTATACTTTTTGAATAATGCCAACATTCCTCGTGGCATTACTTCCCTTACATTAAATGTTTAGTATGATTGCAAACCAAAAATTATATTTTATGAATAAAAAATTATAAATAAAGCGCATGCCTTCTGCACACCTGCCAAGAAACTTTGCACAAGTTGGTTCTACGCGTGGATTTGCACAAGACGGAACAATTAGTGAGCAAGGCTTCTGTTAACACCTGCCAAGGAACTTCTTCTATGTGTCGATTTCCACAAGTTGGAACAATTTACATGCTACCTGCTAAACATTAAACATTTCATCATTCAATAAAAATTTCAAATAGCTACCTTGACGTTGGCCAACACTCCATTTTCCCTCATTTTCAACCACTGTATTCAGCAAACAATTCAAATGGTTGGGTTCTGAAGCTGCATTTTCAAAGAGAGGCTTTTTATGTAACTAAAATCTTGCTCTGGGACATACTTTTTTCTATAGGAATGGATCAACTCAGGTAACTCATCATGCCAGTGATAATAATGGCCACAACTATACCTGCAAGACAGTTAAAACCAATTTCAAGAACATCATGTAGGTTAAGAGCAGATATAACTTACCTTCTTTTTCACCAGCAAGTTTATGTTGTTGACATGTATGCCAAGTGTGGAAATATATATGATGCATGTAAGACTTTTCACAGAATGCAGGAACAGAATGTGGTCTCTCGGACTACAATGATTACAAGATATGCCCAACATGGTCTTGGAAAGAAAGCACTTCTCTTTGGAAAAATGTAAACAGAAGGTCTAAAGCCAAACCATATTACCTTTATGGGTGTTCTCTCTGCTTACAGCCATGCAGGTCTGGCAGATGCAGCCATTCACTACTTTGATTCCATGAATAGGTATGAATAGGACTAACAACGAATTGGTCACCTTAGTAAGTATACTACAAGGCTACTATGCTTGTTAAACGTTGTGAAATGGATACTATGCTTGTTAAACGTTGTGAAACACTACGCAAGAAGGCTCGCTTCCTTCGACAAATATCCTTGGAGAACATGGTAATTTAGCCTTATATTTAGTAGCAGAGGTGGAGGCAATTTCAATGGGTGCTTCATGAACAACTGAAACGACTTGTTTACTACAAATATTTTCAATAGGCTACCACACCTATGGACCTATGGTATCGGCCCTCCTTCCTGACCTTGTCCTGCTCATAAGGGTTATTGCATACATTCTCACGTTGAAGCGCTTTACCAAAATAGCATGATTCTTAGGGATCGACCAAATAGGATGTCGGTAATGATGGTCCTCAACCTACCAGTGTTTACCAGCTGAAGAGCTATGCATGATATGTTGTGGCTTTCTCACACAAATGTTGTTATCCACCTGCGATTCATGCAATTAAACAGCTATGCATGATATCACACAATGTTGTTATCCACTTGCGATTTATGTAATTAAACAGCTATGCATGATATGTTGTGGCTTTCTCACACAAATGTTGTTATCCACGTGCGATTCAATGCAATTAAATGTGTGGCCCTCACTGTCAATTAAGTGGAGTGGCTTTAGGCTGCACCCATTATAAACGACTTATAATAAAACTTGCAAAGGTGCACATAGTTAGTAAGGCACTCGCATCTATCTCTCTGTCTCTCTGGTTTAGTATAGAGGGTTAGAAGTTCGTTCAGACCGAGGCACCAATTTATTCATGTATACTTCAAGAGTTACTAAATAAATTGTTCAATAAATTGCCAAAAAGATATATAATGTCCATGCCCATATCGATCCAAAGAATCAACTATCTCCAATTCTTAATTCTTATTGTTAGTCGTATATAAATTTGGATAGACAATCCATAACTATTAATTCTTCTTCTTGTTCACCGTAAGTTAAGTCATGGCAATGTCGGGAGGGAAAATTATTCATTTTGACGACATGTGAATATGTATAATGTGAAGCTTAAAAAATATGAGCCATATCCTTCCAAGCTTTAAAAAAGTGCATATTTAAACATTATATTTGAAAATTACACACTGCATTTATAGATCGACGACAACAAACGACTTGAACCCACTAATCGGAAAATATTCATGACTAATTCAAAAAATTCATGGCTGTGTTCACCGTCCAAACTTCTGAATTGTGAAAATGCCAATTGAATGAGAATCCTATAACCTACCCCAGCATAATGTACCACTAGTACCACCAAAGGAGAGTCTACCATGTGCCACATTATATATATGGAGACAAAATGTGAAATTGTATGCACTTAAATCCAAAACAGAATGTCATTTGTATTGATCTAGCCGCTGGGTCAACCAATGGATCAATACAATTTCACGTTTTGTCCCTCATTCTTGTCTCAATTGCGCTTGTTGAACCCTAGTTTTTTTCTGGTATTTGTCCTATGTCCATCATGAACTTGCTAACATAATTACTAGTTTTTTTAGTGCATGTTGGGTTGGCTGCAACTTGGAGAATATGTCGAGGCCATCATTGAATTGCTTGCCAGAGATAAGCAGTAGGTGCAGTAGAGGTAACACATACCAAGGCTAAAACTGGTATGAAGAAACTCATCGTCCAGCATGTATACTTACATGCAATTGTCTTTTTGGTTTTCATGGGCCCTACACAACAAAGTTATACAAGAGTACTTAAAAAACATATCTTATACCGACAACAAAAAATTGGAGGAGTTTGTGAAGAGAAAACAAAGCACGTGTCCTGCAGCCTTTCATAGGCCATCGTTGATTTTACGTATCTGTTGGAAGCTGGTAGGAAGAAAATGCTTGACAAATTGATTTTACATATGATGCAAAGGATGTTCAAATAATCAAATTCATTAGGCATGGACTTGTTGTCTTTAGGAGCTCTCTTTGTTTATTTTTATTTTTTTTGTTTTGGGATTAGTAAGGTTACTCTTATTTATTTTTACTTTCTTTGTTTTCTGAAAGGGTATACTGAATTAATAGTTAACCTATCTTTTAGGTTGATAATTTTTAATTCTTACATATTAATTGTTTTAACTTAAAATTATAAATATTTTGTAAAACATTTGTGTTTAATTAACATTGGAAATGTACAAAGTTTTTTTCGAAACTCTAAAAATTGAAAATAGAGTGGTGAATAGAGTGGAAGAAGTTTTAGAAACACTAAAGAATGGAATGGATTTAAATGGATACATTTTTGATACTTTATAAAATTACTTTTTTTAATTCTAAAAATAATTTTAGAATGCTTTAATGTGATTGATGATGATACTGGTTAACGAATTATTTAGTTTGTTTTAAAATTGTATTTTCATGCTCAAAGATCTTGGATAGAAGCGCTCCGAGCTCACCAAAATTTTGACAAGTTTATAGGATAGGAAGGTCGGTATTGCAATAAAGATGATGAAACTGAGATTTAATGTGGGTGTACACAAGGCACTCTATGAGGAAGTGATTTTCATCCTCAATGTTCATATTCTCATAGAGATGGTAGATCCTTTCCACCCATGATGTTTTAGGATCTTCCCAACTACATGTTTCACTATAAAGCTCATGAGAGTTCGTTCTTATCTTGGCTATATTAATTTTTTTCTTTGAACTAGTTAAAACAGAGAGATACGTTTGATCTTCTAGAGTAGGGTTGATGACCTATTTATAATATCTTAATTTTATTTTAGCCTCTAAATATTTATCACACCAAATTTTCTCCTTAAACTTAGAAGTAACAATATTCTTAATGTTATTAATATTTTGCAATGGAACAGTTTAGCTGATCTCCCAATGGTTTAACCAAGCTCTGGTATCTTTATACCAGCCTCACTTGAGCCTTACCTGATTTTGGCTAGAATTTAAAGCTAGCTTAGGAAGTCTATGGTCTCCCATGTTATTGATTTTGTGCTTCTATAACAACAGCCTAGTCATATCAAGGCTTTCCATACGGGAAAGACCCACTTCTATAAGGAGAATAGGGTATGGTGTATTGCTTTTAATTTTGAGGTTATACTTTATAAAATGCTTCTGGATTATAGATGTGTAGTTAATTTTACTCCCTTTGTTTGATTTGTTTTTAGTGCCTTTGCTTTGTGAAAAGGTAGGCTGAATTAATAGTTAATCTTTGCTATTGACAATTTCTAGGCCTTGAAAATTATTTTTTTACTTAAAATTATAAATATTTTTATTGAACTTTGTGTTTTTATATTTACATAGTTTTTTAAATGTAATAAATATTAGATTATTTGAGGAGTGGTAGTTCATATTGGTGATTGGGGAATAGTAAACTTTTATTAATATATTTAGCACTAATGTTAAAATAGATAATATGAAAAATCCTATATTGTAATTATCTTAGTAGGCGTTTTTATTTGAGATTTGGGGTGGGCTACAGCCTTCGTTTTTTCATCTATAAAATATAACTCATAGTTAATAAATGGATAAGAGGAAGAAGTTCGATGACAACATATAGTTAAGCATGGATAACTCAAAGTTGAATCAGTTTAACAAGAAGAAAATACGGAATAAAAAAAATTACAAAGTGTCTTCCATTCCATTAGTATCTCTCAACTATTTGATCCATGTCCAATTAATCGAGCCACAAACTATGTGTACCAGTTAAAAATAAAAACTTTACAATGCTAAAAAAATTCTAAACTTAAAAAATAACAAAAATCTAAGTTAAGTATATTAATGTTTTTTTATAATTAATCAATTATAAATTTTCATAAATTATATAATTAAATTTAAGATGTAACTTCACCCTAGGAATATTAAAACTTAATATAAAGACTAATTTACAAATTCAAAAAAAATAGTTTTTAATAAGTTATATAACCATAATTTAAGAATTTTGAAAATTTTTAATTTAATTTTTTTTAATAATTAATAAGTATGTTGAAATAATTTAGAAATTTTAAATAAGGATATATCAAATTATTAATTATTATTTTTCCCATTTTTTTATTACAATTTAAAAGTTTACTTTTAATAAAAAAAACTTTAATTATCTTATTATCTTAATTTTTTATCGTTATATTTTTTCTTTGGTTGTCTAATCACAAATTTGTTAATCTTAAAGTTATTTACTATAATGTTATCTAATTTCTTTATATTTTAAAATTAATACCAAATTCTAAATTGGTTAACCTTCTATCTTAACATTATATTCCAATCTGAAAAGTTTACCATTAAAATTAAACATCAAACATAAAAATTTTAAAAAAATATCTTAAAATATTAATAATATGATTATAACCTTAATTTAAGAAAACAAAAGCTTATTAAAAATAAGACGAACCTAAAATATGTATTTTCTTATTAAAACAAAATCAAGACTTTAGAACATTCTTTCTTGATAATATAATTTCATGTTCTCCATCTTTGTTTATGTTATTAAGATACTTAGTTATTTTTAAAACTTTTCTAACTTTGTGTTTGAGTAATGGTTTTTTTTTTTAATTTTTAATTTTAATGTTTTGAAGGTAGATATGATACATGGTGTTGAAGTAAAATGATCACATAAGGCTAAGGAACGGGCTGTACTTTTTTTTCAGGAAGAAAAAAGCCTGTCGTTGATATTCTATTAAGAACCAAAGGGCATCTAAAGTGTCAGCCCAAGTTTGGGTTACATCCAAGAGAAGTATACAACTTATACAAGTAAAGTCACCTCACTACCAGTAGCAACCGGGGGGACTATAGCGAATCAACAGAGAAAGAGTTCCCATCAGTAAACTGTCTCATCATAAAGCAGATCTGTCTGGTAAACCATATCTACCATGGGCCAAAGAGATCATAGCAGGAAACTAAAAGAACTCGCTCCAAGAGCATCTAATATGCAGAAAAAAAGGGAGTAAGCTCCCCAAAACAAGCATCAAAATAGCTGGAAAGTCCCATGGGTGACCAAGTGGTCCTCAGTAAATTCAGAAAAGCAGCCAAAACCCGGAGCCAAGGAGAGAGCAGTTTTAGAGAGGCGGTCTGCAATCTAATTGTGTTCACGTTAGATATGGCTGAATGACAAATCAGGAAAGCATGTAAATAGCTTTCTAGTTTTCCTGCACCAATGGAAAAGATCAGGTGGGGAGAGAGTAGTGGATCCCTTTGCCCAGTTGATGATGACTGAAGAGTCAACAAAAATATGGTTTAAGGGAATCCCCATCATTTGGGAAGTATGCATAAGTGACCATAAGCCCCATCATTTGGGAAGTATACATAAGTGCCCATAAGTCGAGCAGTTCATCTTTCATGTTGGTGCTATTTTCCACCCCCAGCGCAAACTCTAAAGTGTGTGACTTATTCAGGGATAAGCTGTATCCAACTCCACCCATATTATTAGCAGAAGCCCCATCAAAAAATCCATAGGGGAAGACCACGCTAGGAAAAGGCCCAATCTCTCTGATCTTTTTAACTTTGACAGCCTGAGGACAATACAATTGCATGGAATAATAGATTTGGTGCAAAATGCTCAGGACAGATAGTTTCTTCCCCTCGAATATATATAAGTTGCGTGCTTTCCAAATGGCCCACATAGTGTGGAAAGGGATAAAACTGTGAGCAGAGTGCCTCGAGAATTTTGTAATCCATTGGTCAATGAACAGGCCACGAGTAGTAGCTCGTGAAGGAGGAGATATATGGAATGAGAGAATAAATGCGGAACTGACTCTTCATCATTATAGCAAAGAGCACAAATACCCGGTCCATGCCAACCTCGTTTTTGAAGGTTATCCCAGGTAAGTATTTTGTTCCTCAAGACAAGCTAGATAAAGCATCCAATTTTCTTAGGCAGAGTGCCAGACCATAAGTATGAATGGAGCCTGCTGCCAGACGGGGGGATAAACGAATTCACAATACATTCATAAACTAATTTGGCCAAGATGGATCCATCATGTTTGTTAAATTCCTATAATAGAGTATTAGACTGTGGAGTGAGATGAATGCCACAGAGTTCCAGACCCCATGTATAAGCTTCCCATGCATCTTTCCAAGCACCACTAATACATAAATCCTCAACCGAGTACCAGTAATGTTGTGAATCAAGAAATGTATTGCATGCCTGTGAAAGGGTAGTGATATCCAAGTCCTCAAGGAAGGTTCTCAACCCATCTGGGAGCGAGATAGAAGTGGAGACACCTATGACTGGATCAATACCAATAAGGACATATGTACCATTTCCCACCTGCCATGCAAGATTACATCCCAGCCAAGGAAGAGTCTGAAGAAATCCCTTCCAGATGATAGAGACCCCACGTGAGCTGAATGAACGGGCCGCACTTTGTTTCACCAATAGAGCATTTCCCAAAAACAAGTAACTATATAAACACCCTCCCATTGGTGTTGATCAATGGAATCCTTTATTGACATAATTTTATGTCTAATCATCAATGTTAATCGTGAGAAACTTTATATGAAATGATATTTTCAACGAACAAAGACTGAGTATGGAAGTGATCCTTAAATGAAATATTTTAAATCTAAAAAGTTTATTGTGAAGATTAATATTTGAAAATGTATAGAGTCTTTAATCTTAAAATTTATATAATTTATTTAAAAATTATATAAAATATATTAATAAAAGAATTTATTAGATATTTTATTTCAAAATATTAAAAAAAATTATTATTAATTGATTTGAAAATAATATAAAGTATGTTGAAAACAATTTATTAAATATTATATTTCAAAATATTAAAAAAAATCATTAGATATTCCATTTCACATATTAAAAGAAATAATTATTATTAAATAATAGTTTAATAAGTTTGTTTAGATATTTTTTTCAACATGCCTTTATTAACACATTTTTTTCAAACGGATTCACATGGGGAGCTATGTATTCTATCAATTTTCAGATTTCAAGTGGTAATTATTATTACTTTATGATGCAATAACTTATGTTCAGTTGGTATCGTAGAATTTGAATTAATGTTTTATGTTTGCTTAGTATTCTAGAATTTAAAGTAAGGGTACGAGCATTCGAAGAAGTTTTCATAAACCCTTAAAATCGAGAAAACCCTCATATTTTTCATTTTAGGAAGAATCGTAGAATGTTTTGATGAAAGGTTTTGATGTGCAATCAGCGTACATTCAATTAATACTTTTTTTTTTCAAATGAAAAAAATAGTTCCTTGATATTCTATTGAATTAAAGGTAACCTAGTACATCATCAAGACAAACCAGCAGGACCCCAATGGGCCTAACATAACAATAGTACTTCATCAATAATACATGAATACAACAAATTAACTAATAACCTAATAAAACCACATTATCAGTACCCGGGCATTAATACATGTAAAAGACCTCTCATAAGTGTGCAATATATCATCAGTCAAAAAATGTCCCTAAAGAAAATAACAAGAGCCCAGAATCCTTATCCAAGACAGGGCGTGTAATCTCTCAATGTTCCTGTTACTGCTGCTCAGCATAACCAGAAATGACTCAAAGGTGCCAAGGAGACAATTGTTTAAAATAGAACAGAGAAAAGTTTTAAAAACGCTGGAGTGAGACTTCCCCAATAAACTCATCATCACATGATTCAGTGAGTAAGAGATGACCATAAACCATTCTCAACCCTTCCTTGGAAGGAGTCTGCCCTCTTGTTATGTTCCTTATAGACATGACTGCAATCCACCCGAGTGAATGAGGACATAAGAATCCTGGTGTTAAGACACCAAGCCTCAAGGTGCACCATGTCAAGGGTGGATTCACCCTTTGCCCAATTTATAATCTTCGAGGAGTTGCCAAAGATATATAAGTATGGCAACCCAATATCTTTGGCGACAAATAAAGATGCCCAGAGTGCTAATAGTTCAGCTCTAGTGTTAGTACTGCTTCCACATCCTAATTTTATAGCAAAAAATGGTGTTCATTTAACCAAATACATGTACCCGCTCCTCCAATGGATTTAGCTGCAGCTCCATAAAAAAAAACCATTGGAAATTTCATAACTGGAGGATCTCCAATGTCTCGATTTTTGGGCCTTATTACCTGCGGGACCTGGCGAGATGAAACCTCAAGCATGATTTGATGACATAGACTGGCTATGTTAGGTTCCAGATTTTCAAAAGTATATCGGTTCCTTTCCTTCCAAAGATTCCAAATGAAAAATAAAGGCAAATACTGGAGACTACCACCCTTTGAGACCCAGCTAGTAAGGTTTTCTAAAAGGGATGAAGAAAACCAATGCAGGTGAACATCAAAGTGTCTTTTAAGACCATGAGTCATCTTCTCCACAAAAGAGCAACCAACAAAGAGGTGTTCTACAGTTTTAGCTCCCAATTTGCATAGACTGCATCTATTGGGACCGCACCATCCCCTCTTACACATAATGTCCCAAGTGTTAATTTTCAAATTACAAGACAACCAGATAAAACATTTTATTTTTTGAGGAATGTTGAAATGCCAAACCTTCAAGAGAAAATTATCATCCATTACCGTCAGTTGTTCAGAGACGATGAGTTCATATGCCCTTTTTACTGTCACATTACCCAAAAAAAATTCAAACATCCAAAGTAGTGTGTCTTCAGAGTTCCCAATCCTTATTCCACCATGTGACAGGCCTTTAACATATGTACTCCATTGATCAGCCCAGTCACCCCCCAAGTACAAAACTGAAGCAGTATACTAGCAGTTAAAATCATGTCCATAAGCATCCAGATTTTGAGCCTGAGCTAGATTGGATATTCCTGGGTTAGAAAGGTAATCTATTAGATCCTCGGATAAGAGATACTGAGTATTAAGCCCAGCTATAGGGTCCACTCCCAGCTGAATATTTAATCCATTTCCCACCTTCTATACCAACTGACTAGTAATCCAAGACACTATCCTAATAAAACCATTCCAAAAGTATGAAGATCTAGAAACATTGAAGTTTCGAGCTCTGATCCATTCCTCTAAGGGGATGTTCTTGATGTATTTATGAGCAATGATCCTGCTCCAAATACCACTTCCCGTAAGAAGCAACCACATGCTTTTCAATCTCAGTGATATTCCAAACCACTCAAGGTTCTTTATATCCCATCCACCATATTCAATTGGGGCAGAAAGAGTTTCCCAACACACCAGGTTAATTTTCTGACATTCTTCTGAGCTACCCCACAAGAAAGAGAATATATCTCTCCTAAGTAAATTCAGTATAGATTTAGGACATCTTGCTAGGGAAAACCAATAAACTGCTAATCCAGTGAGTACTGATTTTGTAATAACAACTCTGCCACCGAGAGAGAGAAACCTGTAGGTCTAGTTCTTGATCTTATTTTCAAATAATTCCACCATCCATCTCTAGTCAGAGGTAAGATACCCTAGTGGTTTCAGGCGATAACCCAAGTACATAAAGCCCGATGTGATTGGTTCCATACTGTAAGGAAGAAACTCAACAATTTGGCTTCTTATATCAACATTAATGTTCTGATAGAGAAAAGATGACTTTTCCAAACTAACATTCATACCCGTGGCCGAGCAGAACAAATCCAGTGCATTTTTATAGGCTCTCCATTCGCTAATAGTACCAATACTAAATAAAATAACATCATCTACAAATATCAAGTGTGTTATCGACAGATCAGTTGAGTACTGAAAACCTTTTATGTGGCCTTTCTGCTGAGCATCCATAATAATTCTGCTGAGACTCTCAATAATCAAAATGAATAATAATGGAGACAAGGGGAAACCTTGACGAATTCCTCTGGATGTTGGGAAAAATTCTGAGGGAGTCCCATTTACTAAGACTGCAAAACAAGAGCTAGATACATAGCCCGTAATCCAATTCACACCCAACAGGGGAATGCCGATCTGAATAAGAAGAAGTATTAGAAAGGTCAAGTTCACCCTATCAAAATCTTTGACCAGATCAAGTTTTAATACTGGGACACTTGATTTCTTAGATTTTATAGAGTGCAATATTTCCTTGGTTATGCCTATAGGTTCAGTAATTTGCCTATCCTTAAGAAAGCCAAATTGTTGTGTAGATATAGACCTATCCAGGAGAGGCTTCAGTTGAAGAGCTACAATCTTAGAGATGACCTTGTAAACCAGGTTGCATAAAGAGATAGGACGGAAGTCAACAAAGGTGGAGAGCTTCTCACACTTTGGTATCAGAGTCAAGAAAGTAGAGTTTAGTGCCTCAGAAATTTTCCCATGGGTCCTATCCTGCTCAGCAGCCAAGACTATTTCTTCACCAATAAGGTCAAAACAATCCAAGAAGAACTCTACCGGTCAACCATTAGGGCCCGGGATTTTATCTTTCTTAAACCCTTTAAGAACAGATTCAACTTCCTGGATCGTAATGGGCTTAAGGAAGCAATCAATATTCTCTTCTACTGTCATATTCGGGAAAAGTCTGATCACCTTTAATTGGTCAGAAATATTCATTTTCTTGTCATCATCAAAAAGGTCATTGAAATGTTGTTTCTCAAGCATCTTAAGAGCTGCATCCTCAGATACTGTGCTACCTTCCTTATCATTTAGAGACCATATTGCTTTTGTATTTCTACTAGCATAAGCATAGGAGTGGAAAAAATTTGTATCTGCATCCCCTTCATTAATTCACTGCACTCTGCTTCTCAGTTTCTGAGTAGTTATCTCATGTGCCCAATATTTTCCCTTCCTAACTTGAAGGATTTTCAATTTATCCACATTTGAGGAGAGGCCCGAATCCTCAAGTAAGATGTTTGAGATTCCTTCATTAATTTCTAAGATCTGCAGCTTCCTTTTAAGATTTTTCTTTCTTTCCCAGTCTTTAACAATGCCTTTGAGTCTACATAGCTTAAAAGTGAGGGAATCCATATGACTACAATCATCCAAGGCCACAAGAGCCTTCCAAGATGAAAACACCAGATGTGCAAAGTCATCCTCCACAAGCCAGGCCCTATTGAATTTAAAGGGACAACTCTGAGAGACTATTCTCGAGCCCCATTCCAAGAAAATAGGGTAGTGGTCTGAGACATCAGTAGGGGTTTCCCAAGTTCTAAAGCATGCATGTCTAGGAAGAAGTGAGTCAGATAGAAGGAATCGGTCCAATATTTTACTAATGCCTGCATCCCCAATACGCCCATTCCCTCAAGTAGGGCCAGGAAAGTTCATAGAGAGATCAACCAGGTTGTTGCTGGAAACGAGATGGAAGAAATAAGGAGCCAAAGGGTCAATCCTTGCTTTGCTTCACTTCTTCTTCTCTTAATTTCCAAGAATCACACATTAAATTTCTTAATTTAAATTTATAAATATTTTTTTAAGGATATTGTGCTTACTTAGTTTTTGAAGTTGTAAAAAATATTAGATAAATAGTGGCACAGAACTTTAGATGGAAGTGACATTATTATATGGACTATTGTCTTCCCAACATATAAAAGTATAAATATACATGCTTATATATACAATTGTCTCCTTGACATATAAACACACACACACATAAAGGTGCGATGGATCTCTGCGGCGAGCAATCATCTCGATAGATGAAGATCGTACGAGCAATAGAACAAGATGTCTTTTTTTTTAAATTCATATTTCAGATATTTTATGTTTCCCAACGGCCGGTTCAAGGAACTAAGGAACTCACATCATACCCGGACGTCAGGACGTACATCCGGTACATACTATGGAACTCAATGAAATGGACTATCATAGTCCTTCTCCCACAAAAACCACATTCACAACAGATGAAGAGATTAGATGCGACAGTTCTTTTAAGAAGGTTAACGATGATGAGGTGACACTTCTAACACAAATCAATGTTTTGAGTTATGATCATCAATTATCACCCACACCAAGAAATGATGGATTAGGGACGACGACAAGAGGTAAGGCATTTAATTGTTGGAGCCTCATAAGAGATTACTATATTTTATTCCCTTCTTATTATATATTCATGTATATGTTATATGTAATATAAATATTACCTAAGTTTCTTCTAATTTGTACACATATATATTATATATATATATTTATCCCATATATATATATATAATAATAATCTATTTTTAAGGTCACCACCAAGCGAGACAGCAAATTGGTGTATGAGACCCCCTTGTTTGTGGGACAAGGGACCCTCCTCTATGTAGCGATTTAACTGCTAAAGTCTACAGAGGTGTACATACACTACCCCCCTTTGGATTTGAACCCGTGACCTTCTAAGAGGAAACACATGCTCTTAACCATTAGGCCCACTCATGCTGTACCACATATATTCTTGGTGCCTTTGCAAGACTAAAACATGTAAATAAAACACAATATAAACATTTATATTCTATTTAAGATGACTTATGATATAGTCTCCTAAAAAGAAACTTAAATTTCTTATTATAATTTCTAGGGGGGGTTTCCTTGTCACTTGATTCCATAATAAGTATTAGGTAAAACATATTCTTTCATTTAAGTAAAATATGATCATAAAGATCCATTATTTGTTAACTGAGTAAATTAGCATACTCTTGTCTTACTTCATCTTAGGTTGACACCCAAGAGCTTAGGTCGTCGAGGGAGTCGCTAAACTTATTTCAGTTACTCAGGCCCGACTGAACCTTTACCTTCCCCCTAGTGGATTCGTCCCCAATCATCGTTTTAGTCGCACACGTTTTCAGTCTCCTATCAATATCAATTCCATAATTAATTTGGTGACGGTAGGATAATACTTATAGTGTTTCTTACTTACAATGTTGTTTCTAGTTGCTTACTGAGGGGATGTTACATACTTTCCCCCTTAGAAGTAACACTGTCCTCGGTGTTACATATTCTTCCAAGGTTTTGGGTTAATTTCTGTTCAAGTTCTTATTGCTTGCTTCTGCATCCCTCACGATGTTCTTCAACTTTGCTTTGGTCATCTTCAATTTTTCACAATTCCCGTATGCTTTTTATCCTTCATAACCTGCAATTTTGTGTAATAAAATCAAGTCTTCCAAAATTTATCCAGTAAACAGTTCATGAATTCATAATCCAACTTAAAACATAACAACAAATCCTTTTTGCAACACAACATTTGTAATTCAAGAAACATATTTTAGCCTTTATTTGTGCTTTTATCCTCATAAGAAGGCCTAATACAACATTACCATCAAAAGAATTCATAAGTAATTCAGATGTACTTATATTTTTGAAGGACATCTTTTACCTCTGGTACTTGGATGCTTTAACTAGTCCTCAACTTGAGATAGACATTTCTTTCATTTCTTTCATTCAGCAGTTAGCATAATCTATTTCACATAATTTTGAGCAATAAAATCCTAAAATTTAACATTTAACACTCGCCCTCGAGGAAAATTTTCCTTCTTAAGTATTCATAACATTTACACATTAAGACATTTAACAATTTAGTGATATGAAAATCGTCAATATGTGTTTTCTTATTTCATCATGAAGTTGAACAACGTTCAAAACCACTTTTGTTGATGAACAAACTATCCCTTGAGTTTTTCATCCCTAACAACTCCGTGCTGATCATAGAGCTCTCCCTCGAGTTGCTGACACCAAATGGACTTACAGGCTAAAATTTTGAGGTTACTCTCCCTTTTGATTGTTAGTCAAAAGTTTTTCTCTCAAAACATCAAACAACGTCCTTTTTTTCCAGATGTCAACTTTGTGCCTAGGTCTTGCCATTGATATCACAGACTCTTTCATAATTCCACTCAAGCCTCCTCGCTTGAGTTGAGGAATTTGTTTTCCACCTAGCCTCCTGCTTGAGTCCAAGAAAAGTTACTTTAGCAAAGTAGAGCTGGATCCTCAATTTTTCGCCTTGGTGTTCCCTCAGAGAAGTGGTTCATTTCCTCTCAAGTTTTCATGCTTGAGTCCAAGAAAAGTTCTTTTAACCATCAATCATTTATTGTTTCTAGCATATTTGATAATTTACAACATGAAACAAAATACATCAAAGATGTTCACATATTTTCTTAGTCATGCTTTAATATATATGTTTATGAGTTCTTGATCTTTATTCAGATTCTTACCATATGCTTACCATGCATACTATATTGCGCTCTTGTCTTTCATCAAGTTACAAGAATATAGGTCATTACATGATCATCTGAAATAAGAATCATCTTTTGGTTCCTATAATGACTCTTTGTATTATTATCGTTACCAAGTCTCAGTACCTGCAGCTACTCCAAAACAATGACAATGACGATGACACATAATAGATTCTAAAAGAAATGATATTTTACAATTTATCATAAAAATAATTTTGCATTAACTCCTTTAGAACTTACATTCATCATCCTCAACATTTTATTGGAATTTCATAATTCGATTATAAAAAGTCAACAAAATATTTCGACCGTGCTCACTCATTAATATGATTGTTTGAAACTTGAAAGGTATCCATTCTCAAAATAAAGAAGGTAATAAACCTTTTTTAATTCGAACTACCAATTTAACCGAATTAGGAGGGTTCCTTAATTTATCATAATATTTTACTTTTAAACATTTACAACTAGGATGTCTTTACAAGCACCTAATTTATAAAGCCTTCACTCAAAAGTCTAACTATTTCAATTGTTTTAACGATTTACTCTCTTGTCCTTTATTGAAAACTAATTGTAGAGTATAAAGAGATATTCTTTGACTAGTATTTACCCAGAAAGATAATTTAGACATATATATAAGGAAACATATACAATGCTCACATATAGACAATGTTATGCCATTATAATGCTTCAACAAAAGGAACATACTTACTTGCGATTCAAAGACGACTTGTCGGTTATCTCTTGTCGATTTCTTGGGAATGAAGTTTTACGCTTTTTCAATAGCTTATAATCGTTTCCTTTGACTGAGCCCATATAGGCCCGAGTGTTTGTAAATTGTTCTTTGATACCATTTGTAATGTACCCAAATTTACTCAATGTCAATTACAGAGACAATGGGGTAATTTTTTCTCTTTTACTATATCTAAACAAATAAACTAAGTTAGTTACTTGAGAGCGTATAAACATATAATCATAAACACTGCTATCATTCTCATCTATTGATGTAAGAAAACTGTAATTCAATTTGGTTAGGTTCCACTGAGTAGTTGTCAAGGGGACTATACTAATAACCATACTAGTATAGAAATAATAGTAAGAACTTATACATCAAATATATAATCACAATAAAATAACTCTTATTACCAAATTCACACCTAGTAACCACTATCACATGATATGTTTACTTATTTAAAATATTGATGGACTTTAATTGCTTAATATTCTTTTATTAGTAACATGATATATATTTATGCTCCTTATTATTAACCTACTTTTTTTTACAATAACCACTATGCATAAACTACTCATCAATCTTTCTCAAGATTAAGTTTTATGACTAATATTTATAAATTAGACGTATGATAACCCAAGTGATTAATCTAACTCTATATAAGTAAAATATTTCATTTATCCAATAATATTTCAAACCAAATAGTAGATCATTGTTTAAAGTACAATATCTTTCACTTACCATATCATCAGCACGATTGATTCCTTGCATAAGCATTTGGTTGAAGTCTAATTTGAAACATCCTTTGAACTAATTTTGCACATTAAATCCATGTGAAAGAATAACAAATTCAATATAAGAATACTCACATTTCTATTTGTCACGTCCCCAACCCTCCGACCGGCGAAGAGGACGCGACCAACACCAAACACCAATGCATTTTGGGCAAACAAACAACCCCATGAACATAAACAGTCATACAAGGATAACCAGATGCATAATCCATCATGCAAGATGCATAATTACTCAACATACAAATGCATGGAAGATAATTTCTCAACATGCAGAGTTACTCAATAATCAGCGGAAGCAACACACACATTCCAGCATTTAACATGTTCATCATTATTCATTTGACATCAATATAATTGCAGAGATGGAATCGTCAGCAGTACTTATCTTTGATGAAGAGTTCACCCCGCAACCAGCTACGTCGCTGCAACGTTCCACCCAACCATAGGCCAACGTGCTCATCAATCTCTCAGCAACACTGCCACCCCTGAGCTGGGCATGATTCCTCAAGGATTAAGGGTCAATGCAGGCTTACACAAAGCCAAGGTTCACAAAGCAGCGAACCGTCACCGTTGGGATTCACCAGGTCATCAATGAGCTAGGAAAGGCTACTGCTAAGATGGTGGCCACAACACCATCCTTCTCAAGCATACCCAGCCTCCACATTCCACTCACAACAGTCCGATGACCACCCACTACATACCGCAGCAAACAACCCTTCACAGCTCTGTGAAGAAGGAAAAACAACCGGCTGATAGTCCCAAACAAAAGAAAAACATCGTTCAGTCCACAAGACAACTCAGAGTTGTTCTTGGCCCTAGCGTGGCCAAAACAACTCAACAGCAACCCAAACCAGGGTTCATCAATAGCCACAAACTCAAAATGAGTGATGGCAACAATCCATAGTCTCAAAACAAGGAGAAGCCAACTCCTAGCGTGGATAGAGGAAAATACAGACGCTGACCACAACAGATAGCATACATGGCCACAATGGGCAACTTTACATAGTCCCAAAACATAATCAGTGAGCACGGCTCACAACCATGGGAAAACGACTCCAATGGTCTGTGTGTGAGGGAAACTTGCACTAGACCCCAAATGTAACAACATATACAATCAACAACGAAAATTACAGCATGAGGAAAGACAACAGTCTGTCCTAGACAACTAAACAGCGGAAAGGACTTACACAGGCCGCAACACAGTCCCTGGGCGTAAGAGATGGCTCTCTACAGGAAAGATCATGGGCGATAGTGGCCAAACAGCTCCCAGGCTGCTACATGAGCAACAACGACGCTGAACCCAAATATAATCCCGTGAGGAAAACAAACTGACCTCCGCCCGAGCGTCCCTTTGTGAGCGTGAACAGCTCCCCTATGCACGTGGATGAACAGACTTCCCCTCTGCGTGAGGAAGATGAACAGACACGGTGAGAATGCCTAGCAGTGGAGGGAGTGGAGAGTGAATGCTTCTCCTGCCCCCATGCGACGTGAAGAGGAAGAATCCACTGGTGGAGTGGGCACATGGGCAAGGATGGACAGTCCTGCCACAACCACCTCCACTTAGCAATAACTGCCCCAACTAACAAAACCAGACATTAAAGAGGTTGGGTGAGACAAGGAAGATGGAAAATCAAAACAAGGTGGCAACACATGGGTTTCCCCCCCCATAGACCAAGGTTTGACATCCCCCACCCCTTATCCTTTGGAATCATGCCCTTTTCATTCAACATTGCATTGCCGTAGATGGTTGTGGTTTATTTTTAATTGATGTGCGTGTTTACATGATGCGATACCATAATGTGCTTGATAGCACGATATACCATCGGCAACTATCCCCATTGCCGAAACATACACAACCAAATCGATGGTGGGGCTTTTGCCTTGAGCTCCTCACCACAATTAATTACAATATATATACATCATGCAAACGGGGTCAAAACTGGGGTGTGACATTCCCCACCCCCTTGGAATAACACCGTCCTCAGTGTTCCAATACATAGGAATACATACACAATGTATATACAATTGCACATCAAAATTTCAAAATTTTGCAGATCTGTCCCACGTTCAATTATTCACTTTGAACGTTCAGGACCAAGCCCCTCGGATTCCACCGACTTCTCCTGCTGGTTCTCAGCTTTCAGCTTATCCCAAAGTCTAGGAACTTTGCGGTTGTTGCCCTCATCATGTTCCCTCATTGGGCAGTCCCAGCGTAAATGATGTCCTCCGCGTTCCCAACATTTCACTAGATGCTTCATCTTTACCTGCTCAATTTCCTTTGAGTCTTCATGCCTGGACCATTTCCCAATGGGTCGCTTGGACGAATGTCCCATCGCTGATCCACCTTCCTTTCCTTTGCCGATTGCTCCTAGAAGGATTTTCACCTCCCTTTGCAAACCAATAGAGTCTTGCAAAATCTGGTGGTTCATTTCATTCTGCCTTCTCTGTATCTTGAGCATCTCCCCAAGATTTTCTTAGGTCTTGGCAATCATTTGAAGGATACTTCCAGCTAAGTCCAACAACTTTTGATCTGCTGCCACGATCAATGTGCACCACCAGGTTCCACTTTTCTCACCTTTATATTTTTCATGCCTTCCCAATAGGCACACGAGCTCATTCATGTCCATTATTGGGCAGGGAATTAACCTTTCCAGCATTCACAATCTACCTTCGGCAAAAACACACATTCCATTTTCAGTCATACATGCATTCAACAATCTTTTGTTTTCACAATGCATAAATATATATGTATATATAATTAAAAGGCAAGAGAGAGCAGCAAGAGTTTTTCCCCTCTTTGTTTTGTTCCATCTTGGAACCCACACCACTATGGTGGCTTTTCATGCTCTCAGCCTCCTTCACTTTACCGTGAATGCCGGACCAATCCCTCTTGGCCATGACACTGAGTGTCTCCGATCCATTCTAGACCTCTAAACCATGGAGTCTCTCCACATGGTTTGTCTCAACTGCTAGGAACCTCACGGTCTCACTAACACCTTTTTCATTGCCGCTCATTTCGAGCTTTCCAGGACAGTCACATGTCCACATGCACCTTTAGGATGCTCTCATAGTCCTCGCTTCCAGCGATACCTATATCCAAACATTGAATAGATTCACATGTTTAGTTTATTCTCATCAGTTTTATCTCTAAAACAAGAGCTTAAAACATCATAACCAAATCATATACACATGTATATTCATAAGCAAAATAATCCAATACTTATCTGTATTGTGCGTTTCCTCGTTCGTCCATAGGATCCTGCTTCGCTTTGTAAGCCTTGGGATCACCTATGGACTTAGATGTTAGGTCAGTAAGCAGGCTACCCCACAACATCAAATAATTAATGTCTAGCCAGTACACCCTCATGTCAACTGGGCTTGGAACTTTACCGTGACCATTTCTAGGTCTAGGATCTACTATGGATCCTCAGGCATATCACAACCCAACATAAACTTATACCAGCACACACTTATATCAACAATAACCCTTACTCCGCAACCCCTCACAACAACCATTTACCTTTTACCTTTAGGGTGCAACACCCAACTGCATCTATTTAGCCTGTCAACACAAGCAACACAAGCAATACAAGCAGACTCATCTGCGTTATTGCTCTAAAACTGTAATCACATCTCTCATCATTCTCTATCAAGTATTGAGACACCAGGAGTGCGCCCACTCCCTAGGGTGTAATCAATATTGAAAACCCTTTCATGACTCAACATCGGAAAAGTGTGCACCCTTTCCCGGTGTGTGCCATGTAGGCCCTATTCATACTCAAGCAATCGGTCATCATGGAAATAAAATCAAAACATGTTCTGCATATGGAATTTAATAGTTTGACATGCATATTCTTAGCAATGGTCACATAACACTTATCCATTTGCCGACACAGTATGCCTTTGTTAAGGAGGAATGGGGGCTCCTTCTCTGAGTTAACAGTCCCTCGGTTTTCCTTCCCAACTCCTTTTTACATTTCATATCCACACATTTCTTACCGACATACTTTATACCATCTCACTCATGTTACTACCAAAAATGCAGTGCAGATAAGACATTTTCAAAATGTCCAATGGCATTTCACCCGAAACCCATTTCTAAGGGAAAACCTTCCCATGAAGTTTGGCTTCTGCAGGTCGTCACACATGATCTTCCTGCAGTGTGTATCCCTGACACATTCATCAAATAGCCAAACAGTCAATCACTATCTGGTAATACAATCCAAATTGATTGTTCCATAACCAAACAATGACATTAGTAATCAAATTCAATAGGAATTTGCAACTCTGTTTACTATAGAAATTGATTTGCTTAATTGTGGGTCTCTTGTAAGTAGCACTACTATGCCCATTATAATCTTATGCTTACTAACATAACATGAATACCCACTTACCATGCGTCCTCCTGACACAATCTTATACAAGCCAACAATGATTAGTAGTCGTCAGCAATTTCTTAAATCCGAAATTCACAATTCAAATTTAATAACCCATTATGCATGCAGACTATTCTCAAAAAGTTTGGCTCTTTCACATGGTATATTCTGGCATTGGTCAGGGTCTTACCTCTCACTACCATGCTCGAAATAATATACCTGAAACCTCTCACTGCCATCCTCGAAGTAATCTACCTGAAACATGAGCTTCAATCAACCAAACACTTGGTAAGTCTGGATGCATATAACCTTTTCATTGCTACAACCATCATGGAAGCATTTTCAGAATTTATAAAATTCAAATACTTCTAGCTGTTAGTCACATCAATGTATACCAAAACTCATTTTCTTCACGCAATCATCATCATACTATCATTTGCAAGGTATAGTCACATCATTCATGCAATTAAATGAAAGGTTTATATACTCCTTACTTCACAAGTGTATCATTTGTACCACCTTGCTCTTCCATAGAGAATTTCTGGAAGCCAATTGATCATGACTATCCTGCATTCATAACAACCTTTGAAATGGTTCCTGAATAGTCATCAATTCATCATTTTAGTTCATTAGTCATCCATAATATCACATGCAGTCATCTCAATGCATTCATGCAATACATCACAACATTTGCACCTGTACTTACGCAATCAGTCACTCACATCCTTCATATGCATACATTCAATGCATAACTACAAGATTCATAAAATCTTCTTAATGCATATCCATTTAATGCTACTTTGCATCGATTCAGGAATACTATGCATTCAACCTACCAGGCATAGCCTAACCATGACTACTTCATATAGGATGCATTACTATAATCAATATCATCAACATATACAGGCATGCCACCTTTCAATATTCAATCATCCACATCGTATGAGGTCTCTTACCTTTACCATTACATGGAATTTGTCATAATCAAACTCTCACCTGCATGGGTTCTACTTACACCCTTGGCATGACCAATTTGGTTGGTCCTTGCAGGAGATTGCAGAATTTGCTCACCAACTTTTGTTATGGACTTGTTGCCTCATCCCCTTTCTCCATAGGGCTGCTAGTCACAATTGTCAGCATCAGCAACATATTCAACTAGGTCCATGTCATCGTTGGTTTTTCCACTAATGCCAACATCAAAGCAATGATTATCATTAGTGGTTTATTATAAATATATAATCCTTAATATCCTATGTATGCAAAGCATATCCTCATGCATTTCATGCATAAAACTTAGGAAATGTAGTTATAATCAGCAAGACAGGGTTTTAAGGAAAACTTCCCTTTTCAATTCCCTCATCCTTGCATGGAATTCCTCTTCCATGCAACAACTAGTTAGCCTTCATAGTCCTTGCTACCTCTGGGCATGCAATTGTCCAGATTTGTCCATTTGATAGCAGCGGTTGTCATTATCACTTTGCTACTCCATGCTTAGATTCTGGTGACTTACCCTTGTTCCCTACTGGATAAGCTTTCCAACGCCTATCCACATGTTTCATTCTGACCTCGGGTGTGAAAACCACACCCCTTCTAAAAATGAAGAATTCCCACCAAATCTCGGCATTTTACACACCACTGGATTTGGATTTGGGTGCCAACTTCAGCCCTGTAAACCCACTGAAAACAGCTTAAAATCCCACTGGAAAACAGTCGAAATCTGCTGGAAAATCCCATTTGAAAACCTCAAATTTTTCCTCTGTAGAATCGGCTCTCATTCCAACTAATCTTCCGACGTATCGACTATCAAAACAGCTACTCCTTCCACCATTTTGGATCCCCAAACAGCTAACTTCTTCGCTGTTTATCAGTGGCCAAAACCACTATCCATCGGGTGGATAGTTCCTTAGACATCCGCAATGTCGGGCAGTAAAACAACTAAATCTTTCCGACGCTAAACAACTCATCGGTGATTAAAACAACTAAATCTTTCCGACAAGTCGGGTCGATCTTCCTTTGGATTCCGATGCGTCGGCAATCCAATATTCTAAAGTTTTCCGATGGTTTCCACACTTATTCGATTTTCAAAATTTTCCCTTTCTTCTGTCGACGGCATTGGAAGTCCAAACCACTAACTGAGCCGACGTATCGGCTGCTCAACCCGCTAACATCTTCCGATGACCACAACACTTGGAAATTTTTTTGAATCTTCCTAATGTCGGCTTACTTCACCCAACAACATTGGCTCTCAATGCCTTTTCATTTCCGCCATTGCAGCTTCCACATCCACTAACTTCATCCGATGACCTCAAGACTTAGAATTCCCGTCTTTTCTTCAGCGCTGGATCGATTCTATTTCTCCTTTTCGTCGGCGAGTTAGTTCGAACAATATCCGCAATGGCGGAACACAATCTTTGATTTTCCCCCAATCGATGACACAACCCGATCGGTATCGGTAGTGTTTTCTCATCGGCAGGCTAGTGACTTTGTCTTCCGCAACGGCGGTACACAAGACGCTATCTTCTTTCGGCGGTAGTATTTCCTCATTCGCAGGCTAGTAGTTTTGGATTTCGCAACGGCAGGCGCTCAACCACTTTCTGCTTCCGATTGGCCAATGATCTTCTATACTTAGAGAAATTTTTGACTTAATTTTCTTGCGGCGTCGGCAGTCGGAGGTCTTTCTCGTCGGACGCCTAGTCGTTTCTCCATTCGCAACGGCGGACACTCGAACTACTATTTCCTTCCTACGGACAACGAACACTTGGAAAATTTCCTGCGATTTTTCCTTCAAACTACTCCATTGAGCACGCTTCCCTCTAACTCTTCCGCTGCGTCGAAAGTCTTTCTCCCTAAGCTTTCTGCTACATCGAAAGTCAATTCCGCTAACTCTTCCGATCGTTCCAGCACTTAGACGATTTTTTTGAATTTTTTTGCTGTCATCACTTCTGACCTTTGTTGGGCAGAAGTCAATTCTGCTTCTGTCACTGCATCTTGGTGGTCCATTCAGGCCCATGCTGTAACATGAGCTCTGATACCACTCTGTCACGTCCCCGACCCTCCGACCGACGAAGAGGACGCGACCAACACCAAACACTAATGCATTTTGGGCAAACAAACAGCCCCATGAACATAAACAGTCAACAATACTAAAATTAAAATCTTGTCATAATGCATACAAGGATAACCAGATGCATAATCCATCATGCAAGATGCATAATTACTCAACATACAAATGCATGGAACATAATTTCTCAACATGCAAAGTTACTCAATAATCAGCGGAAGAAACACACACATTCCAGCATTCAACATGTTCATCATTATTCATTTGACATCAATATAATTGCAGAGATGGAATTGTCAGCAATACTTATCTTTGATGAAGAGTTCACCCCGCAACCAGCTACGTCGCTGCAACGTTCCACCCAACCATAGGCCAGCGTGCTCATCAATATCTCAGCAACACTGCCACCCCCGAGCTGGGCATGATTCCTCAAGGATTAAGGGTCAATGTAGGCTTACACATAGCCAAGGTTCACAAAGCAGTGAACCGTCACCATTGGGATTCACCAGGTCATCAATGAGCTAGGAAAGGATAATGCTAAGCTGGTGGCCACAACACCAACCTTCTCAAGCATACCCAGCCTCCACATTCCACTCACAACAGTCCGATGACCACCCACTGCATACCGCAACAAACAACCCTTCACAGCTCTATGAAGAAGGAAAAACAACCGGGTGACAGTCCCAAACAAAAGCAAAACATCGTTCAGTCCACAAGACAACTCAGAGTTGTTCTTGGCCCTAGCGTGGCCAAAACAACTCAACAGCAACCCAAACCAGGGTTCATCAACACCCACAAACTCAAAATGAGTGATGGAAACAATCCACAGTCTCAAAACAAGGAGAAGCCAACTCCTAGCATGGATAGAGGAAAATACAGACGCTGACCACAACAGATAGCATACATGGCCACAATGGGCAACTTTACACAGTCCCAAAACATAATCAGTGAGCACGGCTCACAACCCTGGGAAAACGACTCCAACGGTCTGTGCGTGAGGGAAACTTGCACCAGACCCCAAATGTAACAACATATACAATCAACAATGAAAATTACAGCATGAGGAAAGATAGCAGTTTTTCCTGGACAACTAAACAACGGAAAGGACTTACATAGGCTGCAAGATAGTCCCTGAGCGTAAGAGATGGCTCTCCACAGGAAAGATCATGGGAGATAGTGGCCAAACAGCTCCCAGCCTGCTACATGAGCAACAACGACGTCGAACCCACATATCAACCCGTGAGGAAAATGAACTGACCTCCGCCTGAGCATCCCTTTGTGAGCGTGAACAACTCCCCTATTGCGCGTGAATGGACAGACTTCTCCTCTACGTGAGGAAGATGAACAGACACAGAGAGAATGCCTAGCAGTGGAGGGAGTGGAGAGTGAATTCTTCTCCTGCCCCCATGCGACGTGAAGAGGAAGAATCCACTGGTGGAGTGGGCACGTGGACAAGGATGGATAGTCCTGCCACAACCACCTCCACTCAGCAATAACTGCCCCAACTAACAAAAACAGACATTAAAGAGGTTGGGTGAGACAAGAAAGATGGCAAATCAAAACAAGGTGGCAACACATGGGTTTCCCCCCCCATAGACCAAGGTTTGACATCCCCCACCCCTTATCCTTTGGAATCATGCCCTTTTCATTCAACGTTGCACTGCCGTAGCTGGTTGTGGTTTATTTTTAATTGATGTGCGTGTTTACATGATGCCATACCATAATGTGCCTGATAGCATGATATACCATCGGCAACTATCCCCGTTGCCGAAACATACATAACCAAATCGATGGTGGGGCTTTTGCCTTGAGATCCTCACCACGATTAATTACAATATATACATCATGCAAACGGGGTCAAAATCGGGGTGTGACACTATTTCGCTCTATTAACTTCATCATAAAACATGTATCACATTAACATATGATATAAACGAAATGACTAGCAAGTACCTCACTTAATTTAGGATTTTGTAACTCAAAACAACTTATCTATCCATAATTATAAAATATGATTTCTTGGGGTACTGAAAATGTGAGTACAAATTTCCTCCCAACTGTAAGATTCATCTGACGTATGTTTGTCCGTCCAAAGCCACCCCTGAGCTAGGCGACGAATCCACTAAGGTAAGGATTCAAGATACAATGGAATATTTTACATATATTTCTTTATTAAGACCTACCCTTAACCATCAATTAAATCATACTAAGCTTAATTATAAGTTCCTCTCCAATTAGAACCTCTAGTAGAAGGTCATTAAAGTTGGTTACCTAAACATGGAAGCACCTCTCTTAAAAGTACTATGTAGACTTTACCAAATACCATTCTCAAAAGGAAAACCTCTTTAAGATATAACAATTTCCCCAATAATAAATCCATGTAAATAAAAATATCCACAAGAATAAATCCTTGTACATAAACCAAAATTAGTAGACTCTTGTTTAAGACCAAGTTTTCCCATAGAAAATATTAATAAGCTCTTACTAACCCAATAATGAAAGGATAATATTCCTTCGAAAGGGCCACTCCTAACCTATATACTTTGACTGTCATAAGATAATAGATATTACTATCCCACATAATCTATACAAAACAAATTTGGAGCTATGGCATGCTTATTGTTTAATCATAAACAAATCTAAGGTTGTGGCATGCTTATTGTATAATCATAAGCAAGGTCATTGTTGACTTCCCTATAATAAATACAACCTTCTTGTATAAAAACAATTCTAAAACTATGGCATGCTCATCATAAAGTCATCGCTGTCTTCACTATAATAAACACAGCTTTCTATCAACCACGTAACTAAATCCCAAAACCATCGGATTTCACTTGGCTTCGGATATGGGGAAATCAGATGAGTTTAACAACCAATACGAAGTTATTTTAATGGCATAGGGTAAACATTGAGTCCTTTAAGGTTTTTCCAAAAACCATGGGATCTTTCTAAGGCTCAACATTTCAAATGCAGACCATATCAAGAGGTAGACTATCGACACAGTTTCATACCAATACAGGGTGAATCGATTCCAAATTGAAATAGACTCGGGCAAATATCAAAACACAGACAATATCTAGTCGTATAGGGTTTTCATATACAACGTATTGGATTGGGGGTATTTGAAGGTCAAGTCCTAAACACGGAAACACTTAACAAATTCTCAGATCTGAAGATAAAAGAATAACCCAGTTACTGGAAACATGATCCATATCCGTTTTCAATGAAAAACACATCCATCAGATCTCAATAAATATTAAATCAAAACTCATTGGATCGTAAATTCAAACATATAAATGTGTACCTAAATCAATTCCAAAACGTAAATGCAACTCAATCGAATATGATTATACATATAAGCGCGTATAGAGTTAATTCAATGTAAAATACTACTGACCTGCATGATAATCACACCAAAGTAATATGAGGCATAGATATAGCTGGAAGATCGTGCCCCTTCCCGAAAGGTTCTTGGATCACTTCTCTTGGCCTTCTAGACTTCCTATTTCGTCGCAGATCCAACACTATGTTTCCTTCCGATTGGGTCCAATCTTACAAAGATGTTGCAGTATTGGTAGTTGAAAGGCGTTATAGGAGGGTGTCACCTCTATGTTCAAATGTAGATTCATACTGTAGTTACAATCGTGACCACATAAACCCAAACTTCTATATATGTTCCCAGTTGGAACTTGATCGTAGTGCTGAAAGATTGCATTTATTCTCAAACATATTGTTGTTAACAAAATTGAATATTCCAGGTACGCTAGTATTCAACATGGAAAATATCTCCAATATGTGATATTTGTTTCCAAATATATTAATGAGAACATTTCTCTTGTAATCACAGTGTAATTGAATGCCAGGGTCCCCACAGCCACCGTCATTTATACCAAAAGGATACCCAAATTCAATGTTCCCACATGTAGATGTACGCAAAAACATTCTTCATACTAACTGCCGATACATGTTGTTTAGCAAAAGAGGAGAAGAGCACATGCAACAACAAAAATATGAAAAATGAGAAGCATTGAAGTGGAAGGAACAAGAACACATACGCTCATTCTTTTCTCTTCTCTTCTGTTGGCTTAAAAAAAACAAATAATCAGCTGCGACTTTAGCTTAACAAAGGAAGTGAATGACTACTCCCCCTTTTTCCACAGAAGAGTTTTGCATATCAAAAGTATGCCAAGTGGGTACTTGTTGGATGCAGAATTTAATTTCGCATCCAATGAGCTCTCCCGATCGAAATTTGAGTAAAAACATGGGGAGATATGTCGAAAATACAAACAAAAAAGTAGTTATTTTCTTTTCTTCCTCCAAAATTAATAAATATTATTTTATTATTTTAACTATTATTTTATTATTATTATTTAGGAGGCCCATTTTGAGTTGAAATTTCCTCTAATGCTATTTAAGATGACTTATGATATAGTCTCTTTAAAAGAAACTTAAACTTCTAATTATAATTTCTAGGGAGGGATTCCTTGACACTTGATGCCATAATAAGTATTAGGTAAAACATATTGTTTCATTTAAGTAAAAGATGACTATAAAGATCCATTATTTGTCAACTGAATAAATTAGCCTGCTCTCGACTTACTTCATCTTAGGTTGACACCCAAGAGCTTAGGTTGTCAACGGAGTTACTAAACTTCTTTTAGTTCCCCAGGATTGAATGAATGTTTACCTTCCCCCTAGTGGATTCGTCTCTAATCATTGTTTTAGTCGTGCACATTTTCAGTATCCTAGCAATATCAATTCCATAATTAATTTGGTGATGCTAGGATAATACATACAGTGCTTCTTACTTACACTATTGTTTCTAGTGGCTTATAGAGGGGATGTTACACAGAGCCCATACTCAACGCTAAGAAACAGGGAGTTACAACTTAGTGCGATTCCGGTGCTCCTCGCTCAACACTAATGCTAGGATGTATTTGTAGGAGACACATAGGGATACACTGGCCAAGGATCCGATGTTCTGGAGCTTATGCTCAACATCAACTTGGAATGTTCCAGGGCTTATGCCCAAGACTTCCAATTCTTATCTTTTCATGTGTTTTAGAGCTTCATGCTCAATAAAAAGGTTTCATAACACATGTGCTCCATAGCCTCTTGCTGAACACAAACATTAAATACTCATGTGCTCTAGACCCTCTCGCTCAACACAAACATAAAATACTTATGTGCTCCAGAGCTTCTCGCTCAACACAAACATCAAATACCCATGTGCTCCATATCTTCTCGCTCAACACAACCTTCAATTACTCATGTGCCTCAGAGCTCGCACTCAACAAAAATATATCATCAATTATGTGTTCTAGGGTCAACATCGAACACATGAATTCATATACATAAAACATATGCATTTGGCTTGCACCCAATATATCAAACAAATCATCATTCTCATGTGTAGTGGGGTCTTATTCCCAAAATACAAAATAAAACATCAAAGAAACATCACATGTAATGGTACTTATGCTGATAACTGTCAGTTCAAGGTAGTCGCACGAAGTTGGTTCCACTTTTTGGTGCCACTTAGGAAATTAGAAATGCACTTCCGAAGTGCAAATCAAGAACGCATATGCATTATTGATGGTACGTTCAGAATAACCCGAGCCCAAACACAAGGCTAAGGTTCATGGAAATGTATATCGCATATGCGTGCTGCAATGTTAAATATCGCATATGCGATATGCAACATTTACAAAATGCATATGCGATATATCGCAAGTGCGATATGCAACATTTACCAAACGCATATGTGATATATTGCATATGCGATATATCGCACTTGCAATATATTGCATATGCGTTTTTTATTGCCTTGATTATGACTTATATGATACTAAATTTTATTTGTTATGAAGTATGGGAAAATTGTTTCTTCCAATTTATTCCATATGAAAATTAATGTGGTTTATGCTCATTCTTAGCTTAATTGTACGAATAGCTCATGGCTAGGATAAGTTAGGTAGAAATGCATTCTACATCTTTAAATATATCTACATAATAGGGTCTTAAAATAGAATAAAATCACAAAAAAATGTACACATCCAAATGACAATTGGGTCCACATACTAGTCAAAAGTGCCATCACAAATGAAAGAGGTTCTAATTGGGACCTCCAATTGGACACTCTATCCTTGTTAATGAAGGGTCATTTTTCCCTGTCAACGCATCTTAAGTGGGCCAAAATGTCCACCATATCAAGAGGCATGAGCTTCCCAAATCAAAACTAAGGAGCCTAGAGTGTTGGGTAGGAAAATTTAATTATGCATAAACATCCAACCCTCCCAAATACAAATTAATTTGGGTGAGATGATGAAAGGCCTGCCAAACTGACCCAAAGAAAGTACTAGTAGCATATAGTTGTTCCAAGCTTCATAGGAAACACAAGGAACATAAAAAATGTGCATTGGTTGAGTTGGAGGGAAACTCAACACATTTGTCGCCTAATTTCAACTCCCTTTCTTATATTTAAAGACCACGTGAAACTATTGTAGGTAGGAGGCATGTTTGAGATGGAATTGTTCTTAACTCTTAGACTATGAATTCAAAAGATTAAGGGATGATTATTAGTACAAAAATTGTTTTCCTTATCCAAAACATAATGGCACCATTGCTTCAAGGCCTTCACTAGATCTCAAAATTCTTTGTCATATGTGTTGTACTTCAGATTGGCATTTGTCAAAGTCTTGGAATGATAGTTCGTGGGATGACCAACCCATTTTAATATGGCACTAGTAGCATAGTATGAAGCATTTGTCTCAATCACAAAGGGATATTGCGAATCCAAAAGGTGCAAAACCAATTTCAAATACAATGTAGTGTTTGAGTTCCAAGAACTCTCATCCATTAACTTTGTTAGGAAAACACAAGTGGATTGGAGAGTTGATGTAGGGGGTATGAAATGTGAGATAAATGAGTAGTAAAATGTTGATAAAAATTTAGGCCACCGATAAATACTTTTTCAAGCAACAACAATGAGGGGATGAGCCAGTTAACAAGAGCTTGTACATTGGCAAGATGAACACCTATTCCAATTTTATCAATAAGAAGTCCTAGATAGTGAATGGAGGTTTCCCAATATAATACTTTTTGTGAGTAACCTGCAATTTGTGAGTTCGAAGCAGCTTTAGTACCAAGTGCACACATAGGTTCTCTTCCTACGTTTTACTAAAAATGATATTTTTTTCAAGATATATCACAATGAAAATCCTTGGATGCAGAAGAAACTTAGTCTTAAATCAATCTTATAGGTGTCACTGGAACTCATGCAAACCTAATGATGTTATCCCATTCAACAATTTCATCTTGGTAAATAATTTGCCACCCTTGAAAATCATCATACTGTGACAAGGGATAGCAATTTTTTGTAGTGATCTTATTAAGAGCACGAGAATATTTGACATGGAACCACTTCTATGCTTTTGGAATAATGAAGGAAAAGGAGCCATTAGGGGAAGAACTAGGTTGGATATGGCCAGATCCCATAAGGGATTAATCTTATGTTCTAATTCAATAACTTTATGTGGAGATAATTGGTAATAAAAAGCATTTGTATGGAGGCACCAAAAATTAAATCAATGAAATATTGGATAGAACAAGTGGGGGGGAGACCCTCAAGAAGTTGAAAGGCATTTGAAAACTTATTGACTAATGGTTTCTTAGTGGGAGGAGGAATTTTGGAATCATGATCAAGTTTAATAAGGCATTCCACACAGAGATAAGCATTTGCTCAAACTCACTTGGAAAACTACAACATTGCCAAACATGTTATTTTTAGGAAGGGGGCCACAAAAGAAGTATATCGCAAGTGCGATATATCACACTTGTGTTATTCAAAAGCAAAAAATAAAATAAAACAGAGGCCACAGGCCCCTCAAATCTCATTTTCAAAGCATCGGGACAGCGAAAAACCGCAAGTGCGATTTGCGTTTTACCTTTTCGAGGTCGAGGTCGAGGCCGAGTTCGAGGTGGATTGCTCCAATGGAAGGTAAATGGTAGTTCAATCCTTTTCATTTAGCCTTCCATTTTTTGATTTTTTGCACTATTTCATTATTTTTATAATTATTTTGAACAAATTTAAAAAAATAATTGAATGTGAACAATCAAATAATGATTCTAAGTAAAATAACTTGTAATTTTATGTTTAAATCTTAACAGACAACACAAATGAACAACAGAATGTGGAAAACCCACCCTCTCATAACCCACAACAACCTAACCCACAACCAAACCCAGACCTAGAGGGGGAACAAGCTAGAAACACATAGATTATTGCATGCTTGGCATCATTGAGGCGCCTTAGCTCATCTATTAGAGGGGGGGGGGGTCATTTGAGAGATTCTTTAGCCGATGCCTTGGACATAATAACAAACACAATTTTCGATGCCCAAGGAGCTCTGTATAACATTACCTCGTACAGAGAATCTAGGAGTCAGTACTACTCCGATGGATTGACTCATAGAGACATCAAAGCCCTTAAAATTACAAAAGACCAATTATTTTCATTATTCCAGGACACTAGCACTGGATTGGTTCCACCCACCAGTCGAGCACACATTTCCATAGACTGGTGCATTGAACCAAATATAAATGCTAATTGGATGGATCGTTGGTATATGGTCTTCGATGAAGACCCCCATGGGAATAGGGACATCCCATTTTATTTCCTTAGGAAGCTGTAAGCAGAATTCATCCTAGGGAAACATGTTAACTACTTTGATCTCTTAGGCAACTAGGGTGTTGGTCATGGGATGCCCCAATATAGGGAAGGAGCCAAGACAGATCTCAACCATGTGCCACACCCACCATGCACACCAAAACCCCCTCGGTTATATCCTCCTACAGGTCATGTCATTCAGTATACACAGGAGGCATTACTTGACATGGCAGAGACATTGCTTGAGCATGGGACTGATGTCCAAGGAAATGTAGACCAAGGGGCTGGCACTTCTACGGTGGGCCCATCTATAGATCACAGAGGAGATGCAGAGTCTTCATAGCGTCGTGTTACTCCACACCCTTGCACATCGTGTGGAGGCATATGCTATGGCCCTGCTTCCGACTTCCGAGATGATGGATTACTTCGCTTTGTAAGTAAAACTCATTATTTTAATATTATATTTTGTTTCATGTCAAAATCTTCAATTGTTTCGCACTTTATTTCTATTTAATTATCTAACAATTTTTGTGAACAAATATACAGCTAGGGTCCCATGGCACACCACAATCGCATAGTCCGTCGATCAATGTTGAGAACATTGATGCGGCTGTCAATATTGCTTATGGGTTTGGTTCTTCACCAATAGGGGTAAGAACTATACTTGTTAATTTGTCAACTTTATTTATATATTTATAGTATAGATTGTAAGGTATTCAATATGTATCCTAATTTTGATACTTGACATGTTTTGTGCAGGTTGCTCAGGAAGAGTATATTATCTCACAACCTATTCCCTCTCATGCAGAGGTAGATTCGCAGACACAGGTATTATTTGAAATATGCTTATAATTATATATATGCTTTTAATTATGTTTCTCTTTGTTTGGAAAAATCATTTTGTAACTTACATATTGCTTTGACATATGTTACTTTATGTAGGAACCTGTTGTGACAGTGGTGCTTGAAGAGCACCAAAGCGAGGTGGTTGCCAACCCACCTCTTCTCCCCAAACGGGTATGTATGTTTTTCTTTCTTTGGTAGTTCATCATTTTCCTTCCAAGTAGTATATATGTCTCTGATTCACTATTCTATATGAAATTGACATATATATGCTACTTTATATGTAGGCCCCTAGTGAGGCACCGGTGCGTGAAGAGCACCAAACCGGTGGCCCACCGTTGACGAGCCAGCAGGTATGTTTATGTAGATCACTTTCTTTGTATGTTTTTGTACATATATTGATCAAGTAACATTCAATATGTATCCTAATTTTGATATGTAACATGTTTTATGCAGGTTTCCCATGATGTGTATATTGTCTCACAGCTTATTCCCTCTCATGGAGAGGTAGATTCGTAGACACAGGTATTATTTGAAATAAGCTTTTAATTATGTTTCGCGTTGTTTGGAAAAATCATTTTGTAACTTACATATCACTTTGACATATATGTTACTTTATGTGGGAACCTATTGTGACAGTGGTGCTTGAAGAGCACCAAAGCGAGGTTGTTGTCAACCCACCTCTTCAACCCAAACAAGTACATGTACATGTTTCACTTTCTTTGGTAGTTCATCATTTTCCTTCCAAATAGTATATATGTCTCTGATTCACTATTTTATATGAAATT
>LPNX010476520.1:28870-68324 GCA_001517045.1 Pseudotsuga menziesii | reverse complement strand
ATGGTTAATGAAAAACATATTGATAATGAAACTATAAGATAATTCAAGAATCAACATATAAAAGAGTGCATAATATTGGAAGAAGAACTTTCTTTATTAATAAACAGAGAATAGTGAGATTACAACCCAACTTCTGAAACAAGTACTCCTTCTGCAAACCAAGGACACCGAGTTCTATTTCTCTAAGATGTCTGAAGGCATACCACCAGCATAAATTTGCTCTTCTAGGAATTATTGGTTAGCCCCATCCCATGCCCTCGATTTATATATGAGGTAAAATAGAGGTTTTGAAGTTTAGGATGGTTGTTGAGATAGTTATGATTAGGGACTCAAATGATCTGAACTAATCATGTTTTATATTTTTTAACATAGAATTAAGGTACATGCGAGTATTGATATAGGTAAGTCACGTATGAAACACTCCTTTCTTTAAGGAAACCCATGTGTTCAATGTACACACAAGTTGAAATGCACATACTCGCATGTGGCACACAGGTCGTTGTGCAAATATTCACATGTGCAACCCTAATGTCCAAATGAAAATATACTCAGCTGGTCAGGAAATGATGTATGACCAGTCATGCCTATCTATAGTGTTTTGGCTACTTCAATCCAATTTGTCCTTTTGTGTCCCGACATATTGGATGTCAGTACTCGAACGCCGAAGTTCCATTTTACATGATAACAAATTCCCCCTAATGTGTGAGGTTAGAGGGAAGCGATGGCCGAAATACATTATAGTCTTTAATCTTGGAGAACTCAAGTGTCCAAGGCAGCAGAGGAGATACTTGAAACACATACATATCAAATTCATATAGAAAATCATATCTGAGGATTCCATGTTCAATATAATGGAACAATAGATCCTTTACAATATTTGATTACATCATATGATACAGGTAAAAAGACCACTTATATTACAAAGGTGGATCGAATCCACAATATACAATGACGAGTCTTTGAAATCTAGAAGCCGTGTAACTGATCATAACATAATCTTGTGCAACTTAGGTTAAAAATGTGAACCTAAGGTCTTCATCAAAATCCAAAAGAATTAGTACAATCCCTACCATGTGAATAGATGTGTTGGAGTCAAACATGGAAGGAACTCAATAGAATGTCAGAGAATGAGTGAAATTGAAAACTGAAGCAAAGGAGTTCACCAATAATGGTAGTGAATCCTAAGGTACCATCGTCAAAACTCTAGGTCTTCATATTCAGGAAGTGTTGATGAGAAACTGTGTTGTGATGAGGAAGGCAATGAATCCTCCAACATATCACAAGAGTGACTAGGAATTGGATACGGGAAGGTAAACACAAGTGATACTAGGATAGGATAATGATGGGAATCAGGATAATAATCAGATGAAGGGATAAATCCTTGAATAGTGAGCACGACACATATATGACCTAAGGAAACTTTTAACTTATAAATAGGACAACTACACTTATCTGTCATGTAGGAGACATGATCGGATTCCCCATGTATAAAGGATAAGTGGAGGAGTAAAAGATCAAAGTAATAGCTGAGCTGAAAGTGTAAACTGATACAAGTATCATAAAGTTTAGAGAGTGCTATGTTCAAGGAGAACAACGCTGCCACTGTTTATAACCCAAAGAGAGTACTTATTCCTTATCTTTCATGTTAAATTTTAATGAGTCCAGGAAACTCAACTCAGATCTCTCTTCATTTTTGACAAGCTTGAAGAGGGGAGAGAATAATGATTGATAAGATCACTGATTCATGGATTTTATAAGACCGAACTAGAGAGATCTCTGATCCTGATCATCCTCAGCTACAACATCCTCTTTGGCCTCCCTGAAAAATAGAACAACCCTGGCTACTCTCCTCATTAGACATATCCAAGTAGTTGGGATTCCTACTACAAACTCCTACATGACAATAGGAATCCTCTCAACTCATATAGTGGGAACTCCCTGTGTCAGCCTAGACAACTTTCCCTCAAGAAATCTAAGTATACCTTGGTCCCCACCCTTTACGGGCCACATAAACAGCCTAGGGTTTCCATTGGGGCGTATAGGTCGAATATATGCATTTATTTTGGTCATCTGGGCAGACCCGGGTTTACTATAATGAACCAACAACACCCCTAGCTCACTGGCCCTTTCAGTGACAGACCGCGGAGCGGCCTGAAGTCTCACCCAAAGTGATCCTAATGGGTTGGTCAAGGACTCAAGTGTCTCGACCAGGTTCTGTATGGCATCCTGTGTGCGTCTTGCAGCTCTTCTTAGCTCGCGAGACCGTTATTTCCTCTCTGCGACGTGATGCGCAGTTTCCTCTTTCTCGCAATGGCTCTAACTCTTATTGCATCGCCGCACCCCGGGAAACACGTATCTCTTTCTTCCGCTCGATCCTTAACTGCTGCACACCACAGCTCCTCTGATGGTGCGATATCGCATCCCCGCGATATCCTACCACTGCGACTCAGCGCACCTGGCGTTACTTGTGTTCAACTTACAGGACTCAATACCCAGGGGTGTGTTATACTGCAACTCTTAACTGTCTCAAGTGAAACTTAGACCAACTCTTATACATAATACTTAAAGACTTCAACTTGCATTTATCCTTGTAATATGCTATGAACTGAATAACATACACATACATTTACTGTAAGAAAAGTTCATGTAATGAATGACATATATAACAAGTAAATACAATCACATGAATCAAGCACATAACACTCTGGTTTTACGTGGTTCACTTCCAGGGTGGAAGTTACGTCCACAGAACTGTGTTTATATATTATAACTTGAGAGAGGTACACAGTTCTGCTGCACCGCATATGCAGCTATAGATCTTCTGGGTAACTCCGCACTCAGCCTGGAGCCCTTCTCTCCTAGATTTCTTCTCTATATTGCCTTCTTACAATATACTTTCGTGCTCTCTCTCTCTCTATCAATCCTTACGGATTGTTACAATACAAAATAACAGTAAGCTAACAGACTACTGATAATATGACTAGCTGGATGGCCAAAAATGCCCAAAATGCCAACCTTTTACAATACAAAATACATCCCTTTATAGGCGGCCCGAAGGTCTCGCCATTACAACACTATGGGCCTGTCCCAATAGTAACCCAAACCCTAACTAGTGACAATCGACATATCTGTACCTGGGGTAGCTGCTTTCCGTCACACCACTACTCTTTGTAGTCTTCCATGCTTCCCGACGCTGACCATGGGTACTATGCACAACTTCCCGTCTTCTGTCCTTCATCTTCAATACCTTGGCCTCATTGCTCCTTTTTCTTTATGAGGGTAGCTGAGCCCTCCTGTCTTCACCGCTGCCTTCAATGCAGTGGTTGAGCTCTCTCTTCTCAACCACTCAGGCACTATCATCTTCCTTGACTTCTCTGTTTCAACAGTCACGGTTTTCGGCTCTGCTCTGCAGCTAGAAACCTACTACGGCGTTGTAGCTTCACCTTATCTCTTCATCTTCACCAAACTGTCCATCCACCAAAATGGAAAATTTTCCTGTAGCTGCGGGACTCTGCTCCAACAGTCCCCTAACACTTACTTGTGGCTCATCCCCGAGCCACTACCAACAGGCTTCTCCTGCTGTAGCTTCTCCTTGGCTTCCTGAGAAGTGCACTGAAGCTTGTCCCGAAGTCCAGCGACTTCGTTCTCCATAACTGTGACACACTCTTTATAGTTTCTATAACTTAGTTCATTGGGCTCTCTTATCTTTCCCTCCCTCATTGTCATACTCTTGCTTTCGTCGCTTGCGAGACCTTTTAAGGATCTCCAGGTCTTGAGAAGTCTTCCACAGATATCCTTTCCTCTTTATCTGGGTTAGAACTTTTATCACAAGGAAAATTTGTATCTTCCAGCCTTCTCAACATTTCATTCAGTCTGGAGCCTACTTATGCGAAAGGTATACAAACCAGGAATTCCCTTCCGAGAACAAGCCTCTGTCCGTATCTTGAAGTTCTGCATGTTCGGTTTGTTTTCCCTTTCACTTTTCTTCTCAGCAACTTGCTCCAGGTATTCACGCTGCTTGGGTTCTGCATATTTTCATTACTGACCTTTAGAACCACTTGTTCTTCTCTTAGCTGATGAGATAGGTCATCTCCCTTCTCCCGTTGCTATCTTTTTCTCATTTTTACTTTCTTCCTAGCGGGAGATTTCTTCTCATCATTCCGCTACTCTGCTTTCTTATCTTCAGTGATCAGCTCGGTTTTCTTCTTTTCTTCAGCAGAGACTTTGATGACATCTTCTACATCCTGCGCTTGATTCCCCATCCTTGGAAATTGTCTTACCTGTGATATTCCTAATTTCACAACCCTGGGCGGCGTCGCCATAGCGGTCATACGGCCACCATGCTCAAAGCATCTTAGACTGTCTTCTAAAGGTTCCTCCTCGGGCAGAACCCACTCACTGTTATACTTTGGATTGGAAATGGCTGCAAACTCTAAAAATCACAGCACTCTGTAACAGAATTAGCTCTGGACAGGGGAAACTTAACACTGCACTCTATAGCTCTCGACTCTTTGCAAAAGTAACCCTCCCGAATGAATAATTTCTGCTTTTATACTGAAGGCGGTAATCCTGGATGCAATGGTCATCTAGACTGAACCCATCGGTCGTATTAATTGCTTGGACAAGACCACACCCGTCATTTCGATCCTCAATAAATGCTGAAATCCGATCAATTTCGCTCGAAACGCGTGTATGCAGGCACCCGTCCCATCAAAGATTTTCCAAATCTGGAAAATTTTTATTATGCCATGCCAAATCTACGGTAAGGTATACCGGTCATTTCCTCATTAACTGCCTGTCATAAGGTGACTTGACTAGCCCTCTGTCTCGTTACAAAAGCAGGGTATGTGGCACGGAGAAACATCACGCTGCTGCGATGCCACACCACATCACTTGCTGAACAAAAACTTACGCATTTTTTTTTTTAAATGAACCGTCCTTATGCGATTCCTTATACTTAGAATACCTGCCGGTGTAGACTAATTCTCGGTGCAATGCCTCCTTTCAACTACACTAGACATTTGCACCTTTTTGACTCTGAGTTAGGGCTGATAGGTGGAGTGGCTATCATTATAAATCTTAAGCCTACTTCCATTGATCATCGTGGGAAGAAGCTCCCCATTCAGTTTGCTGAGTTGAACGGCTCCTCCCTCTGTAACTTGCTGTATCTGATATGGCCCCAACCAATGCGTCTTGAAATTCCCTGGAAACTTAGTAAATTTACTGTCATAGAGGAGTACTAGGTCTCCGATCTGAAGAGTCTTACTCTTAATGTGTCTGTCATGCCAATATTTTTCTCGTGCCATATGCACTTTTAGATGGAATCCAGCGGTGAATTTGTCTTCCTCTAAGGCAAGTAGCTGCGCTAGCCTCTCATGTATTGTGTTTGTATCAGCCATTTCAGTGATCTGAGCAATTCTTAAATTGGGAAGGATATACTCCATAGGCATAACAACCTCTTGTCCATACACCAAGCTGAAAGGTGTGTGTCCTGTAAGTTTCTTACATGTAGTCCTATATGCCCATAATACATCGTTAACTCTGAGGTCCCAATCATTCCTTTGGCTGTTGCATATATTAGTAAGAGCATTTTCTAAAATCTTGTTAAAGGCCTCCACCGTACCATTAGCTTGCGGGTGGTAGGGAGTGCTCTTTTGGTGCTGTGTCTGGAATTCTTCCGTCAAGGCCTCAATGGTGCGATTCAAGAAGTGTGTGCCTTGATCGCTCATCAAAATTACTGGGCATCCAAATCTAGTGATGATGTTTTCAAAAAAGAACTGTGCGGCTGTAGCAGCATCACAATTTATTACCGCTTTGGCCTCTACCCACCTGGTAAGGTACTCTGTTCCAGTGATGATATATCTCGCACTAGTTTGTTTTCCTGGTGGGTTGATAGGACCCACAAATTCTATAGCCCACTTGTCAAATGCACGCAACGTAACCTGTGGTCGCAGCGGCATTTGATCTCATTGTGAAGGTTTTCCTACCCTTTGGCAGATATCGCAGCATCTGCAAAAGTCCTTAGTGTCTTTCGGGACCATTTGTTGGTCGTCTGGGCAGACCTGGGTTTATATAATGAACCAACAACACCCCTAGCTCACTGGCCCTTCCGGAGACAGACCGCGGAGCGGCCTGAAGTCTCACTCGAAGTGATCCTAATGGGTTGGTCAAGGACTCAAGTGTCTTGACCAGGTTCTGTATGGCATCCTATGTGCGTCTCGCAGCTCTTCTTAGCTCACGAGACCGTTATTTCCTCTCTACGACGCGATGCACAGTTTCCTCTTACTTGCAATGGCTCTAACTCTTATTGCATTTCCACACCTCGGGCAACATGTATCTCTTTCTTCCGTTCGATCCTTAACCACCGCGCACCATAGCTCCTCTGATGGTGTGATATCGCATCCCTGTGATATCCTACCGCTGCGACTCAGCGCACCTGGTGTTACTTGTGTTCAACTTACAGGACTCAATACGCAGGGCTGTGTTATACTACGACTCTTAACTGTCTCAAGTGAAACTTAGACCAACTCTTATACAGAATACTTAAAGACTTCAACTTGCATTTATCATTGTAATATGCTATGAACTGAATAAGATACACATACATTTACTGTAAGAAAAGTTCATGTAATGAATGACAGATATAACAAGTAAATACAATCACATGAATCAAGCACATAACACTCTGGTTTTACGTGGTTCACTTCCAGGGTGGAAGTTACATCCATAGAACTGTGTTTCTATATTATAACTTGAGAGAGGTACATAGTTCTGCTGCACCGCATATGCAGCTAGAGATCTTCTGGGTAACTCCGAACTCAGCCTGGAGCCCTTCTCTCCTAGGTCTCTTCTCTATATTTCCTTCTTACAATATACTCTTGCTCTCTCTCTCTCTATCAATCCCTGCAGATTGTTACAATACAAAATAACGGTAAGCTAACAGACTATTGATAATCTAACTAGCTGGATGGCCAAAAATGCCCAAAATTCCAACCTTTTACAATACAAAATACATCCCTTTATAGGCGGCCCGAAGGTCTCGCCATTACAACACTGTGGGCCTGTCCCAACAGTAACCCAAACCCTAACTAGTGACAGTCGGCATATCTGTACTTGGGGTAGCCGCTTTCCATGACACCACTGCTCTCTGCAGTATTCCACGCTTCCCGGCGCTGACCATGGGTGCTATGCACCACTTCCCATCTTCTATCCTTCGTCTTCAATACCTTAGCCTCGTTGCTCCTTTTCCTTTATGAGGGTAGCTGAGCCCTCCTGTCTTCACCATTACGTTCAATGCAGTGGTTGAGCTCTCTCTTCTCAGCCGCTCAGGTATTGTCGTCTTCCTTGACTTCTCCGTTTCAACAGTCACGGTTTTCGACTCTGCTCTGCAGCTAGAAACCTGCTACAGTGTCGTAGCTTCACCTTATCTCTTCGTCTTCACCAAACTGTCCATCCACCAAAATGGCAGCTTTTCCTGTAGCTGCGGGACTCTGCTCCAACAATTTCAAAAACATGTAAAATGGATTAAAACTCTTATACATATGTATATAATTTTATGATTAAAATTCATAAAAATAAAAAAACTTAAAAATAAAAATAACAAGTTCTTCCATGTTTGTAGGAGGAACTTGTTCTTTGTAGGTGATTGGAGAAGCCTTGGAAGCTGTGGAAGCAACTGGAAGAGGAGAAGAAAAGGCTTGGATCAACCTTCATAAACTGGGTTTGCAAAGTTTTATTCCTATTCCTATTTCAATTTCTACATAGCTAATTGTTTGTAAGTATAGCTTAGTAAGTTGGTAACCCTAGATAACCTAGGTTATAAGGGTGTGTTTTCCAGAACAACAGAAATAGCGACTCAATTGATCTAAAATAATTGTGTTTTATATTTTTTAACATCGAATTAAGGTACATGCGAGTATTGATATAGGCAAGTCGCGTATGACACACTCCTTGCTTTAAGGAAACCCACGTGTTCAATGTGCATGCAAGTTGCAATGCACATACTCATGTGTGACACGTAGGTTGCTATGCAAATAGTCACGTGTAACCCTAATGTCCAAATGATAATATACTCATCTTGTCAGGAAATGATGTATGAACAGTCATGCCCATCTATAGTGTTTTGGCTACTTCAATCCAGTTTGTCCTTTTGTGTCTTGACATATTGGATGCCAGTAATCGGACGAAGAAGTGCCATTTTACATGATAACAAAGTTGAGGAAAAATACCACTCCTCCCCAAATGAAATTACATTATATAGGTTGGGGCTTGGTGACCCTAGCCTTCCATATTCCTTTGAAAATTTTGTTTTTTTTTTTAATAAATTTATTACAATAATTAATTTAATTCACACTTGGGTGACTTTTGACATTCTATTAATTTGTCCTTAATTCAATTTTGACCTAGGGGAATTTGTCTTCATGTGGCATGTTGACTTTCTTAACATCTTACTGGGGAGATTTTTTCCATGAATATGAATATTGATATTTCAATACGTACAATATGATATCATGAAATGAATTTTTGAGGATTCCAACATTGTTCATCGATTCATATCCCCATAGTCGTTCTTTGATCTTGATTCAGAAGGATACCATCAAATGTAGGGTGTCGTCGTTGATTGCATGTGCATGTATATTATCACATAAGTTGTAATTGAACTTGTCTTGTGAGAATTAGCACTATTCAAGGTCTTCAATAAAATCAATACCTCAAGTTTTTGAGGATGCAGTCTCTCCTTTGTATTTATCTTATTAGGATACAATTGTGACCATGGCTACGTAGATCTCATCGATACATTTCCAATGGCATAAGGCATAGTTGAAATGGATGACCATGTCAAAAGTTACAACTGAATTACAAGAATGACCAATCATTGTGATGTTGTTGAATGCCTTCAATGCCTTATTTTGCTTCAATAATTGAGCTTAATTACTGAGAATGTCTTATTGTATAATTACCCAAAAAATATAATCATGAAAATTTTCATTCTTCCCCAAAATCGTGTTCTCCTGAAGAATTTTTTTTGACAAACTTTACCCTTATGATTACTTATCTTGAAGTTTTATTAAAATAAACAAAACTAAATATAACCAAAATTATGTTAAAGTGTAATAACATATAAAACTGAAACAAACTTAATAAAATCCTAAACTAAACCTATTTGAAAATAAACAAAATAAACTATATATTATCCTAGCCTAACTCTTAACTCATTAAACTACCCCAATCTTGTTTTTAAACTAAACTCTACTCTTTATGAGTTTTCAAAAACATTCATATAAGAACTGAAATGAGTGCATGTACCCCCAACGTATGAATATCTCTTTCTTTAATATTCGAGGGAATAAGGAAATCCCTCCTATGGCCGAACCCACTATAGCCTCTTTCTCTTGGACGAATCCACCTATTCAAGGAATTATTGCTAGGGAATCCATCCATGTAAAACATAACTTGATGGAGTTCAATGGGATCAAAGAGGACATCTATCGCACAATCCACCATTATGAATTGATCCAAAATCATCAATAGTGAAGGAAAATTATGAATTGATCCAAAATCATCAATAGTGAAGTTGCATCGTGCATTAACATACTCGTGCAAGACCTCGATGATCAGTAAAAAAATCTTTCCAAATACGTGATGGACACAAGAAGGTAGACACAAGAGGGTAGTCACTAGGTCACTACATAAATTAGGGAGTGTCTTATCTCAGCTTGATTATTTCCATGCAGTTTGTCAGGTTCAGTCACAACAAATATTAGGAGACAATGGTTAGGGGTTGTGTACCTGAAGCTCAAGATCTCCATATAGGGCCATGAAACTAACACTAAAATCACAAAATTAGTTGCATCAAAACAAGCTACCAATAGAGGGTAAAGCAATTAGACCAAAAAGTTTTGATTACTCATTTAAGGATGATGATGATTGAGAAAGATCATTGTGAAGGCATCAACAAAAATTTTGGTAGTCATACTTCGTTTAGATGACACTTTTGGATCTACCCTCCCAAATTTCAGAAACGATTATGGGGATGCATATCATACATAAATTTATTTCATTATTCATGGTTATTGAGTTTTTAAAACTGATTATGAGGTGCAACATCTGTATGGTAACTTTCACGGAAATTTCTTGTGAGGAAATTGCATTACTAGCTTAAGTTTGGCACATTAACACTAGAATAAATGGTTTAGATAGAAACATGAAATATAATTTCCATATACATAATACAAATTACTGTCCCCAACAACATTAAACTCAGAGTAAAGTACTCATACAAATTTGATATAAAACTCTTTCAAGCTTGAAGCCAAATTCATGAAAACTAGTTATTGGCAAGAGCATTGGAATGAAAGCCTTTCACATATGGATTTCTTATATTTTGAATTATAGAGAATATGTACATAAGAGTACCCAAGTTTTGGCATCAAATAAAATCACACAAGTGTAAGAACCGCTCCAACAAGTGTTCCATCACATGAGAGTAGGCGGGAATGGAGAAGAAGGAATGAGAGAATGGAGAGATAGATGAGAACTCAATTTGTATGGAACTTGTTGATGCCTGGAAAATTCCCAGGTACCGACAGTAGGGATTCTCCCCGGTAATCGATCCCAATTAGATCATTCACCGTTTGGTGTGTGGAATCCATCTGGTTAACGATCGGGCTACCGTAGATTAATGCATTTTAAAATTGTTTTATTGGTTACGGCCTGATCCACCGTTTATATTATTATTTTTAATTAAATATGAGATGCAAGTTCCTAGTATAAATGAATGTAATCGATACATAGAAGCCTCATAAGTGATGCACACGTTCTTAACTCTTGTCTTACCGCTCCTGCTTAATCAATTAATTTTTAAATCTAAATCTAAGCAAATCCATTCTATCATAGTCTACTCTATCCCCGTGGGGAGCAGATTTAAAATTAGAGCAATGTACTACAACTATTCATACTAATTTTATAGATAGTTGTTCAATTAATTATGCACATTCACAACAGAAATAGTACCAAAGAAAGCTATGATATAATAAACAACTCATTACTCATTTCGTACACATATATTTACATATAAAGGAACATTCATAAATACAAAATTAATTTGAGAGAGTTTGAACGATCTCATAGTGTATTGAATGGAAACAAAAAGAAGTAATTCCACATTGTAAATTCCGCACATTCCAAGAAAATTGATGTGCAGGCCTTTCCCAGCAAATAGGTCCTTCTTTATTAGTAGACAAAATTAGTTCTCTTACAAAATAGTCCTACCCTTTTTTTCGCTAGCAAAAGTCCCCTCTATCTACTTCCTATCTCTATTTATATTACAATTATAATTCATCATCTAGTGACCTTTTGCTTACCCTAACCCTAAGGATTCCAAAATTTTTCTTCTAGTGCTTTACATTAGGAAAATACCAAAAAATTGTATAAAAGAAAAAAATTTCAAGTGGGCCCTGCCAATTTGGAAACATATGCTCCCCATGTGTTAGCCTATTATGCAATAGTTTTGTACTTTATTGGATCTAGTACCTGGACGGTCACTTCATGTGATAACAACTGTGTCTCTATGAGTGCCACTTCTTTTGTTGCAGTCTTGCAAATGTATTCTAAGAGGTAAATGTTGATAGAATCTTTCCCAACAAAATGGTTAATATCTTCTTCATTGAAAGATTCTATTTTTATGATGTATTCCAAGTCTTCTTGTAATTTGTCCTATACATGTGCCATATGTTGGTATTTTCCTCGAAGATTGGTGATATTTGGAACCAAAGGAATCTGGCACTTTTCATGGACTTGTTGTATCTTCTTATAAAAAGCCTCGCATTTTTTTAATAGTTTTGGAAAGTTTGTTGTTCAACCTTCGAGAGAATTTCTTACAAAACTCCAGGATTGCCATTTCTGATTTTATGCCCTCTATTGTATTTTGGGGAACATGTTCAAGAATTTATGAACTGGATTCCATCCAGGTCAATAGGATTTTGACCTTTTCTATGACCTCCATCAATCCTTTTCTAAACTCTAGTGATTTAGCCACAATCACTCTTAGTCTTGCTATTATTAACCTTACTTTGTATATCTCTCCTGCAAGAGTCACCTAATCGTGATGTATCTTTTTTAGAAAATTGCAAGCCTGCTCATAGAAAGGAGTGATGTCTTGATTTTTCTCGCCATCCAACTTCAATTGATTCTCTAGAGATTCTTTATGATTTACTAACTCTTCTACCTGATTTTTCAACTCTTCCACTTGTTGGTTTACCGCGACTCTTTGGACTCCAGCTGAGATACTCCAGCTTCGAAGTCATTATTTTCTCCTTCCATGATTACTAATTGCACATTTAGTGCTTCCTTTTCCATCTCCATCATCTGGTATTTGTGTATCAACCTTTGTTTCTCGAAGAGGATGGAAACATACTTCATTTTTAACTCTATACCCTCTCCTTGTGTCTTAACCAGATTACCTTTGAGCTTAAGCATTTTTTCTTTATTGTGCTCCACATCATCCATCAACCGATTGACATTGTTAGCACTAGACTGTGTATCTTATATGTTTACTCAGGCCATGAATTTCGTGTCCTTGTGTGTACCCTTCATTATAGATCTTTTGGTGATGGTGACTATGTTGGCTTGGGTGCCCATATTCAACCCTTTTTCTGACCTTCTTGTGTTAGTATTCCTTGATTTATAAAAAAATGATTATATCTAGGAAGGCCACCATGTGTTGCTTTGATGGAGTGAATGGGGTGAGCCTAAGCTCCCCGAAAGGAATATAAACACCGATCATTGTTCCGCTTGATGAGGTAGGAGGATCTTGGTCTATTGGGTCATTTTGGGTGATTCTTGTTCCAGAGTCTCCCTAATATTGTCTTCCTCTTCCTTTCTTCTGAGTTCTTCCGCTGCTTCCTCAAATTTATTTCTCTCTCTCTCTCTCTCTCTTCATTTTCTTTCCTTATTCTCTCCTCTTCCTATTGCCTCAGGGCTTCTTCTTCCTGCCTATTCTTGTATTCTTCTCTTATTTTTTTCTCAGTCTGTTCTTGCTGCAACCTTAACGCCTCTTCTTTATGTTTCTGCAACCTAACCTTTGTTGTAGTGCTACCAACGTTTCTCCCATTGAAACCAATTTTCTTAGCAAAGATCTTGCTTAACTCAGTCAGATTATTATCCCTCCTAAATACTTATTCATCTATGTCGAAGAAGTCGAAGTATTCATCATATATTTTCATGGTCGCGCAATGTTCTGTGACCTTTCCTCTTCTATCATTTCTTAGGAAACTTTTTTTCTCCAAAATGAAAAGCCTCTAGATCCTTTACAAAGTCATCAACCCCTTTTACCTTGGAGATTTTGTATCCTCCTATGTAGAAAGGCAGTGGGGGGAAGGTTTCTTTTTTCATTTCATGTAGGAAACTGCCAACCCCATTCAAAAATATTTTTCTAACAACCTCCTTATGGAATACGAAGTACGTCACATATCTTGGTAGGAGGGACAGAGCTCTAGAACACCCATACATCCTAAGGTAGGTTCCCTCCTGCAAATAGTACTAATCTCCATACTCGCTTATGGCCTCCATTGTGTTGTAGGATAAGAAATTTGTCTCTCTTAGGAGGATTATCTCATAAAGAGGCATAAGACACTCCTCACATATTAGTTTGTAATAACCTGCGTATTTATGGGCCGAGAGAATCTGGTAGGCCACGCAGATTGGAACCTTTATCTGGTTCTAGGTGAACCCCAGCTTAGAGAATGAGTGTTTACTTAAAATTAAATCAATAAGGTAGGATGACATGTAGAACTCATCCCTCTTCCAAGTCAAACCTCCTTGTGCAGCCACTACATAGGATTTCAGGCTCTCTGATATAATATCCTCCCAATTAAAAACGGTGCATTTAAAAGCTACACAATAAATCAGAGGAACCCAATTCAGTTTGTAGATGGTTCCATTAGCTCATCCAAAAATTCTGTTCAACATCAAAGCTATGATTTTGAATGGGGTCCTCAGGCTCTAAGTTTTATACTCCCTGCTTTCCTTCGGTCATAAATGTTTCCCTGGTACAATCATCCTTTTTGCATGCTCGAAGGGATCAACGTTGATCCCTCTGATCTAATCCTCGGCCATCACGACCTTTGGTGAAGGTATTTTGTAGGTCATTATTATATAAGCTGGTCTAAATGAATCAAAGGCCTCCCCTTTGACGTCTGAAATAATTCTCGAGGAGGAATCCGCTAGAGGTAGGAGACACCCAAGAACTTTTGAACAAGGAAAAAAATCTGGGTGCATAGCAACTTTGGTAATTCTCGATCTCTTTATGTTTTGATATAATATTATATCTTCAAGACTAGAGTCTAGGATGTTCTGATCTCTAATCATCTAATAGAGATCTCCCCATTCTAATTCTAGGGAGATTCCTGTGATTGCGTTCATATCTTCAAATTTAGTTTCAGTTCTGGAGCCTGAGATGATTTCACAATCCGAGTCTGATCCACTCGACTTTTCCTTCTTTGTGCTACATTTCTTATTCATTGTGTAGATTCTTAGTTTCAAGGTCTATTTCCAAATTCTTCTCAGTAATCCCGCTTTACGAAAATAGAACCTGTGATACATGGACACGGGAAAAATAAGAAGTTACTTGAACTGTAATACCATAGTTGATTTAAACAACCAAAGATATCAATACGGAGAAAAATGCATCATTGTAATAAGGTATACTATATTAAAAAAAACTACTATATGTATAACCAACCTATCATCACAAAATACAAATGAAAACCTATAAATACAAATGAAAACCTATCATCATGTATAATCCCATTTCCATCCTACATCAAAAGTATGAAGGAAGCCTCTCCCTCATCCTTCTACATTTTAAAGCGGCAATACTTTTACAAAACAATGTTGTAAGCACCTTATCATCTGTTTTATTATGCATTTTCACTTGCAAGATTATTAATGTTTGTTGATTCTTATACAGTTTGATGAAGGTAGAGAGTACACCATTGAGAAAAAGAGAAGTAATGATCAATTTGAGCTCTGTAATATTGTTTTCAAGAATCCTAGAATAGAAGTTTTTTCGGTCCCTTTGATGAAGGTCACAAGCTCAATTCCCAACCCTTTTATTGATTAACTTCAATTTTGACAAGGCAAACGATCCTTCTGCTTATGAATTTATAAAAGGTGTAGGTGTACACATAGAATCTAGGTGAAATAATTACATCATTGAAATGAATCATCTCATAATTTTGGAAGGTGGACTCTCAAAAAATTTGAAAACATTTAATCCTTTTCATTTTTATCATGTAATATCGGGCAATGTTTTCTATGCAACGTTCCTAGTAGCCTCTGTCCTCCATCGAGTTTACGAGGTATACAATGTACATAACAACTGATCATGTTGGATCTTTGATAGATCGTCTCGGGCATAAATCCTCCCTAAGAGACTCAAACGAGTAAGTAGTTTCCTAGTGATTTAACCACGAGGAAAAGAGAAAAACCACAAGAAATATCTCCACAAGCGATCAGATAAAACGCTATGAATTAATGTTTCTAAATGACCGGTCTAGAAAAAATCTACGATGTACACTTTCTCATGTTGAACGTGAATTGGTCTGCTAATATCATCTACCATGGGAAGGTGCGCCCAACATATCCAAGCGAACGGCTAAAATAATCAGAAAACTTGGGTTCGCACACGTCTTAACACAAAATTGAGCAATGGCCAAGTGACTATGTCATAGGTATACACTTAACCCATGTAGACGATAAATATTGATTGGAAATAGTAGAAAAAATAGATAAAGCCCTAAGGGCGTTCACTCTCTTCCAGTCGTGGTGTGTAACCAGCAAAACTAAATGTAAACCAAAGTGCATTTGGCCTATGAAAAACAAAGAGAACCTAAATTATACCACTGTGGTGACATCACATGAATTTATACCAGATATGGAGGTTACATGTGGATAGGGAGAGGCGAGAAAACCATAACTAGAACTGGAACAACCACGGGCATTTATACCATAAATTAAATATTTGACCTTAGAAAAAAAAGGAGTCAAAATATTAGGTGCCTACCTATCAAACGTTGAAAAGTCATGGGTTATGACTGGATATAATGGATGCAAGTGTCCTTCCATGATTGGCTGCTGGGATAAACAATGTTATGTGTGATAAAATCTAAATAAATCTGTCCACATATATATAAAAATGAATAAAAATGCCATAAATACGGTTGCTGGGTATTAAATACGGTGGTTGGGTAATTTAAAAGTGGTGGTTGGAAAACCCCATTTGGAGAGAAAATAAATATTGATGGCTGCAAGAAAAATAGTAACACCGACAATGTCAGCGATACTCTTTGAAAACCTTCAATGAAATTGGTGACACTTGTATCTTTTATCGTGACTGTTTTGGTGGAAATACTAAGTCTCTTCTGACCGTTTCGACAATGACTTGCCGTGTTATTTCGATTAACCTTTTTGATGCTTTGTATATCATCCATTTCAATTTTGATGCGATTGTATTGGTGGAACTGTCTGAGTTTCCCCAAAAAGTCAGAAACCTTTAATATCGACAACATTTGCCCAACTCCTCTGACTCTTTCGATGGTGATTTGTGAGTTACCTCCGATAGTGTCGACAGATTTATTTGAGTTACGCCGAAATGGTCAAACATGAAAAAATATAAGTTTTGATCAAGAATACTGTTTCATAGAAACTGGCCAAGTTACTTTGACATGGTAGAGAAACTGGCCAAGTTACCTCGATATGTCAGAGCGAAAAAGTAAGTTTTACTTAGCCAAAACTATGCTACTCAAGATTTTGGAAAAAAATCAAGTGTGCAGGATGGACTTCCTTAAGTTAGAGCACTAGTCTAAGTAAGCTTTGAACAAGAATAAAATGAGGGGCCCTAAAATATAAAAAAAAATTGGGAATCAGTTGAAGCAACAACAATTGGTGACTAGCTGGTGAACACAGATATCTGAGAAATCTATCTTTGGAAAAGAAGATTACTACATGGCACTAGATTTTGAATATACAAAAATTCCTCCAATGTATTCCCAGAGATTCTTTAAAAAAATAGACTTATTCAGGGATATAACTTTCATGCCTCACATTGGTTGTCATCATTTGGGAGTAGGGTAACCAAAACTAGGAGTCTTGATAACTCTCCTGGGTCCAAAATATGAAATTCATTTCACCTATGTCTTTTGGTTTCCACTAGATATGACTACACAAGATCGTAACATAGTTAGACAGATGTAATCATTTGTTCCTCATTCCCATTCTATCAACATTATTTTGATGCTTTCTTTTTGAATGAAATTTGTAGATTCTGAGTCTTCCTTGATTGCTTTCTTTTCTTTGATATTTGGTATGGTTTCATCCAACCCTTATGTCCTTTTGTGTGAGTGATAATTTTTTTTCCTCATCATTCTCATGGATGGAGAAAAACCTTTTGATATTTGTTGTTTACACAACATTTTTGATCTGATGGTTTATTCCTTCAGCATCATTTCTTTTATGGAGACTATATCCCCCAAAAATTTTACTCTATAATATAATCCTTTTGGATTTTGATTTATAGCATGGGATTATTTTGAATTCCATACATCCATCATACTTGTTTCCTTTCCACGGGTCTGTCCTGATAGGATTCATGAGATAGATGTTTAGTGTGAGAATGGATGGAGCCCCAAGATATTACTCTAGACTAAATGAGTCTTAATTATTTTATAGAGTTTAAAATGAATCAAATGTGGGCTTGAAGCTGGCTTTCCTTTCTATAATCTGACAATAATTCAAGAATCTCATATTTGATCAAATTTTACCACACATTCCTTCCCATAAGCAGTTCCTAACGTTCAAAGATATTTGAGATGATTCATATTCCTATACCTCCAAGCGTTAAAAAAAATCAAGAAAATAAAAGAAAAGAAAGGTTTTATTTATGTACAAAAGTGCTCCAAAATCTTAAAGTACTATTTGAGAACAAGGTCGTTTACAGGAATACTTTCTTCCCATCCTTGTAAATATTTAATTTTGTAGGTTCAGGGGCCAATTTTATTAGCAATATGATAGGGGCTAACCCATATATGTTGAAAATTTGTGTGTTTTTCCTTCTCGTCGTGTGGGTGATCCCACTTTAAGACTAGGTCTCCTACTTTAAAGTTCCCCTTCCTAGATTTCCGTTTGTCGAACCATCTCTTGACAATACCTTGATGCTGGTTAAATCTATCTTTGGAATTTTGTCTTTATTCTTGAAGTTTTAAAAGAGTATTAATTCATGCTTGTAAAATTTAGCTAGGAAATCCTCTTGATGCTTGAGGTAATTGCAAGGATGGGAGGAGAAGGTTTGGGGGTAAAATGGCTTCCTTTCCATAGACCAGAATATATTTAGAAACTCCTACACAATTCTTTGGGGTAACCCTATCTTCCCATAGTGCATTAGGAAGGGCTATGTAGTAGTTTCTTTGACTCTCAATAACAATTTTCTTCAAAATTCGAATGAGATTCTTATTTGTTGACTCTGCTAACCCTTTTCCCCATGGAGAATAATTCATTGAATAATGCAATTTTATTCCTTTTTCACAAGCAAATTTAGTTATATTTATAGATCATAAGTAATATGCATTGTAAAAAACAAGAGAAATTGGAACCCCAAACCTGGTTATGATTTTCTCTTGCAGGAAATTGATGACTGCATCCTCATTCACTTTGTGCAAAGGAACCCATTCCACCCATCGTGTGAAATAGTTCATGGTTGTGAGGATATACCGATGTTGTAGTGAAGAATTTGGGTTAATCTCTCCAATAATATCTATGTCTGATTGTTCAAAGGGTTCTGAAATAATAATGGGTTGTAATGGTTAGGATGATTTCGACAATCTATCACCACTCCTTTGGCATACATCACACTTTCTGGTGTAAGCATAGGAATATTTAAATAGAGTTGGCCAATAGTATCCAGCTCTCAGTATCTTATGAGTTGTTGTATCCCCATTAAAATTTCCTCCAACAGGACCATCGTGCAATTCTTTGACTACTTTGAATGCATCTTCTTTCTCCAGACATCTAAGAAAAACTCCATCATAGTTCTTCCTGAAAACTAATCCATTAATTATCTTATAAGATACTAAATTCAATCAAAGTTCCCTTCTCTTCCTGGAGTTCAAATGTTATGGTATATATCGTTGTTGAAGATAATGCACCAAATCTATGTACCATGATTCATAAGTAGTGAAAATGGGGAATACCTCAATTAAGTTTAATTCAACTTCGTTCTCCCAATCATAATTTTAATTAGAAGGAATTTATGCAAGAAACTTGACCTTTAATGATAGTAGTAGACTTGAATTCCAAATCATATTCTTGTAGTGAGGTCACCCAGTTTCCTCTTCGATCACCCAATTCCTTCTGTGCAAAGAGAGACCTAACAATGGGATGATGAATGATAACTTTCACTATATTCTTCAAAATATAGGGCCTGAATTGTTTTACTTCCTTGAATAATGTAGATGTTTTTTTATCTACAACTAGGTAATTCAATTCGACCCCTTGTAATCTAGTGCTCATGAATGATATTGGATATTCATCTCCCAATTCTCCTTTCGGAGTAAGCACTGCTGCGAGAGATTTATCTGAAGCAAAGGTGTATAGAATAAAATCCTTTTCAAAATCCAGACTCCTTAAATAAGGTGCATGAGCTATTGTTGTTTTTATTTCTTTAAAAGTGACCTTCTCAATATCAGTGCACTTGAACTATACACTTTTCTTTACCATTTGCTGCAAAGGTTTCATGATTTGTGCGAAATATGGTACAAACCTTTGAACAAAATTTATTGTGTCCATAAATGACTGCATATCCTTTTTATTAAGGGAAAAAGGAATATGAGATATAGCTTCAACTCTCTCAGGTTCTATTGAGATTCCTTTCTTTGAGATGATGTGACCCACCATTGTTCCTTCAAAAACCGTGAAAATACTTTTATTTGGATTTAAGGATATGCCATATTTTTTACAACGGTCAAAAATATGTTTTAGGTGAAAAGAGTTGCCTTCTCTTTTCTTGGAGAAAATTTTTACATCATCTAAGTATACTACTACATAGTGGCCGACTAATCCTTAGAATGCAATATCCATTTCCCTCTACAATGTGGCTCTGACATTTATGTGGCCAAATGGAATTCTCTTATTAGCGAACGTTCCCCACTTTGTGCGAAATGTAGTCTTTTAAGCGATCTTGCTTGCCTAATAATACTTGATTGTAACTAGAAAATATATTTCACAGGGAGAACAATTATGAGCCTGGTACCATTTGAAGGATTTCTTCCATCGGTGGAACTAGATAGTTATCTTTGTCTAATACTTTGTTTAAATTCCAGAAATCTACACATAATCTTATCTCTCTTGACTTCTTCCTTACTAGAACTAAATTTTCTACCCATTCGGAGTGTCAAACCTTGAAGATAATATTTTCATCTAATAGCTTCTTTACTTCATTTTGGATTAAGGATCTAATTTAGGATGCATTTTCCCGAGTTGTTGCTGAAATGGTTTTCTGCCCGTCTTGATAGGAATTACATGTTGAATGATGCATGTATCGTACGTTTTCAGATATTCATATTTATAGGAGAATATATATTTATATTGTTGAAACAATTAATTAATGAACCTGCATCTTTCTCCAGGTGAGCAGCATTTTCCCAAATTTACATACTTGGGTTCAAATTCTGTTCCTAAATTTACCAACTCATACTGCATTGATGAGATATTTTTTTTAGCATTAGATGTTTTTGAATTTGTTTTACAGATCAACCATTCCTTCAAGCATTCTCAGTCCTTTAGGCATGAAATTTCCTTTGAACTTGTCTTCATTTTGTAAATATGCTTGATGTTTTTCTTTGTCAATTACAGATCCTTTTAAGGCCTCTTTATTGGTCAGAAATTTAATAATCTATTCATCATCGTCAAACACCCTCATATTTGTGATGTTTTCAGGTACTGATGGTCCGAAAATTAGTTCAATAGAACATTTGTTCTTAGTTGGCACTAACCTAGAAGCAAAAGTATCTAGTAAATCAGATGCAACCATTTGTAATCTAGGGATTACATTTATATTAAAAGAACTAAAGTGTTCTATCAGATTACAAACCTCATATTAACACCCTTTAATTTGTGGAGATAAGAAATGAATGGTGTCTCTTATTTCTCTAACAACTTTCTCGTAATCACCAAAAACATTTAAATTTTTTACATTTAATTCAATGGCCTTTTTAAGACCCTCAAATATAGCTTCATATTCAACGGTGTTTTAGAAAATGTTTATTCTTTTCATGATCAATAAGGACACAACCTACTCCCGATCCCTCTTCTATTTTAGAACCATCAAAATACAAAATCCAAAATATTTCTTCTAAACCTATTTGCTTAGTATCATTTCCTACATTAGTAACTAAATTTAATATGTTACAATCAATGTCGTTATCCCAGGAAAATCGAAGGAGATCAGACTGCGTATATTATTCAAAACCAACTTCCTTGGCTTGGTAATTTCCTGGCTCGAGTTCCAAAAATTATTTTCCCAAAACTAAAGATGAGAAATTTGTCGGGTCATTCTTTTCCTCCAACTGAGTTACATTTTGTTTCATGTGGGGTTCTCTTAGTATCTTAATTTGATTTGTATTGTTCTGGTATGGAAGCCACATGTGAGACCAATCATCACAAAATAACCGTTCAGTTTCGTTGACCAGTACCTTCTCAATATCAATCCATAACCCTCAGGCATATGTACCACCTTAATATCTATGAACCGGTACACCCTAGGATCTGTAGACAATCTAATAAGAACATATTTCAATTCCACTATAACATTAACAACAAAACTATCTATTTGGATGATTTGTGAAGGTGATGGTATTGGTTAACCATTGATCTTATTGCAAATTGATAATGGAATAACATTAGATGAGGGTCTAGAATCCACCAAACAATTATGCACATTGTGATTGAAAATTTCAAATGTTAACAGGAAAGGAAAATTCTGGGATTTTGATTTTCCACCAATACCTGCCTCATTTATCTCAGTATATGATTTGCTGGCCTCTACAATACTTCTTGGTTGTGGGTCAAATGCTTCCAATAATTTCTTTCTCTGCTAAGGAAGATTGCATAATTAAAATAAAGAAATATTTTCTTTGTTTTCTTAATAACTTCCACATTATCATATCCCATGTTATACTCTTTAGTACTTTATATTTTGTTTGCCATTGTTTTCACAGGTTTATTAATTCCCGGGCTAGTTTCTTTTATGTTTTTCGGATTAAGATTATTTTGCATCTGAGTAGTGCTGATAATTTTCTTCATGGTTTCTTTTATTTTTTATTTTTTAGGAAGCACTAAAATTTGATCCACCACGGGTACTTTACTCCTTGCTGTAACATTCATGGATGATACTTGGATCTCCTCAGCCTATTATTCCTCATTCAATCCTAATGTGGGTGCCCATCCCATAACACCATTGTGGTCTCTTCAGTTGTTTATTCCTATTCGTTTGTTTGGTCTTCTTCTTCTTCTCGATCTCCATTTGGGAATCTAATAATTGAATCATCACCAGAGTCATTGAATTTATCCATTGTGGGAAACATTTTTTGGAGTGGTTTTCTTGATGAAATGTACAGAAATGATCCATACCAACTTTACTAAAATTTAGAACAACGGACTTAAGTAAAGGATGTAGGGGATGTAAGATTTCCTCCCTTTTCTTGTTGTAGGGATTGAATTTATATCTTGATGGACTGGACACCTTTTCCTTATCCAATATACTATTTTGTTTAATAATTTATACACCATATTGACCACATTTTCCAATTCATTTGAAAGTTATTCTTTATATGTAGTTGACAACAAAAGATTTTTACCATCCATTTTTTTGTTTCCTTATGGTTCCACAGTATGGCTTGCAATACTATCCAAATATGCTTCTACTTTTTTGGCTTCTTCATAATTTTCTACCAATGTGGCCTTAACTGCCCTTTTTACAAATATTTCTATAGGTGGATATAATGCTATAGTTTAATATTCTAGTAAATACTCCTCAACTGGTTTTGTTGCAACACTAAAATTGTTTAAAAGAGCAGTAAACCTTTGATTGAAATCTTGAATCTTCTCTTTATTTCCCATCTTCATAGACAATAATTCTTTCATGAGTGTGGCTACAGTTTTCTGGTTTCCAAATTGACTTATAAACACCCTTTCAAAACCATCCTAGATAACTATTGAGTTATCTTGTAGGCTGAAATACCACAAAGATGCTATAGGATCAAAGCTATATGGGAAAAGTCCACAGACAAAATATTTGTGCTCAACGTTTAGAAGGTTTAGTGCGAGATAAAAAAATTTCAGATGATCTACAACACAGACACCTTTTTCAGCATCAAACTTTGGTAGCACTCGTTCCGGGTGCTTAGGTAAATCATATAAAGGTGCATCTAGGTTGAGTGGAATCATGGCTCTCCATGTGGGTTGATTAAAATATGTGACCATAACTCGATGCAGAAATTGTGGTTGAGAATGTGCAAAGCCTTGAGCTATAGGGGATTCAGGTCCTAATTACTCAAGAGGTTGGGTGGTTTCTTGTAGAGAAAAATATACTAATTCTTCCAAATTTTTGGCAAGTATTGAATCTTGAGTGTATGAGAGTACTTTCTTGGGGGCTTGCATCCTGGTTAATGTAGGAACTACTTTCAACCCACCGATATTATTAACGTAGGATCACGTATCCATCCAAAAATGATCAACTTCTTAAAATGGGACATCATATAAAGGTTCTGTATCTTCTTCAGAACTTCCCCTTTCTTGTTCTCCAGATTCAAGAATGAAATCTTCTGGGAAAGTCATTTGAGATGTAGCTCTAGTAGAATATTTTCTCACAAATGTATTTCCTCTGCCAGCCATGCACTGGCTTCGCTCCTTCTAGCCCCAAATCTGTTGATGCCTGGAAAATTCCCAGGTACCAATAGTAGGGATTCTCCTTGGTAATCGATTCCAACTAGACCGTTCACAATTTGGTTTGGGTAATCCATCTAGTTAATGGTACGACTACCACATATTAATGTATTTTAAAATTGTTTTATCGGTTACGACCAAATCCACCATTTATATTATTTCCTTTAATTAAAGATGAGATACAAGTACCAATTTAAATGCATATAATTGATACACAGAAGCCTCACAAGTGATGCGCAGGTTCTTATCTCTCATATTACTTCTCCTTCTTAATCAATTACTTTTTAAATCTAAATCTAAGCAAATCTATTCTATCATAGTCTACTCTATCCCCTTGGGGAGCATATTTAAAATTGGAGCAATGTACTGCAACTATTCATACTAATTTTACAGATAGTTGTTCAGTTTAATATGCACATTCATGACAGAAATAGTACCAAAGAAAGATCTGATATGTTTTAACCATTCATTACTCATTTTGTACATAGACATTTATGTATAAAGCAACATCATTCTAACTACAAAACTAATTTGAGGGAATTAGAATGATCTCACAGTATATTGTATGAAAAAAAGAAGAAATAATTCCACATTGTAAATTCCACACATTCCAAGGAAATTCCCATGTAGGCCTTTCTCAACAAATAACTCCTTCTTTATTAGTAGAAAAAAAATAGTTCTCTTACAAAATAGTCCAACCCTTATTTTTGTTGGAAAAAGTTGCCTCTATCTATTTCCTATCTCTATTTATATTACCATTACAATTCTTCATATGGTGACCTTTCGCTTACCCTAACCATGGGGATTCCAAAATTTGTCTTCTAGTGCTTTACATTAGGAAAATGATAAAAAATTATAAAACAGAAAAAAATTTCAAGCACGCCCTTCCAAGATGGAAACATACGCTCCCCATGCGTTAATCTCTTTTGCAATAGTTTTGTACTTTATTGGCTCTAGTATCTGCACAGTCACTTCATGTGATGACAACTATGTCTCTATGAGTGTCACTTATTTTATCACAGTCTTGCACATTTCTTCTAAGAGGTAAATGTTGACAAAATCCTTCCCAACAAAATGGTTAATATCTTCTTCATTGAAAGCTTCTATGTGTATGATGTATTCCAAGTCTTATTGTAATATGTCCTGCAAATGTGCCATATGTTGGTATTTTCCTGGAAGATTGGTGATATTTGGAACCAAAGGAAGTCGGCACTTTTCATGGAGTTGTTGTATCTTCTTCTAAAAATCCTTGCATTTTCAACAGTTTTGGAAAGTTTGTTGCTCAATCTCCAAGCGAATTTCTTACAAAACTCCAGGAGTTCCATTTTTGATTTTATGTTATGTGTTGTATTTTGGGGCAGATGTTAATGAATTTATGAACTAGCTTCCATCCAGGTCAATTGGATTTTGACCTTTTTGTGACCTCCATCAGTCCTTTTCTAAACTCTAGTCATTCAGTTGCAATCACTCTTAATCATGTCATTATTAACCTGCATTTGTAGATATTTCCTACAAGAGTCACCTGAGCCTGATGTATTGGTTTTCAAAAATTGCGAGCTTTCTCACAAAAAGGAATGATGTATTGCTTTTTATCGCCAACCAAATTTAGTTGATTCTCCAGAGATTCTTTCTGCTTTACCAACTCTTCTACTTGATTTTTCATCTCTTCCACCTGTTGGTTTGCCGCAGACTCTTTGGACTCTATCTGAGATATTCGATCTTTGAAGTCGTTCTTTTCTCCTTCCATGATACCTAATTTCACATTTAGTTAATCATTTTTCATCTCCATCATCTGGTATTCTCTTCTAGTCTTTGTTTCTCGAAGAGGATGGAATCATACTTCCTTTTTAACTCTATACTCTCTCCTCATTTCTTTTAACCATATTATCTTTGAGCTGAAGCATTTTTTCTTTATTGCGCTCCACATCGTCCATCAAAGGGTTGAAATTTTCAGCATTGATCAAAATTTGGAGCACTTTGGAATCATCATGGAAAAATATTTAGCATGTCTTCTCTATTCCTGGTTCCTTAAATCGCATTACTCCTTTTTCTGAAAGATTCCTTGCTTTACTACAATTTTAAGGCATAAAGGAAAAGCTAGTCTTGGGGAACTTGCCTTACTTTTTGACCACATCATCCTCCTTCATTTTTTCCATAAAAAATCATGAATGAGTTGTCTTTCCACCACTTATTATCTTTCCCACTTTATTTATCTAATTCATGAGGATCTTCATGGACTTGGAAAGTCCTTTTTTGCACCTATGGGAGATTTGACTTGTTTTAGTAAACCTGCTTTTTGACCAATTCAAATAGCAACCTGGCGATTTCTAATCTCTCATGTAATTATATATTTGAGAAGCCTATTAATTCATATGGTTGGATAATGTACGCTTATTGAATATAGGATTAAGTTATGCTCCAATTTCAGTCTCCTTTTGTGTGAATTTTGCATGTTTGATTAGCAATTTTGTGAGTGTAATTGATCCATCTCTTGGGTTCAATTTCCACATGGTATCAAAACCTTTTTAGATCAATTTCTCTCCTTCCAAATTTTTATTTTAGGTTTGACATCACTAACTGGGAGCACATTCTACTGACTGAAGGGCACAAGAGCTGAGATATGGACCAATCTCAAAGGATGATCTTGAATCCATTCAATTTATTTGAATGGAAAGCTGAGATGAAGATATTCTTGAGAGCGAAAGGTATCTACAAGGTTACCATGGATAATAAGGTATATTCCAATCTAGTTTTAGAGAAAATCAAATGGAACAACAAGAGGGATGAGGCCTATGGTCTTTTGTGCTTGAGTATTTCAATAGACCTCCTCTTTCATCTTGATTTGTTGACATCTCCTAATGAGGTGTGGGAGAATATTGAAGAGATTTTCAGAAATACATATGAGATGAGAGGACATCAAATAGAGAATGAATTGATCTCCTTAAATCCCAGTAGCTTCAAATCATTGCAACTCTATTTTACCAAGTTTAAGGCCCTTGTTTTGCAGTTAAAACAATGTGGGATTGAAAAGAAGGAGGAGAAACTAGTTTTGACCATTTTCTCAAAGCTTGGTCTTGAATATTCAGTGTTTGTTTCGACCTTCTATGCCACTAAATTGACAGCTCAAACTTGGAATATGCCTAAACTTGTTTAGTTCATGGAATCCCTCACTTAGGAGAAATATAAATTGGTGATGATGGGCACCATCAAACCTTCCAAAGACCAAGATTTGGTTGCTAGAGATTTGAAGATGGATTCAAAAAGCAAGAAAAAATCTAAAAATCCACCTGAGAAAAAGAGAGACACGGAAAAGTATCAATAGGAGTCCTTAGGCTCCAAGAAGAACCCCTAGAAGAAGAAGAACAAAGGAGAAATGAGCAAGTGCGCATACTGCAGTAAGGGCTATCATCCTGAGAGATCTTGTATGAAAAAGCAGATAAACATGTTGACTCAACTCCTAGAGAAGAACATCATCTCCCTTCTTGATTGCTCAAATAAGAGGGAAGAAGGATCAAATTCAGAAGAAAAGGAGAGAGTACATGCCTTGGTTGCTAGCACCTCAAGCTTACGTAGCTTCATTATTGATTCTGGAGCTTCCAGACATATGGTTTCAACAAGAGAGATCTTTTCTTCTCTTGACATGTCAAGAGGTCCACCAATAGTTTTGGGAGATAACTCTCTGACTGATAATATGGGAAAGGGTAGGATTGATCTTGACCATGGTAATTTCAGTAATGTGTTGTATGATCCAGGTCTTGCCTCTAATCTCTTGTAAGTGTATCATATCACTCACAATGGGTCTCCAAATAAAGTCATATTCTCCCCAAATGAAGTTGAAATCAATGATATTTTGAATGGTAAATTCATAGCAAAAGGTGTTGTTGATCACACTTTGAAGGTATACAATATTTCCCATTTTATACCCTAATCAAACCCCTTTGCTCTTCTTACTCATGCTAATGAAGCAAGAAATATTTGGCCATCTTAACTACAAGTATCTTTTTGATTTGAGTGACAAATACATGGTCATAGGGTTACCAATGATCAAGTGTTCTAAGGGAGTTTTTCAAGGTTGTATCCTAGGAAAACACCCAGATTACAAGTATGAGAGAGCTAGTCATGAGAGAACCTCTGCACCTCTTGAGTTGATCCACAGTGAAATTGCTGGTATATTCAATCATATCTCCATGATTCAAGCCAAATATGCACTCACCTTCATAGATGAATTTTCCAGGTATTGTTGGGTTCACTTCTTAAAGCATAAGTCTAAATTTTTTGACCTCTTCAAAGTCTTTAGAGCCTTGGTTGAAAACTGGTCTGGGAGGAAAATGAAGATCCTCAGATATGACAATGGTGGTGAGTATGTCAAGTATAATTTCATCTAGTATTGAAAATATGGAGGTATCCATATTCAACATTCTATTCCTTACACACGACATCAAAATGGTGTTGCTGAGAGAAAGAACAAATCACTGAAGGAGATGTCAACTTGCATGATGGATGATAAAACTTTGCCACCAAAGTTTTGGGTCAAGGCTATAAAATGTGCATCCTATATCCAGAATAGGGTGCCACATAATCATATTAATGGTATGAATCCTTTTTAACATTGGAGTGGGCACAAGCCAGATGTGACCCATTTCAGGATTTTTGGGTCAAAGGCTTGGGCTAAAATTCCAACTAAAAAGAGGAAGGATTTGCAACCCCAAAGCCAAGAGTGCCTATTTGTTGGGTATTATGAAGATTCAAAAGGGTACAATATTATTAAATTGAGCACAAACAAATATTTCATTGAAATAACTGTTCATTTCGAAGAAGAGCCTTTAGCAGCAGTTGAAGTTGGAGAGTCCACTTCACCACCACAACCATTGATTGTAAGAGAAGAGACTAATGAGTTTGATGATTATGATATGTATAATAATTATGAATTAATTTCATATCCTAATATCCCTACAATACCAAAGTGGGAATCAAGGACCATTCATGCAGCTGGGGAACTAGCTGGAAATCCTAATGACACTAGCAGGACTAGATCTCAATTTGAGAGTGCCCTTTGAGTGAAAGATCTACTCTTTGCTAAGAAGTGTTATTTGATTATATATTCTGATCCAAATACATATTAATATGCAGCAAATTATCCAATATGGAAAACATATATGAAATAATAATTCAGCTCGCTCCAGAAGAACAACACATGGGAACTGGTTGATCCCCCCCCCAGGGAGAAACCTAGTGAAGTGTAAGTGGGTCTTTAAAAATAAGTTTTCTGTTGATGGTTCACCTTTGAAATATAAGGAAATATTTGTATCCAAGGGATACTTTCAGGTACATGGTATTTATTATGACGAGACATTTGCACTAGTGGAAAAGATGGACTCCATAAAGCTTGCTCTAGCCATTGCAGCTTCAAAGCAATGGGAGGTACATCACATGGATGTAAAGTGTGAATTTATGAATGGATATCTAAATGAAGAGATTTATATGAAGCAAATAGGAGGTTTTTTATCTAATCCATCTTTAGTGTGCAGTTTAAAGAAATCATTGTATGGGTTGAAGCAAGCCCCCAGGGCTTGGTATGCCAAGATTGATGGCTTTCTGTTGTCACTGAGTTTTGTTTGACGCAAGTCTGATCCTAATGTTTATTTGAATCTGATTCATGGTTATTTAATGATTATTATTCTTTATGTGGATGACCTATTGATTACAAGAATTTCAAAGAAACAAATTGCCTCCTTGAAGGATGCAATGAACCATGCCTTTTCTATGATAGATTTGGGATTGTTGAGCCAATTCTTGGGTCTCGAAATTGCTCAATCCCAATATGGAATAAAGGTTCATCAGTCAAAGCATGCTTCATATTTGATCACCAAGTTCAGCATGAAATATTGCAATCCAAACAAGACACCATTCCTTTTAGAAGTTAAGCTTGAAGAAGCAGGTTCTTCTCCTATGGTAAATAATACACTGTATAGGCAGTTGATTGGGTGTTTGTTTTATCTTACACATACTCAACCTGATTTATCTTATGCAGTTAGTGTGGATTCAATATACATGGATCATCCTCATGAGATCCATTGGAGAGCAGCCAAGAGGATCCTAAACTTTGTTTAGGGAACACAGACTCATGGGATCTTCTACAAAGCAAAATATGACTTAGAGCTAGTTGGACTTACAGACAATGATAGAGAAGGTGACAACACAGATCGAAAGTATAAATCAGGATATGTGTTCATGCTTGCAGAAGGACCAATCAGCTGGTCAAGTAAGAAGCAGAGTTCCATAACACTCTCATCTATAGAGGCAGAGTATAGAGGAGTTGTGAATGCAGCTACTCAATGTTTATGGTTGAAAGGGATACTTGGAGAATGTGGTTTAGAATCATAGTTTTCAAAAGTCATATGTTGTGACGATAAAAGCACCATTTGAATCTCCACTAATCTAGTTCAAAGACAAAGAACCAAGCACATTGATATACATATGCACTATATCAGAGAGCTTGTGCATGATGGTACCATTACTCTACTCTATTGTGCATATTTAGAACAAGTAGAAAACATCTTCAGAAAAGTATTATGTGAGAATACCTTCAGTAATCTCAAACCACTTTTGGGGATTTCTGATCATGTGTTGAATAATTATTGATAACAAGATTTCCAAAATTTTGTTTCCTGTCCATGTTTAAGGGAGGATTTTCCCACTGGTTTTTTGCCTCTTTCCTTGGTTGTATGGACATGCAGTATGTAAAAGGGTGACTAAGCCTTGTTGTTAGGCCCTATAATTTTCTGATATTTACTCATAAAGTTAGGATTAAGGGGTGGTGTTATAATAATAAACCCATAGTTACCCATATTTGACATTAATTAAATCATTTTTGTCTTATTCCTAGATTCCTAGATTTCCTCTCTATGCTAGTTGACTTCTACATGTTCATAGAAGTAAATACTTGATAAAATGGGTCATGGATCACTTTGGAATAATCCAGGAAACAAATTTATCATGTATTCTTTATTACTGGTTCCTTAAAGCACATATCTTCTTTTTCTGAAAGCTTCCTTGCTTTACTACAGTTTGAAGGCATAAAGCAAAAGCTAGTCTAGGGGAACTTTCCTTGTTTTTTGATCACATCATCCTCCTTTGTTTTCTCCATACAAAAGAATGAATGATTTTTATTTCCACCACTTATTAGCTTTCCCACTTGCTTTAGATAATTCATGAGGATATTCATGGATTTGGAAAGTCTTTTTTTGCACCTATGGGGGATTTGACTTGTTTTAGTAAGCCTGCTTTTTGACCAATTTGAATAGAAACCTAGTGATTTATAATGTCTCATGTATTTATATATTTGAGAAGCCTATTAATTCATATGGTTGGCTAATGTACACTTATTCAATACAGGATTAAGTTATGCTCCAATTTTAGTGTCCTTTTGTGTGAATTTTGCATGTTTGATTAGCAATTTTGTGAGTGTAATTGATTTATCTCTTGGGTTAAATTTCCACACCATGTTATGTTTCTTTGATGGAGTGAATGGGGTGGAACCCAATATTCCCAAAATGAATATGGCCACTGGTCATTTCTTTTCTTGATGAGGTAGGAGGATCTTGGTCTATTGGATCACTCTAGGTTGATTCTTGTTCTAGAGTCTCCCTAATCATGTCTTCCTCCTCCTTTATCTTGAGTTCTTACACCACTTCCTTGGATTCCTTTGGTTATCTCTCTTAATTTTCTTTCCTTATCCCATCCTCTTCCTATTTCCTAAGGGATTCTTCTTCCTGCCTCTTCTTGGATTCTTCTCTTATATTTTTCTCACTCTCTATCTACTACAACCTTAATGCATCTTCTTTCTATTTTTGCAGCCTCACCTCTTGTGTAGCGATACCACCTTTGCTCCTACTGGAACCAATTTTCTTATAAAATCACTTTCTTAAATCAGACAAATTATTATCCCTCCTAAATACTTCTTCATCTCTATTGAAGAAGTCTGAGTATTCATAGTGTATTTTCACATGCGCGCAATTCTCTTCAACCTGTCCTTTGCTATCATTTTTTTGGAAAATTTATTATTCGAAATGAAAATAATTCAGATCCTTTACAAAGTTATGATCCCCTTTTACCATGGAGGATTTGTATCCTCCTATGCAGAAAGGAAGTGGGGGGGAGGTTTTATTTTTCATTTCATGCAGGAAAATTCCAACCCCATTCAAAATTATTTTCCTAAAATCCTCCTTATGGAATATGAAGTCTGTGACATATCTTGGTAGGAAGGATGAGGCTCTATAGCACCCATACATCCTAAGGTAGGTTCCCTCCTGTGAATAGTAGTAATATCCATACTCACTTATGACCTCCATTGCATTGTTGAATAATCAATTTGGCTCTCTTAGGAATATTATCTTGTAAAGAGGAATAAGAAACTCCTCACATATCAGCTTGTAATAACCTCCATATTTGTGGGCCCAAATAATTTGGTAGGACACATAGATTGGAACCTTGGTCTTGTTCCAGGTGCACCCTAGCTTAGGGAACATGAGTCTACTTAAAATGTATTCAATAAGGTAAGATACCATGTACAACTCAACCTTCTTCCAAGTCAAACCTCCTTGGGAATCCACTACATAGGATGTGAGGATCTCTGATATAATATCCCCCCAATTAAAAACTGTGCTTTCAAAGGCTACATAATAAATCAGAGGACCCAATTCAGTTTTTATTTGGTTCCATCATCTTAGCCAAAAATTTTGTTCAACATCAAAGCTATGATTCTGAATGACATCCCTAGTCTCTGAGTTTCATACTCCCCTCTCGCATTCGGTTGTAACTGTTTCCTTGGTACCGCCATCCTTTTTTCATACTCCAAGGGATCAATGTTGATCCCTTTGATCCAATCCTCGATCATCATTACCTATGGTGAAGGTAGTTTGTAGGTCATTGTTATATAATATGGAATAAATGAAGCAAATTCCTCCCCTTTGACATCCAAAATAATCCTTGAGGTGGAATCCACTCAAGGTAGGATCCACCGAAGGAATTATGAACAGGGAAAATCTTTGAGCGCATAGTAGATTTTAGAATTTCTAATCTCTTTATGTTTTGATATAATACTATCTCTTAAACACCAGTGTCTGGGATGTTATGATCTCTAATCATTTGATAGAGCTATCCCCATTTCAATTCTATGCAATTCCTATCATTACTTTTGTATATTCGAATTTAGTTCCAATCCTAGATCCCGAGATGATGTCACAATCTGAGTCTCCTCCACTCAACTTTTCCTTCTTTTTGATACCTTTCTTAGTCATTGCGTATATTCTTAGTTTCAAGGTATGTTTCCAAATTATTCTCAGTAATATCGCTTTACGAAAATTGAACCTGTGATACATGGACACAAGAAAAATGAGAAGTAATTTGAATAGTAATACCATAGTTTATTTAAACAACCAAATATATCAATACAAAGAAACATGCATCATTGTATTGAGGTATCGTATATTAAAAAAAACTACTATATGTACAACCGACCTCAGAAAAACCTACACTGGACCTCACAATTGGAGAATGCAATCATTATCCACTGATATTTGGGAGGAAAACCATGGTTACATATCCATTGCTCTCCATTCAAAATGCACTTGTGTGGGATGGAGAGAAGTGTCCCAATTGATTTTGCTTGATTATCTAATGAACTCGCGGTGTAATAAAAGGATGTGTAGTTACAAAATTCAAATGAAAACCTATCATCACATATGCATATGTTGTTGTGCAAGCCATAATCTTGTTGCCATCCTGCATCAGGAGTCTGAAGGCAGCCCCTCCACCCTCATTCTACATTTTAAAGAAGCAATAATTTTCCAAAAGAATGTTGTAAATAAGCACCTTTTTATCTATTTTATTATTCATTTTCACTTGCAAGTTTATTAATGTTTGTTTATTATTATACGGGTTCATGAAGGTGGAGACTACACCATTGATAAAAAGAGTAGTAACGATTAATTTGAGCTCTGTAATACTATTTTCAAGAAGCCTAGAATAGAAGTTTTTTTGATCCCTTTGATGAAGGTCACGGGCTCAATTCCGAACCCTTTTATTTATTAACTTCAAATTTGATGAGGAAAACAAGGATTCTACTCCTGAATTTATAAAAGTTGTAGGTGTGCACAAATAATCTAGGTGAAATCATTACATCATTGCACTGACTCATCTCATAATTTTGGAAGGTGGACTCTCGAAAATTTGAAAACATTGTAATCCTTTTAGTTTTTATCAAGTAATACCGGAAAAAAATTTTTATACAATTTTTTCGATAGCCTCTTTCCTCTGTTGGGTTTACGAGGTATACAATGTACGTAAAAAATGAGCCTGTTGGAGTTTTGATAGAATGGTTCGGTTATAACTCCTCCATAAGAGACTCAAATGAGTAACTAGTTTTCCAGTGATTTAACCATGAGTAAAAGAGAAAAACCATGGGAAATATCTGCATGAACGATGGGCTAAAAATGCTATGAATGTAATGTTTCTAAAAAACCAGTCCATAAAAACCATACTCCCTAATATTTCTGATGTTGAATGCGAAGCTGGCTACTGTTATCATCTACCCTGGGAAGCTGCGCCCAACATATCCAAGTGAACGGGTAAAATAATCACAAAACTTGGGTTCGTGCACATCTTAACACAAAAATGAGAAACAACCAAGAAATTGTGTCACATGTATACATTTAACCCACACAGAGGATAAACCTTGATTGGTAACAATAGGAAAAACAGATAAATCCCTAATGGCGTTCGCGCTCTACCGGTTGCGGTGTGTAACCAACAAAACTAAAGGTAAACCGAAGTGCATTCCACCAGTGAAAAACAAAGAGATCCTAAATTATACCACTATTATGACATCACAAGAATTTATACCGGATATGGAGGCTACATGCAGATAGGGAGAGGTAGGAAAACCCTAACTGGAACTGGAACAACCACAAGAATTTTTACCATAAATAAAAGTTTTAACCTTAGAAAACAAAGGAGTCAAAAGATGAGGTGCCTACCTCTCAAAATTTGAAAACCATGGGATGTGATTGGATATAATGGTTGCAAGCATCCTTCCACAATTGGATTTTGGGATAAACAACGTTTCATGTGATAAAAACTAAATAAATCCACACACATACATAGAAAAATGAATAAAAAGGCCATAAATGCGGTCATCGGGTATTAAATATGGTGGTTGGGTAATTTAAAAGCGGTTGTTGGAAAACACCATTTGGTGCAAAAATAAATGTTGATTTCTGTAAGAAAAATAGTAACACCGACAATGTCGGTAATACTCTTTGAAAAACTATGATCATATTGACAATGCTTATGTCTTTTCTCATGATTGTTTCGGCGGAAATACTAAGTCTCTTCCAAACGTGTCCGTGATGACTTGCTTAGTTCTTCTGATTGACCTTTCCAGTGCTTCATCTATCAGCCATTTCAATTTTAATGCAACTATATCATTGAAACAATATGATTTTCCCCAAAAATGTGGCGACCTTTAATATTGAAAACATTTTCCAAACTCCTATGACTATTTTGGCAGCAAATCGTTAAATACCTCCGACAATGTCAACAAATTTCTTTGAGTTATGCCAAAACGATCGAGCGTGAAAAACATTATTTTGATGAAGCCTATTGTTTTGGAGCAACTGGGAAATTTACTCTAACATGATGAAGAAAATGGCCAAGTTACTATGATATGTCAGAGATAAAAAGTAAGTTATACTTATCCAAAACTATGCTACTCAAAATTTTGAAAAAAAAACCAACTGTGCAAGATGGAATTCCATGAGTTAGAGGTCTAGTCTCAGTAATCTTTCAACAAAAATAAAAGGAGGGGCCCTAAAATATAAAAAAAATTGGGAACTAGTTGCAGCAGCAAAATAAATTCAACCCTAAAAATAAAAACCTTGATTCAGCTCCAATGAGAGGTCAGAATGGACTCTCTATCAACCGACTTGTAAAGGAATCCAACTCCCTCAAAATTGTTTCAAAATCAGGGAGAGTGAACACTCACCATGCAATGGACAAGCAAAATCTCTCCAAAATGCTGAAGTCCAATTAATAAATGATAAAAAGACATTATCGTTCCTCATGAAATCCTTTTATTATCTTCAAGAGGCATCCTTAGGCCCAATTTACCTCAATGGGTTTCCTCCGACTCATCTTACTGGTTTAGTAACTCCTATGACACTTGCCCTCTTCATCATGCTCCAATTATTTCCACAATTTAAATGGTTTCCTATTAATCCCAAATGCGCCCTCCTGGTGGCTATTTTTAACACTATCATGTTATATTCATAAGAGGTTTGCAATCAGGTATGAATTTGTCATATTTTTCATATAATATTTCATTATTAGTTCTCATAGAGTGCATGGAATCTCCTTTCGAGTGGAACACATTGTCTTCTTAGTATCTTCCTCTTCCATGGGACTCAATATCCTCTCCTAATTTGAATTACCTGGCTCATTATAGGCTATGTGACACCACATCACCCTGTTAGAATAATCAACCCATAGTTTACCCACTTAGACATTAATTCCATTATTTTTGTCGTATTTTCCTAGTTCATGTGTCCCACCTTGTGCAAGTTGCTATTTACCTATCCATAGAGGTCAAACTTTCCTTATTTGACTCATGTATCACATGGGAGAGCTAAAGGAATCAATTCTGCTTTATTCCTGGCCTCCTAGGCGCCCTTCTACTTTTTCTGCTTTATTGCCTTCTTTTTCAGTGTTTTAAGGCAAAAGGAAAAGCTAGACTAGGTGAGGTTGACTTGTTTTTTGTCCTACACATCCTCCTCTCTTTTCTCCATGCAAAAGCATGTATGAGCTTCCATTCCACCACTCTTTATCATTCCTATTCCTTTTTTCCAATTTGTGAGCTCCATGACAGATTTGGGATCAACTTTTTACACCTATGGGGGATTTGCTTATTTTTGGTAAGCCTGCTTTATGCAAGATTTGGATGACTCTTCATGCATTGGATTTCTTGATGTATTCTATTTATTCAGAAACCTATGTTATTACAGGGTTTTTTATTGTACACTCAGTTAATACAATTTAGTGTTACAGCTCCATATTCAGTTTCTTTTGTGAGCAATTTTGCATGATCAATTGATAATTGTTGTGAGTAAAATTAATATATTGCTGGCATTAATTTCCACATGGTATCAGAGCCATTGTAGGTTGTTTCTCTCATTCAAGAATTGTTTTGCAGGTTTGACATCAAAGACTGGGAGCCTTCTACGGATAGCCGGGACAGACTTTCTAGAGCTATGGATCAATCACAGAAAACTATCTTGACTCCCTTCAATTTCTTTGAATGGAAAGTAGAGATGGAGATATTGTTGAGAGAGAAAGGCCTCTACAGGGTGACTATGGAAATAGAAGCAGATCCCAATGCAGCTGCAGAGAAGATAAAATGGTACAACAGGAGGGATGAGGCTTATGGCCTCATGTGCCTGAGTATTTCCAGAGACCTCCTTTTCCTCCTCGATGGATTGACATCATCGAATGAAGTATGGGAGAAGATTGCTGATATTTTTGGAAAGACAGATGAGATGAGGGGACATCAAATCGAAAATGAGCTGATTTCTCTGAGTCCAACAAGATTTGAATCCCTGCAGCTATATTTCTCCAAGTTCAAAGACTAGTTTTGCAGTTGAAACAGTGTGGTATTGAAAAGAAAGATGATCAGATCGTACTGGACATCCTCTCGAAGCTGGGACCTAATTATTCAGTGTTTGTTTCGACCTTCTATGCCACAAAACTGACAGCTCGAACCTGGAAGATGCCTAGCCTTGCAAATTTCATGGAATCTCTCACACAAGAACAGGACAAGCTGGTGATGATGGGCACCATCAAACCATCCAAAGATCAAGCTTTGATTTCTGGAGATTCGAGGGTGGATTCAAAAATAAAAAAGAAAGCTAAAAATCCACCTGAGCAAAAGAGAGACAAGAAACAGTCTCCGGAGGATCAACAAGGTCCCAAGAAGAATAACCAGAAGAAGAAGAACAAAGGTGAAATGAACAAGTGCGCATACTGCAATAAGGGCAATCACACTGAAATCTCTTGTATGAAAAAGTAGATAGACATGCTGACCAATCTCCTGGAGAAGAATGGCATCTCCCTTCCAGAAAGCTCAAAGAAGAGAGAAGGAGGATCAAGTTCAGATGACAGAGAGAGAGTTCATGCTCTAGTTGCTGGCACATCAAGCTCACCCAGTTTTATCATTGATTCTGGAGCTTCAAGACACATGGTTTCAACTAAGGAGGCCTTCTCCTCACTGGATATGTCGAAAGGACCATCTATTGTACTGGGAGATGACTCTCTCACTGAAAGTAAAGGCAAAGGAAGGATATATCTTGATTATGGTCAGTTCAACAATGTGCTGTATGTGCCTGGTCTCGCCTCCAACCTCCTGTCAGTGTACCAGATGACCCACACTGGGTCTCCTAAGAAGGTCATATTCTCCCCCAATGAAGTTGAGATCACAGAGATCTCAAGTGGTAGAGTCATTGCAAAAGGAGTTGCAAATCATGCTCAAAAGGTATACATGTTCTCACACTTCCTACCTTACTCAAATCCCTCTGCTCTTCTCATTCATGCTAATGAAGCCAGCAAGCTTTGGCATGAGAGATTTGGCCACCTTAACTACAAATATATTTCTAATCTTAGTGAAAAAGAGATGGTCATAGGGTTTCCCAAGATAAAATTTTCCAAAGGAGTCTGCCAAGGTTGTATCCTAGGAAAACACCCAGAGCATAAATTTGAGAGAGCTAGTCATGAGAGAAAATATGCACCCCTCGAGCTGATCCACAGTGATGTTGCTGGTCCATTCCCTCATATGTCCATGATTTAGGCCAAGTATGCATTAAATTTCATTGATGAATTTTCCAGATATTGCTGGGTTCACTTCCTGAAACACAAGTCTGAATTTTTTGGCCTATTCAAAGTCTTTAAGGCTTTGGTTGAAAACCAGTCTGGAAGAAAACTCAAGGCCCTCATATCTGAAAATGGTGGTGAGTATGTCAAGTTTGATTTTATTAAATATTGTGCAGATGTAGGTATTTAGATGCAACATTGTATCCCTTACACACCACAGCAAAATGGTGTTGCTAAGAGGAAGAACAGATCACTGAAGGAGATGGCAACATGCATGATGGAGGCCAAAAATTTGCCACCAAAGTACTAGGCCGAAGCTATCAACTGTGCAGCCTATATCCAGAATAGGGTGCCTCACAAACAACTTTATTGCATGACTCCCTTCGAAGCATGGAGTGGGCACAAGCCAGATGTGACCCATTTCAGGATTTTTGGCTCAAAGGCTTGGGCTAGAATCCCGACAGAGAAGAGGAAGGATTTGCAACCCCAAAGCCAAGAGTGTATTTTTGTTGGATACTTTGAAGATTCAAAAGGGTACAAGTTT